>CM076571.1:840712412-841029439 GCA_034641835.2 Pinus albicaulis | reverse complement strand
TAACAAGTTCTCAATTGAAGTCTCAAGTAGTAAAAGAAATAGTAAAACCAACCCATGGTATGACAAAGATTGTAAAAGTGCAAGGAGGGAAATTAAGGAAGATGTTGATGAATCTCTCAAAATTGACAAGATAAAAAACTACAAAGCCCAAACTAAAAGAAAAAAAGGCAATATATTTGTAAAAGACAAGAGAATCTCTTACACCTCTCTAAGGTGGCTCCTAAGAAATTCTGGAGGTAGATTCTAACTAGGAAAACTAAAGATAATAATAAAATTGATTTACACCACTGGAGTTCCTATCTTAAAAAGCTTTATGAATCTCCAAATGTCAGGGATAAATTTGAAACCATGCTCACAACGAAAGAATTTTTCTCATTAGAAGACATTGGTTTTGGGGTTAAATGCCTAGCAAATGGGAAAGCTAAAGACATTGAAGTTTACCAGGCGGAAATCTTAAAAATTGGAGGTCCTGTCCTCATCCCCCACATCCACAAGCTTTTCAACCAAGCGTTCAAGAAAACATTCCCTAAACCTTGGACTCAGAGACTCATTATCCCTATTTTTAAAAGTGGGGATACAAATAACCCCTCTAATTATTGGAAAATTATGATCAGCGCTCTCTTGGCCAAGTTATATGGTATTATTTTGGAAAAGAAGTTGAGCATTTGGCTTGAAAGTGAAGGTAAGCAGGCTAAAGGCCAAGCAGGTTTTAGAAGGCAACACTCAACAACGGACCACCTCGTTACGCTTTGGATCATTGTGGAGGAATGCTGCAATGATAAATCCAATCTCTTCTATTTCTTTGTGGACTTTAGAAAGGCTTTCGATACAGTTCCTAGAAACAACCTATGGAATAGATTAGAAGAGCTAAATGTTCCTTTCGAGCTAAGAGCGACCACTATATGATTATACGAGAATGTAATTGCCAAGTTAAAGAGCAATGAGGGGTGGTCAAAAGATATTAAGTGTAATATCAGAGTTAAACAAGGTTGCCCCCTCTCCCCTACCCTATTTGGCATTTACATCGACAAGCTAGAAGGTTGTTTAGAGGAAGCAGGATGTGCTGGCACGATCTTAGCTGGGATAGCCATCATCCTTCTTCTTTATGCTGGCGATATTGTTCTTTTCGCAAAGTGCCCATCTGATCTTGATAAGCAACTTAGACTTCTAAAATATTTTTTCTCTACCATAGGTATGTCTGTTAACACTGACAAAACAAAATTTATGATTATCAAATCCAAGAAGGACACTTATGCTAATTTTATGTATGACGATAGTAACTTCGAGGAAGTGTCTTCTTACAAGTACCTAGGAATTGATATTCATCACAAGCTCAACTGGAACTATAGCATTCAAAAAAGGATTAATGGGGGGTCACTACTACATGTGGGGGTGTTTTAAGACAATAGTTAAGACAATTTTACAGTGAATTGTCTTAATTAGAGACAAAAAGAAAATTGTGTATTGTCTTAAATATTGTCTTTAAGCGGGTGTCTCAAATTTAATGTCTCAAAAAATACCCCTGGCACTCAGGACAAAGAAGCCACCCTATAAAAGTAACCCTCATCAGCAGATCAGTGTCTCTACATAAATTATATACATATTATTATTGTCTCTATAAAGACATAGGCATTATTGTCTCTCTAGAGACAATTTCGTTTGTCTACAATTTGTCTCTGTAGAGACACTTTCATTTTTGTCTTTGTAGAGACAATAACATTTGTTTCTTTATGGATAACAGCTGAGATCAATGTATTGTCTCTATAGACACTATATGTCCATAATTCAAACTATTGTCTCTCTAGAGACGATATGAAAAAATATTTTAAAAAAAATAAACAAATCATTTTAAATGTTATTTTAACCTTGGTTTCAACATTTCAAGTTTCCAAATAGTGATTTTAATTACCTTAAAATCTGTTTTTTATGGAAAGAAAAAATAAATTCCATTTTTTTTAAAGCTAACAGCAGTCATTTTAAATCTAAGTGAATAAACAATTTCCCAAAACTTAACAATTCTGGAAAGCAACCTTGAAAATAATAAGGCATCACTTATATTCGCTGAAAATAAATTCATGCCATTGAATTTGAACATACAATATCCTCATAATTTGGAACTTCATTTCATGGCTATTATGAGGTAAAAGAAAAATGTACAATATTTCTCCATTTTACAAAGAGAGTTTAATCTCTGACATATAAATCGAAAAGGTTGAATCACATTAAATGCTGGAAAAATAAATTCATATCCAGTGGTTAGCCCCACCATTTCAACACCTTTGTATAATTGGAATTGGCTTCCTTGATCACAAAAAATAGCAAAAATGTATATGCATCCGAATGTACAATTGATTGCCCAATTTACACTTAATTCCAGTGTTGTCATAAGGATGTTCTGTTGACAGAGGATTATCCACATATATTCTAGTTTTCTTACATTTGGGAGAGGAAAGGAATCAGGCTTGGTCTGATTCTTGTCCAAATCTGGATGCTGCTACACATTGTCTCTAGATACTTTATATTTAGAATTGGCCACCATACAACTTGAGCTGCTCAACTTATCTCCCTGCTCCGTGACAACCTGAATTTGAGTATTCCTTTCCAATTCCCCCCTCTTTCCCTTTTTATGGCTCATAGAAAGCACTAATATCCCTCGCATTCATTCATATCTATGAAATATAGGATTTCAATATCTCAACAACCTTTAAATCTAATGTAGGGACGAAAACCATCTTCATTTCTGGTTGCTCTGGACTGTCAAAACAAAATGCCAAACATAAGCTGCGATGCTTAAATAGTTCAAATGACTCGTTAATAATGCTAAATTTATTGAAATATGTTTTACAGACCTCCTCCTGCGATGTGATTTGAGCAGGATGTGTTGTACATATTGTTACATAGGGAAAACCAACTCCAAGTTCCCAGGTAAGTGAATAAGTTGGCAGGTCTGACCTCCAACACCCTTGCATAGAGAGCATAGTGTCAATTCCCAATTCCCCAATGTTTAATTCAGCAAAACTGAACTCTCATCCTCCAAACTATCAATATTACTTTCCCATTGTTCCTTGAGAGTTTCCATTTCGTTCTCAACAACATCTTCAAACTGCACTCTCATCCTCCAAACAAACGTTTAAGAGTACCTTCCCACTGTTCCTTGAAAGTTTCCATTTCGTTCTCAACAGCATCTTCTAACTGCAAAAAATACATAATCTTTCTGGTTTCAATATGCATAAACATAAGCAACAAACTCTCAAAAAGGACAACATAGGTAAAGGAGGCTCTTACATTTTTGCCCGTTAATGACTCCGATAACTCAGACCCAACATCCCTTTCAACATGGAGAAGTGTTTCTTCCTCTAATGATTCTTGAGCTTCGCTGCCTAAAATATTGAAGATTAAATATCTATGTAACTTTAAGATGGGAGGGCCTTTTCATATTCAAAAAAATCACTACACCAAAGGAACTAATGAACTCATTATACAAGCAAATATCTTTGCAGCTCGACCAACAAAATTTATTTTACCTAAATCTCAAGACTACAAAATCTTGCAAGGCCATGATTAAATGAATCAGGGGCAGCGCAACAAGCATACCTTGCTTTCAACCTGTAAAAATTCATCAATCAGATATTGAACCTCTGCATCTGTTAGACGCATCTGCAAAGAGAAGTTAAACCAATGTCACATGACTGAGTGGAATTATAAAATTAGAAGTATACTAAGGTTTCTGGAAAAAATTCAAATTAAAATTAGCCTAAGTCAGATTATTAAATCTAGAGGATCTGCTAAAGGTCACAAGTGATAAATATTAGAATGAGGCGAGCCAATCTCTTAAGAAAATATCTTGACAATACCCCCATCAAAACAAACTGGTCAACAATATTTCCACAAAATAGAGTCCAAGTTCATAATTACTAAACCATTGATTGGGGTTTGCCATTAAACGAAGTTATAATCTGCATACTTTCGCCTAGCCAGTTTACAAATATACTCCAGGTTACAGGCTAAGGTGGGACTTCTAAGTTTCTTCAATTCCATCACAAGGAGGAAAACTGGTTATAAATATATAAACGATATTATAAGCAACCATATATTACCCAAGTGTATAAACCTAACAAGAAATCTCATTTATTGTTTATTGTGTGATGTGAGGATCAGAAGTAGCACCGATGCCTTACCTTTCTCTACTAGCTATGGTTTTCATCTGGAAGTGTACCAACATCTGCATCACAGCCCTGCATATTATTAATAGGAGGCAGAATGCATTGTACAATAATTTCCTGAACAAATTGGCTGGTTCCCTTTAATCAATCTCTATGGCATCATATAAAGTTGTCCAACTGTGTAAAAGATTAATTTTGAATCATATTCAAACTCTTTCAAGGATAAAATGGAAGTAGAGAAACCACTTCCAATTTGCATTTTTCCCAAAAATTCTTGGTTTAATACCTGGAGGAGACAATGGATATGGGTGACGAACGATATCTAGCAAGGGATAGATGTGGCAGTTGTGCAGTATAGTAAAAACGTTTTCCCAAACATTATTGGTATAAACCCTGGAGGAAACAATGGATATGGGTGTTGATCCACCTCTAGCAATGGATGGATGTGGCAGTTGTGCAGTACTGAGTATAATAAGAAGCTGGAAGGGAGAAGGCACGAATACATGAATAGGCTAAAAAGTTGATGAATATTGCATAGAAGGATTCCACATTGAATGCAAATGGCTGATAGGTGTATTCAACCCCAGCAATTGTGTCGTCCTTGTGTTGTTGTAACAGGTAGTATAAGTTTATCTTCTTGTTCCTGAATTGCTGATGGTAAGGAGTTTCTTTTTGAATCCAACAGCGATTGAGGAGGAGAGATTTGAGCAGATGCTTGTGGAATTCCTAAACCAAAGGCAAAATTTGTTTACAATTATATATTCATGGAAAAACAAAAAAGCAAGAAGCTAACAGAGTCAAAAATACCTATTGGACCAATAGATGGCTGTTGCGAATCCTTTTTACGGGTCCAACGCCAACTGGTCGCACAGTTAATTGAACTACCTTCAAAATATAAGTAATTTCAATATCGAAAACTACCTTGGAAGCCGAAAACTAATATCCGTTGCAGACAAGATTGACTCACATATTTGTTTTCGAGGATTGTTTCTGAGGATTTTGGTAGATCCTTGCAAGCATAGAACCCAACACAACTACGAGCCTCTAGGAGATGGCATCCTTTGCAGACAAGATTGGCTCACATCATTGTTTCTAAAGATTTTGGTAGATCCTTGCAAGCATATAACCCAACACAAGTTGCCTCTGCAAGATAAAAGAAAAAGACAAACCCTCATTCTGTAGCACCTTTCGATTGACATGATGCTGCAAACCATTGATGAAATAGAAAATGGGCAAAGTTAATACTAAAATTGTGCCTAATCATGAACAAAGAGAGCAAAATATAGACTCCCAAGTATTACTCTAAACCAAAGCTAAACAGATTCATTGACAAACACCCAGAAATTCCACCAATTAAATTAGCAGTCGCAGAAAATTCAATTCTGTAGTGCAGCACTCCTAGAGAATATATCAGGGATAAAACCACATTTAGCAAGACTACCTCATTGTGCATTACAGAAAGAAGTTGTAATATTCCATTATATTGTTTACTCCTGCTTCCACCACAATATTAGAGATTTCTTCAAAATATAGTGTTGCTTTTATTTACTCAACCATGGATCCTTCGTTATCTCAAGTCGAGATAGAAGCCCCAACTACACTCAGTTCTATTGCAGAAAGACGCGGTTCTTACCATGAAGCCAGTAGTAGCAGTAGTACTATTACTATAAATGAACCCGAGGCATCCCCTGACTGGAAAATCCCTCCTGTAATGGCCAGTGATGTTTATAACATGCCTTTGTATAGATACTTTGCTTGTACCCAGATATGACAATCCTCTGTCGATATCTCTTTCTCTACCCAAGACAAACCCACCCAGATCCCTCTACTGGATAGAGCTCAAATAGATTGGGCTAAAATTAAAGGGTTTAAATATTGTCATCTTGGAGCCATACGGTTTGGTCTGAATCCCCTTGTTCGACCTTACCTGGACATAAAGTCCTTCTGCATAGTCGTGGATACTAGGCACAATCAGTTTGCAAATGCAGTCATAGGTGGCTTTGCTAGCCCCCTTCATAATGGACCTGCTTTTGGGACAGTCTATCCCAGACACTACTACATTTGGCGGAAATTCCGACACCTGTTTCCAACGCTTTTGACCAAATGTCGGAAATTTTCCCAAATTTTTTCCATCCCGCCCGAAACCGTCACTATACCGACGTCTATAGAAAAGTGTCGCAATACCGACACTTAAACAAGTGTCGCAATTGCGACGTTTAAAGGAAGACGTCGCAATTGCGACACCATGGCCCAAAGCGTCGCTATTGAGACGACTCTAAACGTCGCAACTGCGACACAATGTCTAGGTGTCGCCATTGCGACGTTTGGAGGCACCGTCCTAATAGCGACGCCTTTTCCGTCGTCGGTATAGCGACAGTTATTTTCGCGCTACATAAAAATACCAAACTTATATGGGCGCTACATAAAAATTCGAAACTTATATGCGCGCTACATAAAAATGTTTGGTATTTGTCGCAATAGCTACTTTTGATATCACGCGCGTATGCCCGCCCTCCGCCTTTGCACCATTCGCCCTCGCATCTTCGCCTCTGCCTCTTTCAATGTAATTCGCTCTTCAACATTCGCCTAAGCTTCGCACAACATTCGCCTCAAGATTCGCCCCGAGCTTCAGATCAAAGATTCGCTGATTCGCCGCCTCTTTCAGATCAAATACCGCTCCCTGATGCTTCTCGCCTCTTGCGTAATCACCTTTGCCCTCGACCTGCCTCGCACTCGCCTCTCACTTCGTTAACAACATTCGCCCCTCGCGTCGCCCCCTCAGCTCGTGCAGAACAACATTCACCCTCAACATTCGGCTTCAGCATTCGCCCTCAGATCTTGCAGAATAGCATTCGCCCTGAGCTCTTGCAAAATGGTAAGTTCCTACTGCAAGCCCTTCCTCCTATAGTAGGGTTGACTCTATTTGGGTTTTTTGCCCAATTCTATTGATTGTGTTAGGTCAGAGTGGTTCTCTCTAGATGTCAAGAATCAAGATTCAATACCCTCTATTATCTTCATCACCCAATACAAGATTTAAAATTTTCCCAAATAAACGCTTATTAAATTGGCAGCCATTATTTCTCCTCGCTTTAAAAACCCTACATTTAAATGAAAACAAGCATTGCATTTCAACTACAAAAATCTATTAGTGTTCAAATGTACATGTGTGCATCACTTGTGTAGGGTATTCCTTTTCCACTTTCACATTATCCAAGAATGTGTGCAGTATAGTTCATATTTTTTGTGATTTAGATTGCCTTGAAAAAGGAAAGGTAAATTATTTCCCATGGAAAAAGAAGGTTTTCCCTTTTTATAGGTTGTTTGGACTTACATGGAAAAATTTATGGTATGCCTTTCATATTATGTAGTTTAAATTTGAATTAACAAATTATTCTACATGAAAATATAATTACCTATGTGATGTCCTTCATCACTAATTAAAATTATAGGGTTTCAATTTCCTAGACTCTAACTCATCCGATGCTAAATTCTAGGTTCTCATTGGTGGATCACTCTTCCATTGATTTCCTTTCCCTCTGGATCTTGTCATACTTTAAAAGTCATCAATGATACATATATTATTTTAGGTATCCCAAAAGGCTTTATAGTAGAACATATTGTGAAGTTTTTTTGACACTTGAGGATTCTTTTTAGAACTGCAACATGGTCTATGCTATCGAGTTATATATCAAGCAACTTGTCCTTAATAACCACACTATGAGGTAGGTTAAACCAGTTTGAACTTGTTGGGACATAGCATATGAAGTTGTGTGATGAGTCCATATCACAGGTCTATTATGGTGACAAAAGTGAAGACACGTAATGATAGTTATTATGTTAACATTACCAGAAACATTTTCGAAATTGTCCATGCTATCAAGATGTCAAAATTCCAGGCATTAGGTGTCAATACTCGTAGCTAATAGATAATAATAATAATATAAAAAAATCACAACTTTATTCTTGAAATATGATTGTTACACATCGGTAACCTAGTTCATGAGTTACTATCACCCAAAGATTGCAAAACAAACTTAAAATATAAATTAAACCAACATGAGAATCCAACTAAGGGTTTCTCGACAAAATCATGCCATAACCTGGCATTTTGAAATCCAAATTTGAATCCATCATAAGTAATACAATGCAAAATCAGATGGATTTTCAATGCATGTTTGCATGCTACACTTATTCTCTGTCTAGATATCATTTTTTAAATGGAACCATTAGTCAAGCCCACAGTCCTTTTTATGTGAAAAATTTCAGCTCTATTTGAGCTCTTTTTTGCTCCACCGCCTCCATAAAGCAGTGTTACACGGGGTCTCGCCCCCCCACCTAGGGGTCTAGATTCCTTGCCCCCTCGCGCTCCGGGGTCTTGGGGACTTCTAGAGGATGTTTCCCTCACGCCCCCTCACGTCCCCTCACCGCCCCTTTTAGTTTATGGTTTCGTGTTAAAAGTTGATGTGCCACTTAGCATATTTGAGAATCCAAGTGATTCCGATTCAGATGGTGACATGGTTGATCTTGATATATTCGTGCAGAAGTTGGATGCAGAGACTAGTGGGGCATTAACTTGAGCATTTATGCTCATTTATCATTATGATGATATCATTTGATATTCATATGTTATGTTTTATGTTTTATGTTTCAGAGATAACTTATTTGCGTTTAAGTTTTATGTTTCAGACTTGAGTTGTAAACTTCAGTTTAAACTCTATTTTTAATCTTGATATAATACGTCATATGATATCTTAAACTTTATTTTCATTGTACATTGTTATTAGTTACATTAATGATTATATAGTTACAAACTTACAAACTTACATGCATGATTGTATGATGTATGTTTTAACTTTTAACTTTTAAATTTGTTTCAATTATATGATTCATCATTCATCGATTTGTAATTTTATCATTTATGATTTATATTTCATGATGCAAGTGTATGATGACTGTATATACATTCCTTGAAAAAATATAGTTACATTTTAAATATTAAATTTTATAATTTGTATGACCCCGACGTCCCCCCACGTTTCCTGAAAATTGGTAGGGAGCTTTTGCATAGGCCGCTCCCGCGCTCCCTCGTCCCCTCGCTCCCACCTCCAGGGGACTTGGTGGAACATTGCCATAAACATATGCAAACATATTTCATGATCTTGGAATTCCATTACATATGTATGTGCCAATGTTCCATAATCTTGCCCCATCATCAATTTAAGAAATTTCCATTGAATATCAAATTATGGAGGGGGGAACTTTTTGCTGCAACATTTGGCTCAAAATCAGGGACCATCTTCGTATGAGGTGAATGAGAACTATAGATATTTGAAGAAGTAGATTAGTGCCTTTTCCTCCGGCCATGGAGTCATATACAGTCATCCATCACAAAAATTTGTCTTTGTTCATTCTCACCTTGAAAGTTGCAAAAATTCATGCCCTAATTGAAACGACACTAAATTTGAAAGATATAATAAAAATGCAAGCTAGAAGTGCCCTATTAATACAAAGGGAAAACCTTCCTACCTACCCTAACCGAGATAAATTTTGATTGAATAGGAAACATGATATTTCCTATGGAGTTGATCCAACAACTTGTTAAATGTATGGGACTAAATCATGCATTTGATTTCCAGGGAAACATGCGCATGAAGAGAAAAAGTGCAGAATTAATGGAAAATACATACATGCCACTTATAAAAACTACACCGAAAGGTCAAAAAATACTTAAGGCCTTAACTTAATTTGAATCCAAAAATGACAAAACAAGATTAGTGAAAACACGAGAGTGGTGTGGGTGAACAACATAAATAAAAAGTGAGGATACCTTTCCCCAAGATGCCTTTGTCACCGTTGTATGAAAACATGTTTTCCTTTCCCTTTATACATGCAAGTGAATGTATTATAGGTATGGTGTTTTCCCAGAATAGGAGAAGCCTACTTAAATATATCATTTGTGGATTGAATGTTTGGGTGCCTTAATGTGCAATGACATGTTTCCAGGACTGAATTCAATGCAAGGAATATTTGAAACTTTAACTCTGTCTTCCGGTGTCTTATTAGAAATTATTTCAGTTTTCATTTTGTGTTTTCAAGTTTTTACATTTATAATTTTATTGCAATGTGGCAGACTGATCAGAGCAGTGCAGGAACAACCCCGAGACAGGATGATCGCGGAAAGAGGCCAGCGGAAGAACATGTAAAGTGCCAGCATTGCTCTATCTTTAGGTATTTTATTTATTTACATAATTGAAATAATATTAATTTTGTTCAAATATGCAGACACCTAGCCATGGTACGCCTGATGATTCCCTCTTTGAGGAAGAGCTTTTTTCATACCTATCTCCAGTGTTGTTGTTGCAAAAAAAGGCACGAGATGCAACGTCGGAATTTAATGCTTTGATAGATGCGCCTCAAACACCTGAAACAGAAGAGAGGATACAACATATTATGAGGCAACTAAATAGATATCAGGTAATAATAAAAAGTCAAAAGGATATTTTTTTTGTTCTGCATGAGATGAATTGTGATAGTTTGATTTTTAATTTTTACATTGACTAAACTAACAAAAAGTTCTTTTGTATGTAGCGTTTTCTGGCATTTGCTGAACCCGTTGTTGGTGGTAGTAGGACACAAGGGCAAGAGATTGCCCAACAACCCTCTCATACACCTTCTACTCCTTTAGGTGCAAGCCAAGAAACACACCCTGCCCAAGCAAACACCCAACCAACCGCTGAACATGTTGGCAATGATGAGGCTGATATGGCCAACTACATTATTGTGTTTCCTGGAGCTACACGTGTCAGCTCCACAGGGACCATTAATGGCACGTTGTTGGTGAATGATGAGGGTGTCCCTATAAAGCATGTACAACTCCCAGGTAAATTTTAATATTTTAACTATTTCATGTACTTTATCTAAAACATATATATCATGATTTTTATTTTTAAATTAATGATAATATCTTCTTTTTCTTTTGGTTTTATTCTGTGTAGGAAACAATGAGTTCTACAGGATTCTGGAGAGCCATGCGTTGGTAATTTTTGGCCCAACCATACATACAGGGTGGAATTCCCAGAATTCCAACTTGAAAAAAGAACTTCTAGATTATCTAGAAGCCCTTTTTGGGGTCGGCACATTTGACGGAAAAGCGATGGCTTAGGTAGCCGGCAAATATTTGAAATATACCAAGGACACCTATAGGACGCAATTTCAATTTAACCCTAGATATGAGCGTCCTCTCGCAGTTTCAGAGAGTGAGTGGAGAGCACTCATCCATGACGGAAAAGAGAAAAGGGCAAAGAAAGAAGGAAAATGCCAACTGGACCCGCAAGGTAAATTACAACTTTAATTCAATAGCTTTAATTTTCTTTATGTCTAAAATAAAAGTGTGCTACGTCATATCTGACTTCAATCTTTTGATGCTAGGTTGCCTGACACCTCAAAGGCAACCAAAGCTAGGATTGAGAAAAAGGGCCATCACAATCTCGGCCAGGGTGGCTACTTGAAATTAGCTGCAAGAATTGTAATTAAGTAGCTAAACATCTTATAATTAATTGTATCGCCTTCCAACGTTTTTGTAATCCTATCATATATGATTAAAAATACACAATCATATATAATGTAGGGTGATGACTTTGGAACAATAACTACAGAGGAAGATAAAAATATTGCTTTCCGTTTTGGCTATCAAGCTGTAGTTGAACGTCGCAGAAGCTTGGGGCAGGTCCCAAGATCTACAATGCCCGATAAGGTAAAACATTAACCTTTCAATATTTTTGTTTTCGTCCATAAATTTAATGTCTAACAACTTTGTTTAAATCAGGGGAGCAACACTACCGACGAGGTAACTAACCCAGTTTTAGAGCCAGATGTAGATGATCCTCTCGTGCAACCTGATCATTGTAGTGGGGACCAGGCCGACAATGCTGCTATCAGTGAGGGCCGTGACGGTAATTAATTTCCACTTATAATTTTTTCTAATTATACCATGATGGTTGTCCTTATAACGTTTTTTGTTTAAATGACAGAGAATGTTTCCCTTGAGGATCTTACCACCTGAGAGGAAGACAGGAAACAAATTCCACCCGCTAATAACCGGTACACTGTAAATAACTTTTACTATAAATTTTTTTATTAATATTACCGAACTAGTTCAATGATATTTAAAAATTGACAATTAAAATTTAATATTATCTGCTTTTGTAGGCGATGCCCCGTCACTGGATGAGACCAGACATCGCGACTACGCAACTAGGTCAGCGGCGACAACTGGTGCACCAGGTAAATAATCTCATTGAAATTTTTTTTATTAATATTACCAAACTAGTTCAATGATATTTAAAAAATGACAATTAAAATTTAATATTATATGTTTTTGTAGGTGATGCCTTGTCACTGGATGAGACCAGACATCGTGACTATGCAACTAGGTCAGCAGTGCGGGTCGAAAGGCACGAAACAGGAGCAGAGCATGATGATATTGATGATGTAATTAGAAGCTTTAGAAATAGGAAGAAGAAAAAGAAAATTTGATAATGTAAAATATTGTATTATTATAAGACAAACGTTACCATACTTGGAACGCTTTTTGCGTTATATAAAAAACTCATTTATCATACTATTTTTATGTCAAGCATTAATTTCAATGTTTCCTTGCGTACTTTTTGTTGAATTGTTTTTTTATTAGTTATTGAATATATTTTTTTTATGCTCATGAAAGTAAAAAATGAAATATAGATTGGGTATTGGGGAATTGAGAGTGATGTGAGGGGGGGGAGGGGCCATAAGAGCTTCCACCTTCACATGGTTGGCCCTGTTTAGTAGAGAATAATTTATTGGAGCGATTTAATCTTGGAGCAAACCTCCCTCGATCCAGCGTAGCAACAAAAAAGTCATTGTTGACTTAGCTGCTACTCTTTCAGATCGTGGGAGGCTTGTTCCAAGTTCATGCGACTCCAATAAATTGTTCTTGAAATGAAGAGGAGCTTATTCAGGTATGTTTTGACATTTTCAACATATGTTCTAACATTATCATAAGAATGCATCTTAGAGTAAAATATACTACATCAATTACTTGTATTTATTGTATAGATAATGATGGATTTTGATTGACTTGGCAGTGCAGGTACAAATCCTCTTGCATCATGAGCAATACAACTTGTCAACCAGGGTCATGTCCAGGATATTTTTGCTTGTACGCTTGACCAGGTTCGTAATGTCACATTTTGTAAGTTCCTTTACAGTTCATAATTCAATATTAAGCTTGTTCATGATTATTATCTAGGTTTTTTATGTGTTTTTTCATCTATTTGATTGTAAGAAACTCTGCATGTTTCCTGTTGTTCACTATGATTTCTCCCATTACCACTCCCAGGATGAATCCGACTTTATTGTTACATAGGTTACTTTATTGTTACTATGATTTCTCCATTTACGATTTCATAGGTTACATCATGTAAAGTTGTCAATCTCGTGTTGGTGATGAGCTTTAGTTCTCCAGATTTGGGGCTTTTCTGATATTTTCTCCCTCATGTCATTCCTGCATCACCTCGTTGTTTGAGCATGCCAATTTTCTACCACTTGTACCAATTGGCACATGTCAATCTCTGAGTGGTGCCACATTTCACCTATTTTCAGTGAGAGTTTAGGGTTTCTCTAACATAGCTTCAAAAATCCGATTCAGTGCCTGCTTGAATATTGTCACATAATACTTATAATTTGGATTGATGAGCATGTTTTGAATGGTTGGTTGATTCATAAGAACCACCCATAAATCTCCCTTCCTCTAACACAGAGAAAATAAAAATTTCTTTGATAGGAGACAGAGTTTCAATACTTTGAAAACAAACTTCTATTCCCTTCAATAACTCAAAAAAAAACTATTACACTACTTCCTCACCGAGAGGGATTACAAAATTATGACTGCTACAAAACGCAGTGCATAAAACCAACTCACTGTCTGTTCAAAACAAACATACTCTGTCTCTAAAACACTCTGCTGTGTTTTTCCCTTTCGCACTGCTGTGCATACACACTTAAAAAGTTACACTCAGTTTTTCACTTTTTACACACTTCTATGTAATAAAAAATTTACGTACTGTCTATAAAAAAAACTACCAAGCTTTTTCGACCTTTTTATTTTTATATGCCGGAACATATAAAACATATTATAATAAGCCCTCTTTAAAAAAAAAAAAAAATTAAAACTAAATTCTATGGCCCACCTTTCATTTCGCATATGATATATATATAACATATGTATATATTAAACTATCAAAACATTAAAGAACCCTTTCCGTCGGACTTCAAAAGTCTAAATAGATTGAATTTCAAACCAAATTCGCGTTCCAAAATGGGATGCTGACGTGTGCCTAATTTTAACTCGAATTTTCAATCCAATGTGCCCTATAAAAAATTCGGGTCCGGTTTTCAGGTTTTCAGATTCCCTTCAATTTCATGCGATCCAATATTAATGCTCCACGTGTCCTCCTTTTGAATTTACAAAACTGTCGGGTAAATTTCTGTTTGTTTAATTTCTAGTTGGTGAATTGCGTTAATGTTGGTTGTTGTGTTTAAATACAATCCTGTACAGAAATATGGCTGCGGCCGTCTACAAAAAAAACTTGCAGGAATTTTAAATGCTGAATTAAATTTCTGGATGGCATGCAAGCAACCTCCAAAAAAAAATGTTGCTGCTGCATCCGTCCTTCTGCTGCAGCAGTTGAAGTTAAAATTCAACAACATAGGGTTTAATAAGTGAGGGTGTAAAGGTAACTTTTTGTCGATAGTACTGGATTAAGATCATCTATTCATTTTTGTAGGGTCTTATGGTGTTTGGTTTTTTAGTTTTGGGTTGGGCTTATTGTGTCTAAGATAGTTTTTGAGTGAAAAAATTGCTATCAGGTATTAAAAAATTTTGGTTCTTTTGTCAAAATTTATGAGCTTGTTAGGAAATACAAAACTGACAATGGTTGTATCTTAAATTTGTGGAAAATAATTTGAAATGAAACCTTTTTGTTTAGGTTGTTGCAGCAGGTGCAAACCCTATTCAAATTACTAGGGGCATTGACAAGACAATAAAGGCCCTTGTTTCGGAACTCAAAATTTTGTCAAAGGAGGTAAACGCTTGCCTTTTGAGTAGGTTGGTTTTCCTTTTTGCTGATGGTTTGGTGTATCTAATTGAATTAGTTGCCAAGGTATTTTTGGTTGCAAACTCCTTTTCATTTTTCATATAGTATTGGCCTTGTGGAATACATTTGATTGTGTGGTCTTGTTAGATCTACAACATTTGTAGTTTTTTAGTCTTATGGCCGAGGTGCACTTTTATTATGGAAATAGTTGATGCAATATTGTCATTTAATCCTTACTGCATGGTAGCATGTTGAGAAGTTTCTTGTGAAACATTTGGTATTCAAAATGACACTTGATCCTATACAGCATCATGCACTTGACTTCAAAATTTATATTCAAAGTGTGCCAGACAATTCTTGCAAAATTTCAAATATTTATGTTGTTTTAAACCATTATCTTTTTCATGTATTGGATGCCGAAAATGTGAAAAAGACTTTGGTATGAAACCAACTGGTGAATAATTTCCAGCACAACAACCACTTCCAAGACATGATTTAGAAGTAGAACAAATGTGCTTATGAAGCATAGAAAGATATCCTTGATGCATTGTCAATGTTTGGCTAGGGTTATTTTTGGAGAAAATAACTCCTTATTCCTATAATAGTGATCTTCAATACAAGTAAATGCCAGAGAAGAGAGATCATCGTGTGACGCAACAAAACTGAAATTGGACCCCCAAGGAGAGCTGGTGTGTCTACAATCGCTCTGTCAACATTTTCCCTTGGTTTACCCCGTTCTTTTCCTCCAGCCTGAGTCTTAATTGACTTCTTTTTTCTTCGGGTTTATTTATCAAATTCGTAGAATTTGATAAATAAATACTATCCACAATGGTTGGAATTTAATTTATATTCCCGACTTTATATTATCTCCAATCCTTATAACCAATGTTTAACTTTCAACACTTTGTATTTATACTCCACATTTCTTTTTAAATAAATAACTTGTAATGAACTTTCAGCTCTATATTTCACCACCCAGCCTTACAACAATCACGCTCCAGACTTATGCTAATTATCTGCCAATCGTTTAATTAAACAATTTCATTATACTCTGGCCCCACCTATATATATCAATAACCAATCAAACACTCGTATCGTACCTGGCTATCCTCCACACACCTTAGTTAACCTCCGGGCAAGTTCAACGTGCGACCACCGTCCGATGGCCCTTCTCCAAATCAACGACTCTTGGCAATTTCGCTCGGCTTCCAACGTTGGGCTTTAACGTGCGATGGCGTGGGTTAAACGATTGTTTTCCGGGGTCACTTCGCCACGTGTTGCATTCCCTATGGAATCGCTCGCGAATAGGAAATACCGCCTACTCCGCAAAAGCGTTGCGATATGGGCAACCCGCTTTTGTGATTCCGCTCGTGGTTTTGGTAGAGGGCTTGACCACGGGTGCATGTCTGGTTCCGCTATCCTTTTGTTTGTTAACTCATGTCCAATCCTCGGGTCAGGTTCCAAAAGCACAACAATTTTGTCTCTTTATTAAGCGGGATTTTAATATGTGTATTATCAAAGAAAACCAACACAAATTTTATAAGAAAATTGTTCAAAAGTCGAGCCCGCCGGACTTCAAACGGCGATAAACCATAATTCAAACCAAATTCGCGTTCCAAAATAGCCTGCTGACGTCGGCCAATTTTGTGACGCTAATTTCTTATCAAATTCGCCCTAATATTTTACGGGTCCGGATTTCCACTGCGCGAGCGGCCCAAACAAAGATCTGCTCCAATCAATTTTTGCCACATGTCCTCAATAAAAACTTGCCCTGCTCCCGGCTGCGGGTGCATTCGATGGCGTTTAAGGTGATGGGACATGGATATGGCGATTTCATATCATTCGCATTAACATTTAACGCTGTTCAATTAAGTTTTCACATCAAATCTACATTAATTAATTTTTAACACTGTTCAAGATCGGACCTCCACTCCTCTGAGCGATTCCGCACGCTCCAATTTGATCCGGCCTTCGGCTCTCATTATTAATGATCAGAGATTCATTATGACGGGCGTCCTTTGATTGCAGACGGGTCGACATAAAAAATGGCGTTTAGCCATGGTTTTGAACAATGGTTCTTGGGATGCCATGCATGCATTGTTGTGACGATAAGGAGAAGTAGCCGGCGGGAACTTGCCTAGACTTTGCTGCATATTTCCATTTCTCTCGGTTACGTCTCTTGTCTTGTCTTCCCTCATTGGTGAATTATGCTTCTTCGTCTCTTATTGCTAACGCCTACGAGATTGCACCCATGCCTCGCGTGCGTCATAGGATCTGTTGGACGGCGGGGGGGCACTAGAGAAGGTCAATCCCCGGCGCGCTCCTCCACGAGCACCTCAACGGAGAGATGACACGGCAGTCCGATTATTACTTAGGTCGATATCCAAATACTAGGAGTGGGCGGGGTCGGCTTGTAGCATCGGCCCGCCGTATGGATTCCCCTGTCTGGCTTCCCCACCAGCTAGTTCACCTTCTCCCAAGACGCGCCAACATGAATTTTCGCTGATTGCACTCTCAAACGCCCATGAATCACAAATTTGTAGTCACTTTGTGGTCTTCCGCGAGGAGGCCCAAACGGAGGAAGAATGCACCCGTCCAGCGGGTCTGAGCTCGGAAAAAGCCAGCCAGCATTCGGGCCTTCAGGAGGGGAGTCGTGGCATGCATGTGGAGGTAGCACCTAGCGATCCTGGACCTTCCGAAGGATGGTGCCTAATCGTGGAGGAACCACCGGAGGAGTAGTTTGGTTAATTTGTTTTTCTTGCTTAGCAGGCCCACTTAATTGGGCTGCTTTTAGTTTATTTTACTGTGCTGGACCTTTGTAATATTTTTGAATTCTGTAAATTAAACGTTCAAGACTGGTTTCCCCGTATGAGGGCGGTCTTCTTAATTTTTTGATTTTTTGATGAAATATTTTCCATGAGTATGGCCAGGCAATGTTTTTGACTTCGGTGTAATTTTATTCGCAATGTTAATAGATTAACTTTACTTAGAATTCTCACATGATTAGCGTTTTTCTTGATCTGTTCAAGGATTTTGGGTACTTTAATTTGTATTTGGAACAATGGACGTCGGTACTCTATCTGTTGCTTTATTGTTCTACATACTACTATTTCACTTTCTTATAGATGCCTCGGGCATATTTGAATGCTTTCTCAGATTGTCGATAATCTCCATGTGGACCGTTACTGGATTTTATATCATGTCCCTGCATGTGACATGGGGTATTTTTCTATCATTGTCTGGGGTGGGACTTCCACTTTTCTGGATGGATATTTGGGTTCCAATCTTCAGATGTGAAAATGTAATGACTTCATGGACTGTTTTACTTCATACAATATATTGAAAACATCGTTTTTTCTCTTGTGAAAAAAAAATGATTAATGTTTATCACTCTGCCTTCAAAACTAGCGATGCTGGTCTATGTTGCTAGTTTATTGATATGGTCTGATGGTTTTTTTATATTTTGGACATATCACACTCCTCACATGATTAGCGTTTTTCTCTGTTCAAGGATTTTGGGTACTTTAATTTGTATTTGGAACAATGGACGTCGGTACTCTATCTGTTGCTTTACTATTCTACATACTGCTATTTCACTTTCTTATAGATGCCTCGGGCATATTTGGATGCTTTCTCGGATTGTCGATAATCTCCATGTGGACCGTTACTGGGTTTTATATCATGTCCCTGTATGTGACATGGGGTATTTTTCTATCATTGTCTGGGGTGGGACTTCCACTTTCTGGATGGATATTTGGGTTCCAATCTTCAGATGTGAAAATGTAATGACTTCATGGACTGTTTTACTTCATATAATATATTCAAAACGGCGTTTTTTCTCTTGTGAAAAAAAAATGATTAATGTTTATCACTCTGCCTTCAAAACTAGCGATGCTGGTCTATGTTGCTGGTTTATTGATATGGTCTGATGGTCTTTTTATATTTTGGACATATCACACTCCTCACATGATTATGATTAGCGTTTTTCTCTGTTGCAGGGGTTTGGGTACTTTAATTTGTATTTGGAACAATGGACGTCGGTACTCTATCTGTTGCTTTACTATTCTACATACTGCTATTTCTCTTTCATGGACTGTTTTACTTCATATAATATCTTCACTTTCATGGAATGTTTTACTTCACTGTTGTAGGGTCTTGGGTACTTTAATTTGTATTTGGAACAATGGACGTCGGTACTCTATCTGTTGCTTTACTACTCTACATACTGCTATTTCACTTTCATGGACTGTTTTACTTCACTGTTGTAGGGTTTTGGGTACTTTAATTTGTATTTGGAACAATGGACGTCGGTACTCTATATGTTGCTTTACTATTCTACATACTGCTATTTCACTTTCATGGACTGTTTTACTTCATATAATATCTTCACTTTCATGGACTGTTTTACTTCATATAATATCTTCACTTTCATAGACTGTTTTACTTCATATAATATCTTCACTTTCATGGACTGTTTTACTTCATATAATATCTTCACTTTCATGGACTGTTTTACTTCACTGTTGTAGGGTTTTGGGTACTTTAATTTGTATTTGAAACAATGGACGTCGGTACTCTATCTGTTGCTTTACTATTCTACATACTGCTATTTCACTTTCATGGACTGTTTTACTTCATATAATATCTTCAAAACAACGTTTCTCGTCTTTTAAAATTTTAAATTTTTTTTTTTAAATTGAACCCTCCGTCGGTCTACCAACGCCTTGTAGACGTCGGAACTGCGACAACCCAGAAACGTCGGAAGAGAGACAGTATGAAAACGTCGGAAGAGCGACGTTCCAAACGTCGGACCACAT
The DNA here is from genome assembly GCA_034641835.2 of Pinus albicaulis. Taxonomy (NCBI): domain Eukaryota; kingdom Viridiplantae; phylum Streptophyta; class Pinopsida; order Pinales; family Pinaceae; genus Pinus; species Pinus albicaulis. The sequence continues at coordinate 841,009,327 of CM076571.1, read as the reverse complement.
ATCATCGGAATTACGACATCTTCCAGACGTCGGAAGAGTGACGTCCAAAACGTCGGACCACGTTTAGTCGGAATTGCGACAGTTTACAAGCGTCGGAAGAGCGACGCCACAACGTCGGACCACGTTTAGTCGGAACTGCGACGGTTTATAAGCGTCGGAAGAACGACGTCCAAAACGTCGAACCACATTTCACCGGAAGTGCGACAGTTTACAAACGTCGGAGGCGCGACGGTTTGTGAGACGTCGGAAGAGTGACGCCTGTTTGGAACGACGGAAGAAGTGTTGATAGTGTGACACTTTTTACTTGCGTCGGAACGGTGACGGCATGACAAACCACGGTTTGTCCGCCCCCGAACTGTCGCTCTTGCGACGAATATGTGTCGGAATAGTGACGAATTGGCCGTCGGAATTTCCGCCAAATTCTCTAGTGATTGCTGCTATGGGATCTCTGGTTCTCTTTAATTTGGAAAAATTGTTGGAAAGTCAGATTCTCTTTGAATTCTCTAGATTGAGATTTTTACTCTGCAAGAAAATTACTCGGAGTCTCATGCTCCAAATATCCTCCATCTCCACACCATTCATTTCCTTATGCAAGGAAAGTGGGCATAGTAGGGCGTTGTGGAACTTTCTACACCATCGGTTGCTTATACTGTTGATAGGAAGTGCTCGGACCTTCTCCATTCTGAAACCCTCTTGAGGTTTCCTTTTGCCTTTCCCTTCTCATTTCTTTGATCTCCATGGTGAGATCCTGCATAGATCTGAAGATAAGTGTGGCAAAACTCAATCCTTCAACCATTGTAGACTTATTTTTTTCTACTTCTTCTTCTTATTCTTCTGAGGTCATGAAATTCCCACAAGCTGAGCCAAATATCATGCTCTTATACCACTGTAATATCCCAAAATGGGAAAGACATGAATATAGAACATATGCACAATTCCAAATAAGAATAAAAAATATAAAACTGGAAAAATGTTGGAATACACCAAAACATCATACATATGAGGAGAAACAGCTGAGCCATATCATTATCTATCAACAAAAAATGAATATGCATAGTGCTCCAAAAAGGGATGCACTCAAGCCATCCAAAGATGGTTGAAGAAACTCTACTGAAACTAGCACTGGAAAGTAAAAATTACTACTGCTGTTGGAAAATACTATTGCTGGGAAGAAGATCTATGTGCGAGAGGTTGTTGGAGTGCTTAGCAAGGTCTTATATTTTAACCCACAGACTCTACTCGAAAAAACCTAGAACAACCCATAAATGGTTTGGCCAAATTTTGAGTTTGGAATTTTGGCCCTTTTTGGGTTGCACGCTGCACCCCTGCTGGCTGAGTTACGCACTCCCTTGAGAAAACTATTGATCTGGGGCTGAAATAATGATCTATCTACTGCAATATCAGCCACTTAGCTCAATAACTAAAGGGATGGTCCATTCTCCCGACCCCAAGTTGAGAAACTTAGGATATAGAACCTCCAATGTATATGCAGTTTCCGCATGCACAACTGTTGGGTAATATTGTGTTGTCTAGGAGGGTTGATGATGTAGCCTGCTGATAGATAATATAATGTTGATCCTAGGCTACTGAAGTGATTCTCGGAGTGAAGGATTAATCCATCACAAGATTCTGAGCTGAGTTTCTTGGAACTTCCTCTTCTCCTCATACCCTCACTGCAGAATTACGCAATTCCTGCAGGAAATGTTGCTGCATAGGAGAATAGATGGATGGCCTGATGCCAGATATGTCAATGAAACTCCTGAAATACTTCAATGAATCCACAGTGTGAAGGTTTGATCCCTCCATAAGTTTTTCAGCTGAAGTACTGAGAACAACCTTCCAACTCTCACACCCTAATTCACGAATGTGCAATTCCTATCGCTGGAAGTGCAGATGAGAGTGGCTGAAAGTGGCACTGATTTCTAGATGATGAATTCTACCAAAGAAAACCTTCCCAGAGTAGGCACTCGAAGTCCCCCATGGGTAAGGGTGAGATTCCCACTCGGGAACACCCGATGATAAACAACACAACAGACTTAGCTAAATATTTGAAGCATGCAAAGAAATGTCTTACGACACTCAATAATAAAAATTCAAACTCGCCTTACTTTTCTACTCTCATCTTCCTTTTATGGTTGTGAGCCTTCCCTAACCTTGGTCCACCTCATAACTGCGTTGCACATGTGGCCACTAGCCTCCATAAAGATTGCGCTATCCTCCATGATCTCTATCACTGTTGCAATTACTCTCCACTTACTCCATCATGTGTGCATTTAATGCACCACTTCCTCCATCACTTCATCATTATTTCTCCATGATTTTGAATTTATTCATCCACTATCTCCATCATCTTCCTCATTATTTCTCTATGAACTTCACTCTTTCTTCATTATTATGTTGCTCGACTACTCCATAATGCTACTCCACTACTCAGTTAACCCACATTCAAACTATAGAAGTGGATTTTATTCATCTACTGGGTTTACGGGTCCCTCCACCCTTTTATTTACTTAACTAAATAAGAAAAGTAAGAACTCTAATATTCCAATTAGCTAATGGAAAACTTGGAATATTACATAAATGGAACGATTACCCAACACTAGTGAGTGACACCATAAGAGATTTTTTCTCCTAGATTTGTCTTTAGTCGGAAACCAACAACCCCTCGACAATGACCATTGTAGTTGATGTATGCCAGATGTCTCCACTCCTTGAGCCATTCATATGTCCCTCACCCATCTATCAAGATCATATGTTTGAAGGTGGGCCATCCAATCCTAAAGTATGATTTTTCATTATGCAATTAGATGTTTATGCTTGTTTTTCTTGGGCACACTTGGGTATGGATTATTTGGTGACCTGGAAGGAGGAAGGGTTTTTACTATAGTCGTGTTCCCTTACCTTAACTAGGGGGTTAATTCTCAACCCTAGTCCTGTGGGATATCCCATACTAGCTTAAATATTTAGGATATGCACTACTTGGGAAACTCCGATTTTGCTAGTGTGGTCCCGTTTTCCTATTCCACATTTCTCACTCCCTTATACACATTACATGCCCTATTTCATAATTTCCCCCCTCCGGGTCCTGACACATGGGTTATATAACATGACAAAGTACTACCTAGACTCCTTGATTGTTCTTGTACGAGCTTAATTCATGATCATTGAGGAGCCTTAGAGGTATGCAATCACTAAAGAAAATTGCAAAGACAAATAGCCATGACACCCTATCCATCTTCTAGGAATGTTAGCTTAATTGCAACCAAGATGTTGCCACAATGGTCCCATAAAAACACTCGACTTTTGTTGCCAAATTTTATTATTCTTATTAATATTCTTCACTTCTCTAAAATCTGGCATTAAAATCCCATATTATGTATGTGATGATTTGATGTTTATTAGTTGTCCTTAAGTGTAATGTGTAGTTTCTTCCTCCATGTGGTGAGTCAATGAGTTGGAACTGCTCATCCAATTTCTCCTCCAATAAAGATCCATGAGGTATAGAGACATCCATAAGGCCATAAACAACATAGAGATACAGAGGCATATGATCCATAACTCTACAGTAAAAATTCTATAAAGCCTCATTCAAAACTCAACTTATGCATCGTATAAACCACACACACGAAAATGATACACAAAAGAATTTAAATAAAATTACTCAGAGAATACGGTATATATATAAAGCCTCATCCAACACTTAATTTATGCATGGTATAAACCCCACACACACTAAAATGATACACAAAATAATTTAAATAAAATTCCTCAGAGAATATGATTTTTGTGCGCATCATCATCGAAACCAGAGACACAAGCCATAAGCATATTCACAATATCGTTCCACTTTCCCTTATCAAAGGACTAGATTTCTTTAAACATGGCACTCACTGGAATGGAAAAACAATAAATCTTAATTTCATTATGACTTAGTAGAAATGGGGAGTCGAGCAAACAAAAAATAATTCATTAATAATACTACAATGCATGTTTTGGAAATAATGCAACGTGTGATTGAAAGGGGCTCCATGGATAATGTAACAACTAGTAATGCCACTAATTATCGAATAGAAAAAAACAATGAAATTATTTGGGAATTAGACAAGTCAAATGGTGGAAATTAAGTATAATTAGTTTAAAACCCCAAGCAATGATTATGTGTCTATATAACGTGGTCATGTGTCAATTGAAAAATAATACAAAGATAAGACTAGCATTCGAAATATAGTAGGTCACTACATTCATGATTAGCCAAACATGTCATAGATATCCATTCATTTCATGACACAACTTAATCACATGAATATATACAGGATAATTCATTTCAATAAGAGTGACCATAATAACTCGTTGGGTGAGAATTCTGAGAAAAATAACTTACCTCTGTGGAAGACATGCAACAAGGACAAACTCACTGCCCAACCACATATTGTTTTCACCCAGATCCTTCATTTATGCAAAAGTCTCCCCCAAGTCAAATTTCCAAAGTGTAAGGAGACTGCTTAAAAGGAAAAGGCCCAAGTTATCCATAGATCCAAGGGCTTTAGCGATGAAATAATTCCCTTTGGTTACACCAGCCTAGATCCATCTTAACTCCGGATCTATCAAGTGCCGAGAGGGATCAAATCTCTCGAGGTGAAAACCTCTTTTTTTAGTGCAAAACTTGAGGAAAGGTTTTCACCTCGAGAGATTTGATCCCTCTCGGCGCTTGATAGATCCGGAGTTAAGATGGATCTAGGCTGGTTTCAGTCATGTGCGACCAAGGAAATTCTATCGATAATATGAGGAACATATGCTTAATTTTATCAATAATATGTAAATACATCTAATATTAACATAACCATTTTAAATATGTTAAATATGTCTCTTTAATGATGAAATAAAATTTTGAACGCAAAGTGACAATGTAATAATATTGAATGATAGAAACTGTGAATAAAAGGAATGTAGTCAATTACGAAGTCTTCATTGTGATCGATTTCAAACTATTTTCTTCTACTATTCTTATTTTCACCCATGCTAGTTTTGTCATATTTTCATATTGATTATTTGAAAAGGACAGTTGGAATTGTAAACCATTTAAATATTTAGCTCGAGCTATTGTAGTAAACATCATACCTTGCCTCTCTTGCTCTCCAATATTAATAGGTTGAATTACTATAACAGAAAAATCAATGTACATTGTCAATAATTTTTTGTTCTTACACTCAAATCATTCCACACACACTATTAATCCAATGACTTTAAAATTAATGTACCGTCATACATCAAATTAGAAATCAAAATATACACTAAAATCAATGCATTCAGTGCAAGCAATCAAATATAATTATAAATCAACATCTACATTGAAATTAATGCATCTAGTGCAAGAAATCAAATAAGATTAGAAATCACCATCTGCACTGAAATCAAGGCATTTAGTGAAAGCAATCAAATAGGATTAAAAATAATCTACATTGAAATCAATTCATCTAGTGAAAGAAATCAAATATAACCAAAAATCAAAATCTACATTAAAATTAATGCATCTAGTGAAATCAATCAAATAGGATTAGAAATCATCATCTACACTGAAATTAATGCATTTAGTGCAAGAAATCAAATAGGATTAGAAATCATCTACATTAAAATCAATCCATCTAGTGTAAGTAATCAAATATCATTATAAATCAACATCTACATCAAAATCAATTCATCTCGTGCAAGAAATCAAATAGGATTAGAAATCACCATCTACACTGAAATCAATGCATCTACTGCAAGAAACATTCTTCCCTATCTCCCCCATATATATCTATATATCCATCCATATCTCCTTCTTTTTCTCTTTATCTCACCCCACCATACACACACTCTCTCTCACTCCATATCTATCAATTTCCTTGTCCCTCCCTCTCTCCTCCCCTCTTTCAAGTCCCTCTCTTTTCCTTCCTCTCTCTCCCTTTATCTCCTACCTCCCTTTATCTTCCCCCATCTCTACCCCTCTCTCTCTCTCTCTCTCTCCTACAATCCTCTCTTCTCCCATCACTCTCTTCCTCTCTCTCATCATTCCTCTCTCACCTCCTATTTGACCCCCCATCTCTCTTTCTTTCTCTCTCTCTCTGTCCTCCAATCCTCTCTCTTCCCCCATCACTCTATCTCACTCTCCAACTATCTTACTATTTCTATCCCTTTATCCTTCTCTCCCCCCTTGTCTCCATCACGCCTCCTTTCTCGTTCTCTCCCCCCTTGTCTCCATCACTCCTATGTATCTTTATCCCACCCATAATCATACACACTCGCTCTCCATCTCTCCCTTGTCACTCCCTCTCTATGTATTTCTTCTTCCTTTCCTCGCTTCGCCTCCAGCTCCATCTCTCTATCCCTCCTCTCATCCTTTCTCTTTCTCCCTTTCTCTCCTACCTCCCTCTCCCTTCCCCCTTCTTTCTCTCTCTCTCACTCTTTACCCTCCAATCCTCTCTCCTTCTCCCTCCCTCTCTCCCACCTCCATCTTTATGTTTCCCCCTCCCTCTCTTACCCTTCTCTCTCTCACTCTTCTCACTCTCTCTCTCTTCATTCCTTTTCTCCCTTCTCCTTCAATTTATCTCCATATCTCCCTTGTCACTCCCCCTATTTCTCCACCTCTATCATATATCATGATATATTAATATATATTACAATATAATAAATTTAATATTGTATTAATCTAAACATATTAAATTTAATAATATTAATGTTAGGGTTAATAATGTTTTTATTGGCATGGTATTAATAATAATTTGGTCCATGGTATTTGACCCTTATACTTCATATATAATTAGATCTTGATTTCTAATCGTATTTGATATATTTTTATTTATTTACCTTACCTCTTTATACCTCTTTTATATTTACTTATTTACCATACCTATTTTATAAATATATTATTTGGCCCATGGTATTTGCCCATGGTATTATTAATAATTTGTCCCATGGTATTAATAATAATTTGTCCCATAGGCTACACCTACATAAAACTTGTTTTTTGAGTTTTTGTAAATATAAAGTGGTTTATTGAGTAAATATAAAAATTGGTTTTATTTATTTACCAGACTTCTAGTTTATTTGTATTTTTATTTATTTACCATACCTCCTGAGTAATATAAAAAGACGTTTTAATTATTTACCATACCTATGGTTTATTTATATTTTTACGTATTTACCATACATTATTTATTTACCATATCTCTTTTTTGAGTGTTAGTAAACTCTTCATATTTTAAGTTTATATCGTTTAAATTTATTTTTAATAAATTTTTAATTGTTCATTTATATGTTTATGTAATTTATTGTTCAAGCCGACATTTTTTTTTGGCTTCCGACATACTTACACATCGGGGTCATACTGGGCTGTAGAACGCGCCTCTCGGCGCAATAACCTTATGCTTCTCCTCAAATCCCCTTTTTTTCCTTATGCCCCCCTCGCAATGGGTACAGGGAGAATCCTTAAGTCCCCCTCCTGCCAGCAACCTATTTGTTTTTTTCATTCTGGCCCAGAACTTATGTGTGAATCAAATGTAGCCCATCTGTCCTTAGTCCCTATGATTTTTTCTGTTGGTTAGATTTTCAACCTTTTTCTTATTTTTTTCCTTCTTGGTCTTATAGACCAATCACCTCAATAGTGCATGTCCCTTTGCTTGCCATTTGTCCCTTAAACAAATTCCACCTCAGCCCTTGAATCTGTTGTCCCTTTCTCCCATGTGCGTACAATTTCTTCCTAAATATTATGCATTTATAAAGGTAAAAATGATCGAGTTATTTCAAACCCCTCCCCCTTAGGGGAACACCATCCTCAGTGTTCAATGGTCATATATAATAAGAATAACTATGAAAAATACTAAATAAAACTGATATGGAGCTTTATATGTGCAACTTGATTTAGATTTTACAATAGAATTTTTATGCACAATGGTTCACCTAGCCGCTCAATAACCCTGAATTTAATCAGTTTCCAATTACTCCTTTTTACATTCTTTTGGTGCTTGATACATTTAATCCAACCAAAATAGTTCCCTTCCTCTAGATTGTTTCTTATCTCCAATAATTAGAGCTTCTACCATGTGCTCCTTGTTCTGTCAGTGAAAATTTGGCTGGCTTATTGTTTCCGGGCACACCCCAATGTGCTTCTGATTCCAACCAGCTATACTAATGACCAAAAAAAAAATCATTTTTTCAGCCTTCCCTTCTTTGATTTCTAGTCCCTTGGGAAATTTGGTCACCCCCCCTTCCATGCTTCCTCCCATCAAAGGGTCTTAAAACCAAGGCATGTCCCTGCCTCAAAACCATCATGCTAGCCATAGAATTCTTTATGGAAATTAATTGGCACCATTGGTGTTAGTGTCCCATAATGGCCTCGTTCTTGAAATCTTTGGCTTTTGCACAATGTTGTTATTTCATCTTGTGTTCAGATCTGTTCATATGAAATGAGCAGTCTCATGTTTGTTCCTGCATCATAGGCACACATATCCCATAAGACTTATAATATAGGGAAAATGTAATAAATGTAAATTATTACTTATTACCAATCTATCCTTTCAGTGAACTTGGATTTTTCCAGAATTCCTACCATAACCAGGTTAGTGCATAAATCAAGTCATCATAAATTATAACATATCATCAAGTTAGCTCAATAATCCAAATTATCATAATTCATGCTCGTAGATTAAAAATTCAGAAGAGCACTATAGAATTGATATGTATCATGATTTGAAGACTTCCTCTTTGTATGCACATGGGGTCGATTACCTATCGTGACAAGCACCCAGAAGATAGCATGTCCTCCATGATCAAAATGTCGATCCAAAGTGGTTGCTGCAATGCTCTAGGTACCCTCCAAACTATTTATCCAGGTACCAACTCTACAAGCATGTTTCTCCAGAGCTCCAGGCACCCTCCAGGCTAATTGCCCAGGTACCCACCCCACAACAATGTTGGATCACAGTCACGCTGCTCTAGGGATCCAGGTGCCCACCCCATGGTCATGTTGGATCGGTTACCAAAGAAACAAGGGAATCCAAAGGCTCACCTCCACCCTAAATCATCAAGGGAATCTAGAGGTTTAAACCTCCCCCCAATGATGATCATGTATATATAATCCCGATCACGACTATGGGCACTACCATACCAGGTAGTCACTACCAAACTAGGTAGTCTTCTATCGATAAGAACATTGGAGATCTAGAGACTATCCCACCCCCACCTAGAAACAATACATTATACAAGGGCCCATACAAGTAACAAACATGTATACACATGGCGCCATACCATGTACATGATGCCACGTACACATAACACAATACCAGTATATATTGCACAATACAAAGTACACATATAGACATGTACAATACACACAAATATACACATGACTCAACATGTTACACATTGCAATATAAAATCCAGAGACCACGTTGTCTCTACTTATGTGAACTAGGCCATACTACCTCTTTTGTTTTCCCATGTTCACAATGCAAGAGTCATGTTCAAATTTTTCTTTTCATGACATCCGTAAGAAATCATCCTTCCTTATGTATAGTTCCTAACAATCCTATGAGACATAATGGAAATTTCACGTATATATCTATACATATATCATCAAGTATGTAGTAAGTAGATGTGCAATAAGGTTAGGGTTAAGAGAACTCCCTTTCACCATTTTGTTGTCCGTCATTTTCATGGACCCAACCAACTTATTCGGTTGTCACATTGTTGTCATGCATCAATTTTTCCAACCACTTATGTTTTCATTATACTTTTATCATGTTCATCCTAAGTATGGAATTCATGTATAACCCATTTCTTTAGAATCAATGCCTTCCCTACCATCTCACCCAACTTGTTTCAAGACCCCCAAGTATGTAATTAGCAGTCAGTTGTAAAAATAAATAGGCAATGCAAGCAGAAATAATAAAATGTAACATCACAAAAGCAAATAAAATCCATAATCGCAATAGGGTATTTACTTTCCTCTATGCCCCATTTTCTCTTCTCCTCTTGTGGAATCACATCCCCTCTCATGCTTTGAGTTATCTAGGACAATTAATGTTATTTTCCAACTTTAATATTTACATAAATTTATATTACTTTCCAACATTAGTATTTACATAGCTTGAGTTCACATTATCAAGGTTACCACATGGAATAAAGGAATATATTTACATTAAACATGGCTAGTCATGCACTAGTTGAGGCTTCTCATTGAACTCTACACTAAAAAACTATAGTAATATACCTACAATGTTTACAAATGAGTTCATTATTGAAGATTACATAGTGTGTCACTATAACTCATATTTACAATTTATACATAACTAGCAATTGCACCACATGTTGCAAAGGAAACGTTGTAAAACAGTAACATAGGAAAGAGTAGTATAGAGGAAAACATATGTGATATGTGATGTGATTTAATTGAATATTAAACTTATAAATATGAATTAGAAACTAGATTTAATAAAGGAGTTACTCCAAAGCACTTGCTAACTGCATATCCATAGAAAAACATTAATTACTCACTATGAATAATTGATTCACTAATTAATCATCATACATGTTAATTTTATTGTCATTTTCTTGTCTCCCTTATCATAGAAACTACAAAAATACAAATCTAACATATTAGAGTGACATGAAAAATATAAAAATTGAAACCACTCTTTAGGGTAGTAAAATTAAACTAGGTATAGATTTAAAGAAAATAACTTATAAAATAAAACATGTAGCAATAATATAGAATTTCTTCAAAAATATTTATTGCAACAAAATAAGAATTCATATAATATTAATTTGAAAAGTATTTTAAAATATTTAATGTATTTTTCATTAAAAAAAAAATGATATAATAAATATTTGTTACCTATTAAATAAAGAAAACAATAATTTAACATAAAATATAACATTATATAAAACTCAACTATCAGTTTACCCTAAAACAATCTTCAAAACTAATATAAATAAGTTGATTAAGAGAGCAAAGTAAATAAATTTACATAAATAAATAAATTAAGAAAATAAAATAAAGATTAGTAAAGTTTTAAAGTTTTTGAGATAACATGTAGATATAGTTTCAAGAGTAAAACCATAATACCCTTTATATGTTTCTTGCCTTGAGATTTTCTATCCTAATAATCTTTTTTATTTAAATTGCAAATACGACAAATCCTTCATGTAGCCATTGCATATTCCAAGTGAATCCTTACAACACCTTAAATAAATAATACGAAGGGATGTACTTTATGGTGTGATTTTGAGAGATTAAAATAGGGATATGATTGTGAAAATCAATATGCAAAATAATAAATTGTTATTGGTTTAAATCCAAATTATTGTCCATTTGGAAAATTAATGTTTTCAATGTAAGATCAATTATGTTCAAACGATTTATTTACTTGTTTAAATCAAGTATGTTAATATTGTAAATGAAATATAATCAAGTGTCATATATTAAGAACTGGCACTCCTTGTCAACTACTATAACAAATCAACACAATTATCTACTTAAATCACAAATTATATACATTTATTCACAATGTTGGTTACTGGTTGGATGTATTTGGCTCTAGATACCAAATTAGATGCATTATTGCTAATTGTCAGGAATTAGTAATTAAGGCTGTTAGTAATTAAGTTGGTTGGGTGAAATGTTTATGTCTCACAAGACATTTAGTTATAGTAGGTGTTTAGTAAAAAATTAAAAGAAATGAGAAAGTTATGGTTCCTTGCAATACATTAAAACATATCCAAGAACTTAATATAAAATTAGCATAGTCATATAAATTAAAAGTCTAGTAAACATTTTGAGCATTCTTTATATTAGGGTACATAAAAATATTTACCAATAAGTATTTCCCACCATAATTTATACAATTCTTAGCTTAAATTTAGGTAGAAATAAAAATGTAAATATGTATATTTACCAAGGTTAGTTCCCACCAAAATTTATGCAAGTCATTGTATAAAATTTAGGCAAGAGGATTATTGATATTAATTTTCCCATGAGTTTAAAATTTGATGGTAAAGATTAAAAAAAAGACAACAAATCTAATGCAATCCCACCTTTCAAACTAGAAATTCCCTTGCAATTCTAAAATATACATACTTAAAATTATTATATGTGAAAGAAAAATAAAACAATTATATAAATAAATAATAATTGATTTTAAATTCTTAAAATTATAATATATAATCTTTATTTTTATTTTTTCTTATTTATAATTTAATAGATATATTTTCTTAATTAATTCTAGTAAGAGATGATAGTGCAACAATGCAACGTTTGATGAAAGCAACGAAAATTTGGATATGGTTCCTGAATAATGACTTGCAATATCATTTTAATGACCGATTTAAAATAATTTCATTAAAAACTCTGCCACTCGATATAAATAAATAATAATTTTAAAATTTTAAAATTATAATATATAATCTCTATTTTATTTTTTCTTATTTATAATATAATAAATATATTTTCTTAATTAATGTTGGTAACCTAAAATTTGGGAGCAACATGCAGGCAACGAGAGATGACAGTGCAACAATGCAAAGTTTGATGAAAGAAATGTGCTTGTAACATCAAGGCCCCGTTTTGATGCTACATATTGTGCATTCTGCAATAGGGAAAAAAAGAAAATTAATAATGATAGGAATGAAGGAAAATAAGAGGCGTACCATAGGCGGTTCCTTGCGGAATATTGTTAAATCTAATTCTGGTAATGGTGTCCAGAGCCAATGCAAGAAAAAAAAAATCGCTCTTTTGCGAACGAATGCCACAATCATACCATCAACCAGAAGAGGACAACAACCTGAGACAGCTTGTCTGCTAGAAGAGAACAATAGCAAAGACGCGGTTCCATTGGTTGTGAAGCTCTACGCTCGGCTAAATTCTGGCAACTGAAAATTCAACGGACATCTATTATTTCTATAACTTATTAATAACTCTATTTAATCTAACTTATTAATAACTCTATTTAATCTAACTTATTAATAACTGTATTTAGTCAAAGGTAGAAATTATTTCAATCGTCATCAAAATCAATGGTGCATAATGGTACAATTTTCATTTGGGAGAGTTGTTTTCATATAAAAACGCTTTACATCGTAATTACATTATAGGCTTTAAAACTAAGATATTACAAAGAATAGAAAAATATAAGTACAATAAAAATAAGTAATACCATCATTCCTAGCAAAACAACTATATACGATCTGATGATTATGACATGGAAATTACGAGGGTGAAACCCTAAGCATGGCGGAATTCTGCAGGGTTTGCAGGTCGTACACAGGGACCTGGGAAGGCACGTGTGGAGGTCCTAAGATTGACACCAAGCGTTTTGTGTCAGGATCTAGAGCGCAGCTGGCGTTGCAGGTGGAAGACACGAGAGGTACGGGTGTCATCGGAAGCATTTGTGGGAAACAAGGTTAGTAATGGATTTACCTCGCAAAAAACCTAACTTTTTTACTCGACGTCATTCCGGGAATAGAGTTTATGTGCATCTACGGCCTCTCCACTGTCGTGTTTTAGGGTTAAGGCTGGGCAGTTGTCTTAGCTATGGGTTAGGACAACGATCACGTAGACGTTGAGCCGGCGCCGGAGGACTTGCTCACCTGCTGGGGGCACGAGGTTTCAGAGAAGAACATGGATCTGTTTTTCCCTGTCATAGCAGAAGCCGAGCCGAAACAATCGAACTCAGGAGGACAGAGAGGTCTTGCAAACAAAGCCGCTCTATTAGAGGAAAGCCTACAGATCACGTTCAACTGCGTTTGGAAGGCGGAAGGAACTAGAGGGGGAACATCAGTGATTGAACCAAGGATCTATGGTGGAGGCAGAAATTTTCTCATTGGCCTTCAAGCTCAGTCGTTCTCTACAACACCAGGTATTCCCTCTCATCTGACTTACACGGGAGGGCTATAAGACATTTTAGCAAATATAGGACTTTTGAGATCTGTGGGTTTAAAATTGTTGGGGGTGGAAAGGTCTGAAGGGTTAGATCAGGAAAGAGGAAGATCTAAGGTAGATCTTGGTGTGGTAAGAAACAGATCTCAGGGGCACATTTTCTTTTTTCTGGAAAAATTCCTCCTTTCACAAGGGAGTGAGGCGGCCAGTACACCCTTTTCTAGATGAGGGTGGTTGGGGTCCCTCGAGAGCCCAGGGGTAGGCAAGCAGAAGTTAGGAGAGGCTGTTAGAAGGGATGGTAGTTCAAGGTGGAGCTGGTGTCTCCTCTAACAAGCAAGTGAGATTTACCCTAGAAGCTTCACAAGAACAGGGAATTAGGGCTTCAGAAAGGGATCTTCAAAACCTAGCAGGACGCTACAAATGTTAGAGAAAGCCCAGTGGAAAGTGTAGAAGGAGGAGAAATTGGATCTCCTGGATCTAAGCGGAAGAAGAACAAAGCTGTTAGGAAGAAGGAGGAACGACCATGCTGTGTGCTCGGAGTAGACATCACCATTGATGAAGTCATGGAAGCTACTGATACAATTCTTGTGGGACGAGTTAGGGGGAGAAAATACTCGGAAAATTGCATCTCCGAATAGGCCAACTCAGAATGGAAGGAATCCCCTGGCAAGCCAGTGGAAATACAAGCTCTGGTAAAGGGATGGTTTAGTTTGAAATTCGAAAAGAAAGAACACCTAGAATGGGTCTTGGAAAGAAATTGGTGTTTCGGAAATAGGCCAGTCTTGTTCTGGAGATGGACTCCACTATTTGATGCTCAACGGGAAAAGATGGAGGAGTCCCCAGTGTGGGTAAAGCTTCCTATACTCCCACTCCCTTTTTGGACGGACTCTACATTTAGATCCATCGGGAATACCCTAGGTCAGTTTCTAGAAGTTGACTCTTCTTTCAAGCTAACAAGGGATCTGAGTGTAGCCAAGATCTTGGTAAGCCTAAATCCCATGGAAGGACTTGCAGATGAAATGTGTTTAAAATACAGAGACTATGAGTATATCCAGCTTCTGGACTACAAGCACTTGCCTTTCCGGTGCCACAGGTGTCATAAATATGGACACCTCGCAAAATATTGCACTCTTGGCCATCGTTGCAGAAGAAAGCAAAAAAGGTGAATAGGGAGGCACACCCCTCTATGGAAGCTGATGAAAACGAGGACCCCGAGGAGGACTTGATGGAAGAGACATAAAACTTGGACACTAAAATGGGGGATCTGACACCAACTGGGATCGATGATCCAAGATCTTTGGTTTGAGATGCATAAAAGAATTAACATGTGAAAATTGTAGCTTTAAACAAGAAACTTTAAAGGCATAAGCGGAAAAAGAGAGAAGCAATTAACATCATGCACGAAGACACAAGAGTTGATATCGGAGTTCATCCAGGAGGGACTATGTCTTCGGGCCCTGATCTAATAGTGGGGAGGCCCTGCTTTCATTAAATGGAAAAAATGAAAGTACAAGTACAAAATGAGGATTTAAACCCTTATACCTGCCCAATATTAAAATGGCCAAAAATTGCAGACCTCTGATGACGAAATGGATAGCACCGTTGGATTTGTGGCATTGAGTAGTGTTGAATCCATATAAAACTTGCCCCAATCGGACAAAGTAAAAATCTGGCCCCTCTGGAAAAATGGCTCAGATCATGGTTCCGCCCCCCCTGCACACTGCTCAAGGTTCCACTGCCTCGTTTTCCGTGCTTGCTCATGTCCATCCTTAGGCGCACAAATGAGTGAAGGTTTATATAATTTAGCGTGGGCAGATTCTTCAAAGTCACTGTTGGACGAATTGGTTGGAGATCCAAATTGTTGGGAGGAGGTCGGGTGGTCAAATCCCGACCCCTCTATTAAAAGGCCGAAACTGTTTGATTTTTTTTAACCATATTATATTTTAACCCGAGTTGATATTGATGGGGGGGGATGAACCCATATTGGGTGGCTCGCCCATATTGCATCGTGCCAAGTATGTGGCGGCGGGTGGTGGGGTTAACAACCCCCGCCCCGTTTTAATGCCTGACAGTTGTACAGTGTGGAGACCATGGGGGTGGCGGGGCTGACCACCCGCCCCCCAAAAAAAATCTTTTTTTATTATATGTGGATTTTCATGGGGTGGCGAGGTTGGTGGCCCGCCACCCATAAATATGTATATATATATATATATATTTTTTTTGTTTTCATTGTTTTTTAAAACAATATGTTGTTTTTGAACCTTCGAAATTTTGACCGAAGGAGTGCTTTTAGAGGTCCCACAAATTTGCTCGGAATCTGGCCAGGTTGGTCGGAATCTGGTGGCCAAGTTTCAGCAAAATTGTTGCCTCCTTAGTCTGCCACATCACCAAGTCAACCTCTGAACTTTGACTGCTCCTAACTCCTTCATTCGGACTCGGAATTGAGTGCCGTCTGCGCCGTTGGATTCAGAATTTCGAGATATACAACTTGAAATTGGTTCGAAGGATTTTTGAACACTTTGATTTTTGAGCCTTGTACTCAAGCCATTTGTACCTGTACCTGTTTAATCGACCTGGATCATTCCTCCCCACTAAAGAGATTTTGGACCACAAAAGCCTCATCAATCAATAGGCAAGTGAGGGAATTTCTCCCTCACCTTCTCCTTTTCAAGCCATTTGGCTTTACTTGGGTGCATCCCTTTGAAACCAACATGGAGATACTCCACATCTCCTCGTCGCGAAGTCCTGGTCCTTCGATCGAGAATGATTTCCTCTGGCAGTTCATCGAGATATTTTGGTGCAAAGTCATCCACTGTAGGAACTCATCCTACTTCCTCAGTGTCCATAATCAATGGGGGTTCATAAAGTTTTAGATTTTCAACATTCACAACTGAGTACATCTACATATATACCGGCAAGTCGAGTCGGAAAGCATTATTCCCAATATTTTCCAATATGGTAAAGGGAACATACCGGATTGGTCGCAATTTCTTACCTTCTTCCTTCATTTGATCCTTGCTGATGTGGAACCACACTTTGTCTCCAACTTGAAATTGATGGTTGACTCGATGCTTATCATGTCGGGCCTTATATCAAGCCTGACTCTTTTCCAGCTGCTCTTGCACTACTTGGTGAATCGTCTGTATCCGCTGAATGAACCACTGTGCTTTATCCCTGTCATCACGCCCACTGCCATCTTCATCCCTTCCATAGATCATGTAGAAAGGGTCCTTTGGTAAGTAACCAAAGCATGTCTCAAAAGGTGAATGCTATGTAGAGGAATGCACTACTCGATTGTAAGCGTGTTGCACATATGGAAGGTGCTCATCCCACAACTTGGGATGTTTGATGCAATAGCCCTACAACAAGTGTACCACAGTATGATTGATGACCTCTGTCTGTCCATTGGTTTGTGGATGGAATGCTGTGCTTCTCTTCAACTTCATGTGCCACAGGCTGGTCCAAAAATCTCCAAGGAAATGAGAGTCTTGATCTGACACAATCGACGTGGGCAACCCAAAGTGGACCCAAATATATTGGAAGAAAAGACAAGCAGTCTGCTCAGCAGTGACTTTCTTTTTACAAGGCATCAATATGCACATTTTGCTAAAGTGGTCGACGACAACATACAAATAGTCGTGACCCTTTCTTGACATAGGCAAACCTCCTACAAAATCCATCGACACACTTTCCCATGGACGACTCGGAATAGGGAGTGGTGTGTAGAGCCCGAGTTTTCTATTAGAGGGCTTTGAAACATAACACATCACACATCCCTTTACAAAAAGGGTTACACTGTTTTTCATATGGGGCCAAAAACAAAACCTTTGCAAATGACATAAGGTTTTTTCGA
The DNA here is from genome assembly GCA_034641835.2 of Pinus albicaulis. Classification (NCBI taxonomy): domain Eukaryota; kingdom Viridiplantae; phylum Streptophyta; class Pinopsida; order Pinales; family Pinaceae; genus Pinus; species Pinus albicaulis. Next base: position 840,991,562 of record CM076571.1, on the reverse strand, counting down.
CACCAAAGTGACCAGACACAAGAGAGGTATGCGCCTCTCGAATTACATGTACCCTTTCTGCTGTGGGTATGCACAATTTTCCAAGGTGATACAACAACTTCCCCTGCAAATGATAGTTTTCCACCTATGAACCATGAGTTAGTTTTGCATAAAATTATTTAAAGTCATCATCTTTAGCGTACTGTTCAACATAAATTTCAAAAGACAATGACGCATTATGAAAAATAATAGAAGCAGCGATAGGAGGGCGAGAGAGCATATTTGCTACTTTGTTACTAGTGCCCTTCCTATGCTTTATTACCATATGAAATTTCTGTAGGAACCCCATCCACCTGAAATGACGAGATTGTTGTAGCTTGGTCTGTGACTGAAGGTATTGCAAGGGCTGATGATCCGTATGGATGATGGTCTCCTTGCCAATCACGTAGTGTTTCCACTTTTTCACACTTTGGACCAAGGCATACAATTCCTTTTCGTAAGTGGGGTAATTGATTACAGCCTGGGAGAACTTCTCCAAATGGTAACAAATCGGCTTCTTCTGCTGCAAAAGTACAACTCCCATGGCGTACCCACTGGCATCGGTTTTGATCTCAAAAGGCTGCTGGAGATTGGGTAAAGTCGGGACTGGTGCGGTGCTGATTTTCTCTTTCAGTGCTTCGAAGGCTTTCTATTGTTTTCCTCCCCACTTAAAGTCTTGTTTGATACTTGTCAGAGTGTGTAAGGGTGATGCAATAACGGAGAAGTTGGCAATGAACCTCCTCCAGTAATGTACTGCACCTAAAAAACTACGGACCTCTGTTACATTGGTAGGCTTAGGCCAATTTACAATCACCTCGACTTTTGAGGGGTCTATTTTTAATTGACCATTACCGACAATATGACCAAGGTAAACCAAAGAGGTTTTCTCAAACTCACATTTTGACAACTTTAAATACAATTGTTCCCTCTTTAAAACATCAAACACTTTGATTACATGACATACATGTTCCTCCCAAGTCCTACTAAAGACAAGAATATCATCTAAATACACAAGGACAAACTCATCAATGAAATGCCTAAAAAGATCATTCATCACCCTCATGAATGTGGTTGGAGTGTTGCAAAGTCCGAATGGCATCACCATCCATTATAACAACCCCTATTTGGTCTTGAAGGCAGTTTTCCAGACGTCATGCTCTGCAATTCTGACCTGGTGATAACCACTACGCAAATCCAATTTGGTGAAATAGACAACATTTTTTAATTGATCTAATAAATCATCAATGTGAGGGAGAGGGTATCAATTTTTCACCGTGATTTTGTTTAGTGCCCGATAATCCATGCACATCCTCCATGTGCCATCTTTCTTGGGCACTAACACGATCAACGAGCCACAAGGAAAAGTACTTGGCCGAATGACCCCTTGGTTCAATAGTTCCTGTACCTGCTTTTTGATTTCCTCCATTTCGATGGATGACATCTTGTACATACCAATGGTTGGTAATGGAGCATCATGTTGCAAATGGATCTCATGTTGGATCTCTCGTTTTGGAGGCAAACCTTTGGGTTCCTAAAACAATTCATCATAGTTAGAAATAACATCACATAATTCCCTTTTATGAGCCGGGTCACATCCCCGGAAAGCATCAGATATTTCTTCATCCCTTGCTCTCACAACCATGAGCAAACACCCCTTGCTGGAATTCACCAGTCTCTTCATATGTCCTGCACTGACAAGGATGGCACTGAATTTGGTTTGATGAGGTCTTACAATGTATTCTACCCCATCTTTAGTGATTTGGTATTTATTTTCATGGCGAAAAAAAACTACTTTCCTATCATAAAGATAGGGCCTCCCCAACACAATGCCACAGATATCCAATGGTATTACATCCAATTCTACTTCATCTACCAGCTTAAAAGCAATAACAAATTTTACCTTACACTGCTTGGTTACATTTAGTTTTACTTTATCATGTATCCATCCAAGAGGATAAGGTTTTGGATGAGGCTTAACTTCTAAGCCTAACTTCTTAACCAAGGATTCTGAAATAAGGTTTCCTTGAGAGCCTGAATCAAATAGAGTTTCTACTTTTGCATGGTTTATCACAACTCTAATATGAAACAACCCAATTCTCTTACGTTCATTAGAAAGAGGCTCATCTGATGAACTAGTGCTTTCATGCGATTCAGAATCATGAAGAGAATGAGTACCTTTTGTGCCTGCTACTGTGATCAATGCCTCATTGCCTAAGTCAGATCCAAGGTCCTGTTGCACGGTTGCTACCGTCTTCTGCTTACCCTTTCCTCCATATCTCTTCGGCTTCTTTTCTGGATATAGTTTCCAACAACGATCGTTGCCTTGGCCTTCCCTTTTGCAGTGAGTGCAATAATGCTTTTCTCCTTCATCCTTCTTTGTTGATGTCGTCTTCTTTTCCTTTCCCTTTCCTTTCCCTTTGAATTTTCCATTTGAAGGTTTGAAAGGTGGTTTCTTTGAATGATCATCCTTATCATTTCTGCCCCTATTCTCAAGATGAATGGCCTTTACACTGGCCGAGTCAATGGTAGTAGGTTCAAACATTAACAATGAATGTCTAATGTAACCATGTAATGAACCAATGTACTTAGTTACAACTTCAGGAGAATCTAATGAGATGCCCAAACTTAATGCTTTTTTTCGAAATTCTTCGGTAAAGATTTGCACATTTTGTCCTTTACCTTGCCTTAGGTACTGCCACTCCATTAAGGCTTTCTGTTGGTAACCTAAGGGATAGAATTGATTTTTAATTACAATAATAAAATCTGACCAGGAAGAAAGAAGGTTACCCAAGTTACTGTTGCTTCGAATTTTTCTCTCCCACCAGATGAGAGTTGTGCCACTCAATCGAAGAGAAGCCAATTGGATTTTCGCCTCGTCCTCCATAATCTGTTAAATCCTGCAATAGGGTTCAAGCTCCCTAATCCAATTATTAAGCTTCTCAGCATTACTTTCACCATTATATACTGGTAGATCAAAATTAACATCTAACTTAAAGAAATTCTTGTTAGATGCATTTCCAGAATTTTTATTATGATGGTTAGAAGAGGAGGAAGGACTTTCATTTCCTGAAGGGGGTGGATTTCCTCCACCAACTCCATGCGCTGAACCTTGCCCTTCTAAAGCATGATCTCCTATTTTCTCTAACCTTTCAAGTCTAGAGAATAGTCTCTCTACTCAATCTACCATGGTATAGAATTTTTTGCAGAAATTGAGCTCCTCCTCATTCCGATCTTCGTCTCCCATGTTCCTTCTCTAACGTGCACGTCCTGCTTCGGGATCAAAAGCTTGTAGCATCCCTTCACCTCTTCTTAGCCTGCTTCTTGTTAGCATACAAGCATGTAATTCACATCTACAAACACCCACTCTAATACCATTGATCCAAGATCTTTGGTTTGAGATGCATAAAATAATTAACATGTGAAAATTGTAGCTTTAAACAAGAAACTTTAAAGGCATAAGCGGAAAAAGAGAGAAGCAATTAACATCATGCACGAGACACAAGATTTGATATCGGAGTTCGTCCAGGAGGGAATACGTCTCCGGGCCCTGCTCTAATAGTGGGGAGGCCCTGCTTTCATTAAATGGAAAAAATGAAAGTACAAGTACAAAATGAGGAATTACACCCTTATACCTGCACAACCTGAAAATGCCCAAAAATTGCAGACCTCTGATGACGAAATGGGTAGCACTGTTGGATTTGTGGCATCGAGTAGTGCTGAATCCATATAAAACTTGCCCCAATCGGACAAAGTGAAAATCTGGCCCCTCTGGAAAAATGGCTCAGATCATGGTTCTGCCCCCTCTGCACATTGCTCAAGGCTCCACTGCCTCATTTTCCATGCCCACTCCTGTTCTTCCTTGGGCGCACAAATGAGTGAAGGTTTATATAATTTAGCATGGGCAGATTCTTCAAAGTCACCATTAGAAGAAATGGTTGGAGATCCAAATTGTTGGGAGGAGGTCGGGTGGTCAAATCCCGACCCCTCCATTAAAAGGCTGAAACTGTTTGATTTTTTTTAACCATATTATATTTTAACCCGAGTTGATATTGATGGGGGGGGTCGGACCCATATTGGGTGGCTCGCCCATATTGCACCGTGCCAAGTATGCAGCGGCGGGTGGTGGGGTTAACAACCCCCACCCCGTTTTAATGCCCACGGATTTACAAAGGTGAGACGATGGGATATGGCTAACCACCGCCCAAAAAAATTCTTTTTTTGTTATATGTGGATTTTGGGTGGCGGGGTTGGTGGCCCGCTCACCCATATATATATATATATATATATATATATATATATATATATATATATATATATATATATATATATATATATATATATATTGTTTTTATTATATTTTAAAAACAAATTGTTCTTTCGAACCTTCGATTTTTTAACAAGGAGTGCACTACGTCCCACACCCCACAGAATCGCTAGCTATCTGAATCCGGCCGGTCACAAAATTGTTGCCTCCTTAGTCTGCCACATCACCAAGTCAACCTCCGAACTTTGACTGCCCCTAACTCCTTCATACAGAATCAGAATTGAGTGTCGTCTGCGCCATTGGATTCGGAATGACGAGATCCAAAACTTGAACTTGGTTTGAGATATTTTTGAACACTTTGATTTTTGAGCCTTGTACTCCAGCCATTTATACTTTTACCTGTTTAATCCACCTGGATCATTCCTCCCCACTAAAGAGCTTTTGGACCCCAAAAGCTTCATCTATCAACAGGAAAGTGAGGGAATTGCTCCCTCACCTTCTCCTTTTCAAGCCATTTAGCTTTACTTGGGTGCATCCCTTTGAAACCAACATGGAGACACTGCACATCTCCTCGTCACGAAGTCCTGGTCCTTCGATTGAGAATGATGTCCTCTGGCAATTCATCGAGATATTCTGGTGAAAATTCATCCACTGAAGGAACTGATCCTACCTCCTTAGTGTCCATAATCAATGGGGGTTCATAAAGTTTTAGATTTTCAACATTCACCACTGAGTACATCCACATGTATACCGGCAAGTCAAGTCGGAAAGCATTATTCCCAATATTCTCCAATATGGTAAAGGGACCATACAAGATTGGTTGCAATTTCTTGCCTTCTCCCTTCATTCAATCCTTGCTGATGTGGAACCACACTTTGTTGCCAACTTGAAATTGATGGTCGACTTGGTGCTTATCATGTTGGGCCTTATATTGGGCCTAACTCTTTTCCAACTTCTCTTGCACTACTTGGTGAATCATCTATATTTGTTGAATGAACCACTGTGCTTTATCCCTGTCATCACGCCCACTGGCATCTTCATCCCTTCCATAGATCATGTCGAAAGGGTCCTTTGGTAAGTAACCAAAGCATGTCTCAAAAGGTGAATGCTGCATAGAGGAATGCATTTCTCGGTTGTAAGCATGCTGTACATATGGAAGGTGCTCATCGCACAACTTGGGATGTTTTCTGCAATAGCCCTGCAACAAGTGTACCACGGTACGATTGACAACCTATGTTTTTCCATCGGTTTGTGGATGGAATGTTGTGCTTCTCTTCAACTTGGTGTCCATCATGCGCCACAAGCTGGTCCAAAAATCTCCAAGGAAACGAGAGTCTCGATCTGACACAATTGATTTGGGAAACCCAAAGCGGACCCAAACATACTGAAAGAAAAGACAAGCAGTCTGCTCAGCAGTGACCTGCTTTTTACAAGGCATCAATATGCACATTTTGCTAAAGCGGTCAACGACAACATACAAATAGTCATGACCCTTCCTAGACATACACAAACCTCCTACAAAATCCATCGACACACTTTCCCATGGACGACCCAGAATAGGGAGTGGTGTGTAGAGCCTGAGTTTTCTATTAGAAGGCTTTGAAACAGAACACATCACACATCCCTTTACAAAACGGGTTACAATTTTTTTCATATGGGGCCAAAAACAAAACCTTGGCAAATGACAGAGGGTTTTTTCGACACCATAGTGACCAGACACAAGAGAGGTATGGACATCTCAAATTACATGGACCCTTTCGACTGTGGGTATGCACAATTTGCCAAGGTGATACAACAACTTCCCCTGCAAATGATAGCTGTCCACATGTGAAACATGAGTTAGTTTTGCATAAATTTATTTAAAGTCATCATCGTTAGTGTACTGTTCAGCATAACTTTCAAAAGACAATGACACATTATGCAAAATAATAGAAGCAGCGATATGAGGGAGAGAGAGCATATCTGCTACTTTGTTACTAGTTCCCTTCTTATACTTTATTACCAGATGAAATTGCTGTAGAAACCCCATCCACCTGAAATGACGAGATTGTTGTAGCTTGGTCTGTGACTGAAGGTATTGCAAGGGCTGATGATCCGTATGGATGATGGTCTCCTTGCCAATCAGGTAGTGTTTCCACTTTTTCACACTTTGGACCAAGGCATAAAATTCCTTGTCGTAGTGGGGTAATTGATTACATCCTGGGAGAACTTCTCCGAATGGTAACAAATCTACTTCTTCTGCTGCAAAAGTACAGCTCCCATGGCGTGCCCACTGGCATCGGTTTCGATCTCAAAAGGTTGCTGGAGATCGGGTAAAGCCAGGACCGATGCGGTGCTGATTTTCTCTTTTAGTGCTTTGAAGGCCTTCTGCTAATTTCCTCCCCACTGAAAGGCTTGTTTGATACTTGTCAGAGTGTGTAACGGTGATGCAATAACGGAGAAGTTGGAAATGAACCTCTTCTAGTATTGTACTGCACCTAAAAAACTACGGACCTCTGTTACATTGGTAGGCTTAGGCCAATTTACAATCACCTCGACTTTTAAGGGGTCTATTTTTAATTGACCATTACCGACAATATGACCAAGGTAAACCAAAGAGGTTTTCCCAAACTCACACTTTGACAACTTTACATACAATTCTTCCTTCTTTAAAACATCAAACACTTTGATTACATGGCATACATGTTCCTCCCAAGTCCTACTAAAGACAAGAATACCATCTAAATACACAAGGACAAACTCATCAATGAAAGGCCTAAAAAGATCATTCATGACCCTCATGAATGTGGCTGGAGCGTTGCAAAGTCAAAATGGCATCACCATCCATTCGAACAACCCCTATTTGGTCTTGAAGGCGGTTTTCAACACATCTTGCTTTGCAATTCTGACCTGGTGATAACCACTATGCAAATCTAATTTGGTGAAATAGATAGCATTTTTTAATTGATCTAATAAATCATCAATGCGAGGGAGAGGGTATTGATTTTTCACCTTGATTTTTTTTAGTGCCCGATAATCCACGCATATCCTCCATGTGCCATCTTTCTTGGGTACTAACACGATCGGTTAGCCACAAGGAGAAGTACTTGGCCAAATGACCCCTTGGTTCAACCCTTCCTGTACCTGCTTTTTTATTTCCTCCATTTCGATGGATGACATCCTGTACATACCAATGTTTGGTAATGGAGCATCATGTTGCAAATGGATCTCATGTTGGATCTCTCATTTTGGAGGCAAACCTTTGGGTTCTTGAAAAAACTCATCATAGTTAGAAATAACATCACATAATTCTTGTTTATGAGCTGGATCACATCCCCGGAAAGCATCGGATATTTCTTCATCCTTTTCTCTCACAACCATGAGCAAACACCCCTTGATGGAATTCACCAGTCTCTTCATCTATCCTGCACTTACAAGGTTGGCATTGACTTTGGTTTGATGAGCTCTTACAATGAATTATACCCCATCTTTAGTGATTTGGTATTTATTTTCATGGTGAAAGAAAACTACTTTCCTATCATAAAGATAGGTACTCCCCAACACAGTGCCACAAATATCCAATGGTATTACATTTACATCCAGTTCTACTTCATCTACTAGCTTAGAAGCAATAACAAATTTTACCTTACATTGCTTGGTTACATTTAGTTTTACTTTATCATGTATCCATCCAAGCGGATAAGGTTTTGGATGAGGCTTAACTTCTAAGCCTAACTTTTTAACCAAGGATTCTGAAATTAGGTTTTCTTGAGAACCCGAATCAAATAGAGTTTCTACTTTTTCATGGTTTATAACAACTCTAATGTGAAACAACTCAATTCTCTTACGTTCATTAGAAAGAGGCTCATCTGATGAACTAGTGCTTTCATGCGATTCAAAATCATGAAGAGAATGAGTACCTTTTGTGCCTGTTGCTGTGATCAATGCCTCATCGCCTGAGTCGGATCCAAGGTCCTGTTGCGCGGTTGCTACTGTCTTTTGCTTACCCTTTCCTCCATATCTCTTCGGCTTATTTTCTGGATATAGTTTCCAACGATGATCGTTGTCATGGCCTTCCCTTTTTCAGTGAATGAAATAAGGCTTTTCTCCTTCATCCTTCTTTTTTGATGCCGTCTTCTTTTCCTTTCCCTTTCCTTTCCCTTTGAATTTTCCATTTGAAGGTTTGAAAGGTGGTTTCTTTGAATGATCTTCCTTATCATTTCTGCCCCTGTTCTCAAGATGAATGGCGTTTACACTGGCCGAGCCAATGGTAGTAGGTTCAAACATTAACAATTAATGTATAATGTAACTATGTAATGAACCAATGTACTTAGTTACAACGTCAGGAGAATCCAATGAGATGCCCAAACTTAATGCTTGTTTTCAAAATTCTTCGGTAAATTTTTGCACATTTTTTCCTTTACCTTGCCTTAGGTATTGCCACTCCATTAAGGCTTTCTACTTGTAACCTAAGGGATAGAATTGATTTTTAATTGCAGCAATAAAATCTGACCAGGAAGAAATAAGGTTACCCAAGTTTTTGTTGCTTCGAAGTTTGCTCTCCCACCAGATGAGAGTTGTGCCACTCAATCGAAGAGAAGCCAATTGGATTTTCGCCTCATCCTCCATAATTTGTTGGATCCTGCAATAGAGTTCAAGCTACCTAATCGAATTTTTAAGCTTCTCAACATTACTTTCACCATTATATACTGGTAGATCAAACTTGACATCGAACTTAAAGAAATGCTTGTTAGATGCATTTCCATAATTTTTATTATGATGGTTAGAAGAGGAGGAAGGACTTTCATTTCTTGAAGGGGGTGGATTTCCTCCACCATCTCCATGCGCCGAACCTTACCCTTCTAAAGCATGATTTCCTGATTTCTATAACCTCTCAAGTCTAGAGAATAGTCTCTCTACTCGATCTGCCATGGTATAGAAATTTTTGCGGAAATTGAGCTCCTCCTCATTTCGATCTTCGTCTCCCATGTTCCTTCTCTGACGTGCACGTCCTGCTTCGGGATCAAAAGCTTGTATCGTCCCTTTGCCTCTTCTTAGCCTACTTCTTGTTAGCATACAAACATGTAATTCACATCTACAAACACCGGCTCCGATACCACTTGATCCAAAATCTTTTGTTTGAGATGTATAAAAGAATTAACATGTGAAAATTGTAGCTTTTAAAACAAGAAACTTTAAAGGCATAAGCGGAAAAAGAGAGAAGAAATTAACATCATGCACGAAGACACAAGAGTTGATATCAGAGTTCGTCCAGGAGGGACTACGTCTCCGGGCCCTACTCTAATAGTGGGGAGGCCCTGCTTTCATTAAATGGAAAAATGAAAGTACAAGTACAAAATGAGGAATTACACCCTTATACCTGCCCAATCTGGAAATGACCGAAAATTGTAGACCTCTGATGACAAAATGGGCAACACCGTTGGATTTGTGGTGTCGAGTAGTGCTGAATCCATATAAAACTTGCCCCAATCGGACAAAGTGAAAATCTGGCCCCTCTGGAAAAATGGCTCAGATCATGGTTCCGCCCCCTCCTGCACACTGCTCAAGGTTCCACTGCCTCGTTTTCCGTGCCCGCTCCTGTCCGTCCTTTGGCGCACAAATGAATGAAAGTTTAAATAATTTAGTGTGGGCGGATTCTTCAAAGCGACCCTTAGCCGAATTGGTTACAGATCCATATTTTTTGGGAGGAGGTCGGGTGGTCAAATCCCGACCCCTCCATAAAAAGGTCGCTTGTTTTAACTGCATTTATATTTAACTCGGCGTTTGAACTATTTGATATTTTTAAACCGCATTACATTTTTTTTAATCCGCGTTGAACCATATTTAAAATAGTTGATGTGGATGTGGGGGGCTGGACCCATGTTGGGCGGCCCGCTCCATATGGAAATGCGCCACGTATATATATATATATATATATATGGCGGCGGTGGGGTTAACAACCCCCGCCCCATTTAATGTGCAACTTGTTGGTACAGTGGAGACCGCGGGGGTGGCGGGGCTGACCACCCGCCCCCCAACAACATTCCTTTTTTATATAATATGTATTGGCATGAGGTGGCGGGGTTGGTGGCCCGCCACCCTTATTATATATATATATTTTTGTTTTTATTGTTATTTAAAACAAACAATTGTTTTTTGAACCTTCGAATTTTTGACCGAAGGAGTGCATTTAACGGTCCCACAAATTCGCCCGAAATCTGGTCAGGTTGGTCGGAATCCGGTGGCCGGGTTTCAGCAAAATTGTTGCCTCCTTAGTCTGCCACATCACCAAGTCAACCTCTGAACTTTGACTGCTCCTAACTCCTTCATACAGACTCGGAATTGAGTGCCGTCTGCACTGTTGGATTCAGAATTTCGAGATCTACAACTTGAACTTGGTTCGAAGGATTTTCGAACACTTTGATTTTTGAGCCTTGTACTCAAGCCATTTGTACCTGTACCCGTTTAATCCACCTGGATCATTCCTCCCCACTAAAGAGCTTTTGGACCCCAAAAGCCTCATCAATCAACAGGCAAGTGAGGGAATTGCTCCCTCACCTTCTCCTTTTCAAGCCATTTAGCTTTACTTGGGTGCATCCCTTTGAAACCAACACGGAGATACTCCACATCTCCTCGTCGCAAAGTCCTGGTCCTTCGATCGAGAATGATGTCCTCTGGCAGTTCATCGAGATATTCTGGTGCAAAGTCATCCACTGTAGGAACTGATCCTACCTCCTCAGTGTCCATAATCAATGGGGGTTCATAAAGTTTTAGATTTTCAACATTCACAACCGAGTACATCTGCATGTATACCGGCAAGTCGAGTCGGAAAGCATTATTCCCAATCTTCTCCAATATGGTAAAGGGACCATACCGGATTGGTCGCAATTTCTTACCTTCTCCCTTCATTCGATCCTTGCTGATGTGGAACCACACTTTGTCGCCAACTTGAAATTGATGGTCGACTCGGTGTTTATCATGTCGGGCCTTATATCGGGCCTGACTCTTCTCCAACTGCTCTTGCACTACTTGGTGAATCGTCTGAATCCGCTGAATGAACCGTTGTGCTTTATCCTTGTCATCACGCCCACTGGCATCTTCATCCCTTCCATAGATCATGTCGAAAGGGTCCTTTGGTAAGTAACCAAAGCATGTCTCAAAAGGTGAACGCTGCGTAGAGGAGTGCACTGCTCGGTTGTAAGCGTGCTGCACATATGGAAGGTGTTCATCCCACAACTTGGGATGTTTGCTGCAATAGCCCCGCAACAAGTGTACCACGGTACGATTAACAACCTATGTCTGTCCGTCGGTTTGTGGATGGAATGCCGTGCTTCTCTTCAACTTGGTATCCATCATGCGCCACCAGCTGGTCCAAAATTCTCCAAGGAAATGAGAGTCTCGATCTGACACAATCGACGTGGGCAACCCAAAGTGGACCCAAACATACTGAAAGAAAAGATAAGCAGTCTGCTCAACAGTGACCTGCTTTTTACAAGGCATCAATATGCACATTTTGCTAAAGCGGTCGACGACAACATACAAATAGTCGTGACCCTTTCTTGACATAGGCAAACCTCCTACAAAATCCATCGACACACTTTCCCATGGACGACCCGGAATAGGAAGTGGTGTGTAGAGCCCGAGTTTTCTATTAGAGGGCTTTGAAACAGAACACATCACACATCCCTTTACAAAACGGGTTACAATGTTTTTCATATGGGGCCAAAAACAAAACCTTTGCAAATGACATAAGGTTTTTTCGACACCAAAGTGACCAGACACAAGAGAGGTATGCGCCTCTCGAATTACATGTAACCTTTCTGCTGTGGGTATGCACAATTTTCCAAGGTGATACAACAACTTCCCCTGCAAATGATAGTTGTCCACCTGTGAACCATGAGTTAGTTTTGCATAAAATTCTTTAAATTCATCATCGTTAGAGTAATGTTCAACATAAATTTCAAAAGACAATGACGCATTATGAAAAATAATAGAAGTAGCGATAGGAGGGCGAGAGAGCATATCTACTACTTTGTTACTAGTGCCCTTCCTATACTTTATCACCAGATGAAATTTCTGTAGGAACCCCATCCACCTAAAATGACGATATTTTTGTAGCTTGGTCTGTGACTGAAGGTATTGCAAGGGCTGATGATCCATATGGATGATGGTCTCCTTGCCGATCAGGTAGTGTTTCCACTTTTTCACACTTTGGACCAAGGCATACAATTGCTTGTCGTAAGTGGGGTATTTTATTACAGCCTGGGAGAACTTCTCCAAATGGTAAAAAATCGGCTTCTTCTGCTGCAAAAGTACAGCTCCCATGGCGTACCCACTGGCATCGGTTTCGATCTCAAAAGGCTGTTGGAGATCGGGTAAAGCCAGGACTTGTGCGGTGCTGATTTTCTCTTTCAGTGCTTCAAAGGCCTTCTGTTGTTTTCCTCCCCACTGAAAGGCTTGTTTGATACTTGTCAGCGTGTGTAAGGGTAATTCAATAACGGAGAAGTTGGCAATGAACCTCCTCCAGTACTGTACTGCACCTAAAAAACTACGGACCTCTGTTACATTGGTAGGCTTAGGCCAATTTACAATCACCTCGACTTTTGAGGGGTCTATTTTTAATTGATCATTACCAACAATATGACCAAGGTAAACCAAAGAGGTTTTCCCGAATTCACATTTTGACAACTTTACATACAATTGTTCCCTCTTTAAAACATCAAACACTTTGATTACATGGCATACATGTTCCTCCCAATTCCTACTAAAGACAAGAATATCATCTAAATACACAAGGACAAACTCATCAATGAAAGGCCTAAAAAGATCATTCATCACCCTCATGAATGTGGCTGGAGCGTTGCAAAGTCTGAATGGAATCACCATCCATTCAAACAACCCCTATTTGGTCTTGAAGGCGGTTTTCCAGACGTCCTGCTCTGCAATTCTGACCTGGTGATAACCACTATGCAAATCCAAGTTGGTGAAATAGACAACATTTTTTAATTGATCTAATAAATCATCAATGCGAGGGAGAGGGTATCAATTTTTCACCATGATTTTTTTTAGTGCCCGATAATCCACGCACATCCTCCATGTGCCATCTTTCTTGGGCACTAACATGATCGACGAGCCACAAGGAAAAGTACTTGGCTGAATGACCCCTTGGTTCAATAGTTCCTGTAGCTGCTTTTTGATTTCCTCCATTTCGACGGATGACATCCTGTACATACCAATGTTTGGTAATGGAGCATCATGTTGCAAATGGATCTCATGTTGTATCTCTCGTTTTGGAGGCAAACCTTTGGGTTCCTGAAACAACTCATCATATTTAGAAATAACATCACATAATTCCTTTTTATGAGCCGGATCACATCTCCGGAAAGCATCAGATATTTCTTCATCCCTTGCTCTCACAACCATGAGCAAGCACCCCTTGCTAGAATTCACCAGTCTCTTCATCTGTCCTGCACTTACAAGGTTGGCACTGACTTTGGTTTGATGAGCTCTTACAATGTATTCTACCCCATCTTTAGTGATTTGGTATTTATTTTCATGGCAAAAAAAAATTGCTTTCCTATCATAAAGATAGGGCCTCCCCAACACATTGCCACAGATATCCAATGGTATTACATCGAATTCTACTTCATCTACCAGCTTAGAAGCAATAACAAATTTTACCTTACACTGCTTGGTTACATTTAGTTTTAATTTATCATGTATCCATCCAAGAGGATAAGGTTTTGGATGAGGCTTAACTTCTAAGCCTAACTTCTTAGCCAAGGATTCTGAAATTAGGTTTGCTTGAGCCTGAATCAAATAGAGTTTCTACTTTTGCATGGTTTATTGCAACTCTAATATGAAACAACTCAATTCTCTTACATTCATTAGAAAGAGGCGCATCTGATGAACTAGTGCTTTCATGTGATTCAGAATCATGAAGAGAATGAGTACCTTTTGTGCCTGCTGCTATGATCAATGCCTCATCACCTGAGTCGAATCCAAGGTCCTGCTGCACGGTTGCTACCGTCTTCTGCTTACCCTTTCCTCCATATCTCTTCGACTTCTTTTCTGGATATAGTTTCCAACAATGATCATTGTCATGGCCTTCCCTTTTGCAGTGAGTGCAATAAGGCTTTTCTCCTTCATCCTTCTTTGTTGATGTCGTCTTCTTTTCCTTTCCCTTTCCCTTCCCTTTGAATTTTCCATTTGAAGGTTTGAAAGGTGGTTTCTTTGAATGATCATCCTTATCATTTATGCCCCTGTTCTCAAGATGAATGGCCTTTACACTAGCCGAGTCAAATGTAGTAGGTTCAAAAATAAACAATGAATGTCTAATCTAACTATGTAATGAACCAATGTACTTAGTTACAACTTCAGGAGAATCTAATGAGATGCCCAAACTTAATTCTTGTTTTCGAAATTCTTCGGTAAAGCTTTGCACATTTTGTCCTTTACCTTGCCTTAGGTACTGCCACTCCATTAAGGCTTTCTGCTGGTAACCTAAGGGATAGAATTGATTTTTAATTACAGTAATAAAATATGACCAGGAAGAAAGAAGGTTACCCAAGTTACTGTTGCTTCGAAGTTTTCTCTCCCACCAGATGAGAGTTGTGCCACTCAATCGAAGAGAAGCCAATTGGATTTTCGCCTCGTCCTCCATAATCTGTTGGATCCTGCAATAGAGTTCAAGCTGCCTAATCCAATTGTTAAGCTTCTTAGCATTACTTTCACCATTATATACTGGTAGATCAAACTTAACATCTAACCTAAAGAAAGGCTTGTTAGATGCATTTCCAGAATTTTTATTATGATGGTTAGAAGAGGAGGAAGGACTTTCATTTCCTGAAGGGGGTGGATTTCCTCCACCAACTCCATGCGTTGAACCTTGCCCTTTGAAAGCATGATCTCCTGTTTTCTCTAACCTTTCAAGTCTATAGAATAGTCTCTCTACTCGATCTGCCATGGTATATAAATTTTTGCTGTAATTGAGCTTTTCCTCATTCCGATCTTCGTCTCCCATGTTCCTTCTCTAACGTGCACGTCCTGCTTCGGGATCAAAAGCCTGTAGCGTCCCTTCGCCTCTTCTTAGCCTGCTTCCTGTTAGCATACAAGCATGTAATTCACATCTACAAACACCTGCTCTGATACCACTTGATCCAAGATCTTTGGTTTGAGATGCATAAAAGAATTAACATGTGAAAATTGTAGCTTTAAACAAGAAACTTTAAAGGCATAATCGGACAAAGAGAGAAGCAATTAACATCATGCACGAAGACACAAGAGTTGATATCGGAGTTCGTCTAGGAGGGACTACGTCTCCGGGCCCTACTCTAATAGTGGGGAGGCCCTGCTTTCACTAAATGGAAAAAATGAAAGTACAAGTACAAAATGAGGAATTACACCTGTATACCTGCCCAATCTGAAAATGCCTGAAAATTGCAGACCTCTAATGACGAAATGGGTAGCACCGTTGGATTTTTGGCGTCGAGTAGTGCTAAATCCATATAAAACTTGCCCCAATCGGATAAAGTGAAAATCTGGGCCCTCTGGAAAAATGGCTCAGATCATGGTTTCCCCCCCCTGCACATTGCTCAAGGTTCCACTGCCTCATTTTCTGTGCCCGCTCCTGTTCGTCCTTGGGCGCACAAATGAGTGAAGGTTTATATAATTTAGCGTGGGCGGATTCTTCAAAGTCACCGTTGGATGAATTGGTTGGAGATCCAAATTGTTGGGAGGAGGTCGGGTGGTCAAATCCCGACCCCTCCATTAAAAGGCCGAAATTGTTTGATTTTTTTTAACCATATTATATTTTAACCCGAGTTGATATTGATGGGGGGGGCTGGACCCATATTGGGCGGCTCGCCCGTATTGCACTATGCCAAGTATGCGGCGGCGGGTGGTGGGGTTAACAACCCCCGCCCCGTTTTAATGCCTGACAGTTGTACAGTGTGGAGACCGCAGGGGTGGCGGGGCTGACCACCCGCCCCCCAAAAAAATTCTTTTTTTATTATATGTGGATTTGCATGGGGTGGCGGGGTTGGTAGCCCGCCACCCATATATATATATATATATATATATATATATATATATATATATATTTGTTTTTATTGTTATTTTAAAACAAATAGTTGTTTTCAAACCTTCGAATTTTTGACCGAAGGAGTGAATTTAACGGTCCGACAAATTTTCCCGGAATCTGGCCAGGTTGGTCGGAATCCGGTGGCCGGGTTTCAGCAAAATTGTTGCCTCCTTAGTCTGCCACATCACCAAGTCAACCCCTGAACTTTGACTGCTCCTAACTCCTTCATTCGGACTCGGAATTGAGTGCCGTCTGCGCCGTTGGATTCAGAATTTCGAGATCTACAACTTGAACTTGGTTCAAAGGATTTTCGAACACTTTGATTTCTGAGCCTTGTACTTAAGCCATTTGTCCCTGTACCTGTGTAATCCACCTGGATCATGACTTGCTTCCGGAGCATATTTTCCCTCCGATCAAGTATGTGTTGCGGCTCTACCAGAAACTCTTCGTCCAGCTCTACCTGCAAACAACAAATTTCTTTGTCAATTTTTTCATAAATAAATCATATTTCAAGTTAGGATTTTTAATTATATCCTACCTGTATATTCTTCCAATGAATTACGTGCTTCAAATCATGCACATATCGCTTTAACAAGGACGTGCATGAAACACATTGTGTACTCGGATGTGACTGGTTAAAGCCAGCCGATAGGCCACAGGTCCTACCCTTTACAAAATTTGGAAGGGTCCACAGAACCTGGGAGCCAACTTGGCACAAGAGGTCCACCGCAAGGTACTCTTCTTGGGTTTGATGTAAGTTATTTTCTTATCTGCATAGATCTTCTGCCGATCTTGTGCAACCTTCAAATTTTGTCTTATCTTCTTTACTTCTGATTCCATTTCAGCCAGCATTTCTAGTCCCAACATTGGTTTTGTTTCAGGGCTGCTCCAATTTATGGGTGTGGGACACTGCCTCCCATATAGGGCTTCAAAAGGACTCATCTTAAGGGACTCCTGATAACCATTGTTGTAAGAAAATTCAACTAGATGCAAGTAGTATTCCCATTTTGTTGGTTGTTGCATCACGTACATGCGCAGCATGTCCTCCAACACTTGGTTTACTCGCTTTGTTTGACCATCTGTCTGGGGATGATAAGTTGTACTAAAGTTTATTTGAGTCCCCAGACCTATAAATAGAGTCTTCCAGAATGCAGAGGTGAACTTAACATCCATGTCTGAGATAACAGTCTTCGGAATGCCGTGTAGCTTGAAAATTTCCCTCATAAATATATCTGCTATCTGTACAGTCTTGTATGTAGACTACACAGGTATAAAATGTGAAGATTTACTCAATATGTCAACTACCACCATGATGGAGTCATTGTGCCTCTTTGACCATGGTAAACCCGTAATGAATTCCAAGGATATGATCTCCCACTTCCAGTCAGGCACCGGTATGGGCTGCAACAAAACTGCGGGATGTCGATGCTCAACCTTAACATGCTGACACTCCAAACATTTATTTAGATATTCAAAAATGTTTTTACGCATACTAGGCTAGAAATATACTTTTCTAATAGATGTTAACATTTTCTGGTATCCTGGGTGACCCGCATAATTACTACGATGGTATTCATCCATTATTAGCTTCTTTAGGTCCACGCAATTTGGTACATACACCTTTCCTCTAAATGTTAGCATTTTATCTTTACCAACTCCATATTCAGAAGTACTTCCTTGCTTTTTGGTTTCTTCCATTTGCTGCCATAGGAATTGATATTCCAGATCTTTTTGTGCTTCTTCTTTTACTTGATCTAAGAATTTACATTCAAGATGATTGTAGTGAAGCTCATAAACATAATGCAGCTTTCTACTTAAAGCATTAGCCACCTGGTTTTCCTTACCTTTCACGTGCTGGATATCAATATCAAACTCACTTAGAAAGGCATTCCATCTTGCTTGTCTGGAGTTTAAATCAGCTTGTTTGAAATAACTAGTCAAACTGTTATAATCTGTCTTTAGCACAAACTTTTTACCCAGAAAGTAGTGCCTCCATACCTGGAGTGCATGTACTACTGTTGTTAACTCTAGATCATAGGCTAAGTACCTTTTTTCATGTTCCTTCAACTTCCTTGACTCATATGCCACTAATTTTCCTTCCTGAGACAAAACTACCCCAACACCCTCTTTACTAGCATCTTTACAAACTTAAAAATATTTGTTGGGATCATCTACCCTTAACAATGGTGCAGTGGTCAATAATTACTTCAGCCTCTCAAAACTGTTCTGGCACCAAAAGTACACTTAAAGACTTTTTCTTTTCTCTGCAAGGAGGTAACAGGAAAGGAAATTATGGAAAATCCCTCAATAAATCTCCTATAATACCCAGCTAATCCCATAAAGGATCGAATATCTGCCACATCCTGGGGTACTCGCCATTCCATGATTGTCTTGATTTTATCTGGATCAACAGCAATCCCTTCTGCTGAAATGACATGGCCTAAGTGTTGGATTTCTGTTTTAAATAAATCACATTTGATAAGCTTAGTGTACAGCTGGTGTTTTCTTAACATTTCCAACACAATCCTCAAATGCTCTCTATGTTCTTCCTGGTTTTTAGAATAGATTAAAATTTCATCTATAAATATAAGTACAAAATTATCCAGGAAAGGATGGAATATACCATGCATTAACCTCATAAAGGTTGTTGGTGCAGTTATTAACCTAAAGGGTAACACCACAAATTCATAATGCCCGTACCTGATACGGAAAATAGTCTTGCAAATGTCTTCATCCTTGATTCGGATTTGATGATATCTAGATCTTAAATCTATCTTTGAAAATAATGTGGCCCCCTTCACCTAATCGAACAGATCATCAATATTTGGTAGAGGATATTTATTTTTAACCGTTAATTTATTGAGTTGTCTATATTCCATGCACATTCGCATGGTTTCGTCTTTCTTCTTAACGAATAGCACTGGTGCTCCCCATGGGGACACACTTGGACGAATATAACCTTTGTCCAGCAGTTCTTGTAACTGTATTTTTAATTCAGTTAATTCTGGAACACTCATTTTGTAAGGAGCCCTTGACATAGGGGATGCTCTTGGTATTAATTCTATGGTGAAATCAATATCTTGCCTTGGTGGAAATCCAGGAATATTTTCTGGGAAAACGTCCATGAAATCTTGTACCACTGGTATGTTTTTTATAATAGGTTACTTTTCCTTGGAATTAGCATATCCCACCTAAATAACATATATCTAGCATCCCTTCCTCATACATTTATTCATTTGGGATGTTGTAATCGGATGTAGCTATAGTGGCTTCTTGATTCCCTGAATCTCCTTGCATGTTCCATCTTGCATTCTGTAATAAATGATATTTTCCTTGCAATCCACTAAGGTCCAATGTTTTTCTAGCCAATCCATACCCAGAAAAACATCATAGGACCCTAAAGGCAGTATGTTCAGGTCTACGTTTAACTGGTGTTCTGAAATTTCCAAAGTACAGTTTGGAATTTTGGCAGTTACCTTTCTTTTTGCTCCTATGGCTAGTTGTACCAGCCAAGGGTTTCTGAATTTTTTCCCTTTTAATTTACAAATTTCCACAATTTTGGGACTAACATAACTTAAACTTGCACCTGGGTCTACCAAAATAGAAACAGATTAAGACATTAATTTACCTTCCAACTCAATCATTGTTGGCTGATAATCTGTCTGTCGATCCTCCAATGTTGCGTTGATACGAGGAATATTTTGCGCCACGTCGCCTACTGTAGAAGCCTCCTGCAAGTTTGCAACTATGTCATTTCTTGCCCCCTATGCGCAGTTTTTACAATAGTGTGCCTCACCACACCCCCAACACTGTAGAGGTGGCTTGCTCACCTGCCCTTGCTCAGGTTTGCTAGATGCCTCTGTAGGCTTCTCTTCTGCTGGCCATCGAGTTCTTTGATGATTTCTACCAAAAATTTGACTGACAGAACTTCGTGCAGAATTCTTAAAGTTATTTCTTTTGGAGCCCTTGAAATTTGAGCTGCTTTTTTGTTCTTTCCTTGGCTGCCAACTTTTTCCAACCTCCCCTTTAGCCTTGTACTACTAATAGCACATTCGTGCCTTACGAATGGCTTCATCCATGGTTCTAGGATTTACAAATTCAATTCGCTCCTTCATATGTGTTGGCAAGTTGTTCAGAAATCTTTGTACCTTAGCCTTTTCCTCTCAGAGGTATGGAACATATCGTAACAAGGAGGTAAACCTGGTGATATACTCATCCATAGTCATCTGTCCCAGCCTCAAATCATGAAATTCGTTAGATTTCTCATCATAGAAACGGTATGTTAAATACTTGTCTTTAAAGTATTGCTGCAACGATTCCCAGGTAACATCTTGGTCCTCAATGTTGCGAACATTCTTTACTTCTTCCGACCATAGAGTGGCTTTCTCTCTTAACTGATATATGGCCAATCTGGCCTTCAAGTTGTTGTTGTACTTGTACACCTAAAAATATTTGTTCATGTTTATCAACCATGCCTTTGCCACCTCCTCAGCTTCACCATCAAAGGTTGGTGGTTTTATTTTTCAAAACTCCCCCTGAAGCTCCACTTTCTGCTTCTTAACTTCTTGTTGATTCGACAAATTTCCAGATTCTGCTTCATTGTATATTTTGTTCTTATTGCTTCGCTGGGAGGGGCTTCTTTCCACTTTGTCAGTGGTGTTGTTCCTTGTTTTAGGTTCATCGCCTTCTTTCATGCCCCTATCAGCACTAGGGTGTTCCATTCCCTTATTATGCTTGTCTGACAGGCTCTTAAGTATATTTTCTTGCTCTTGCATTAGACGCTCGTTATCACTTTGAACTCGCACCATGTTTTTCTATAGTTTCTATACTGTATTCAACAGTATGTTGGTTTGATGTTGTTGTTCCTCTAGCAGTCTACTTGTTTGCTGGTGTTGATCAACACTCAGCAGAACCCACATCTCAAGGCTCACTACTGGTTGTGTTTGGGGTTCCCCGGTGTCCTAGGGTGGTTTTTGTGTTTCTTATTATACTTCTTTTATGTGCATCAGTATACACATAGCTTAATTGTTAGTTGACCCTTAGGGTCCCAGTGTATGAATGCTACTCTGATACCACTTGTAACATACATACAAAAAAAAATTACTTTTCACCATATGATTAACTATGTTAACCCAATGTAATGCATTAAACTAATATTTACAACACCTATTATTTGGCTATTCATAAACTCAATTCCTAAACTAAGGTTTTACTTGTGAAAAATGAAATTTAAAGCGGATAGTATTGGCATTTATACCTTTATGACAGCTGTAAGATCTGCCATTACACCGTGTGGGTTTAAATGGTACTTTTCTTAGATCTGCACCATCGATTCTTTGTGGATCAACGATTATCATTTCCGGTGGGAAATTACCTTGTTAACCTCGCCCATCTCAAGCGGTCACCGTCATTTGTCACTGTGTTCTTCGTCAAGAGGCTTCCTCTGCTCCGAGGGTTTAATCTGTGGTAGCTCTGGTCCTTGTGTCTTTCTGCTCAGATGGTGGTAGCTTCGAACCTTGCTTCGGCATATATGAATCTCAATCAGGTTGAAGATTTTAATAGGTGTTTAACGCTTCATGGATTTACATTATGGTGGAGGAAAAGTTTTACTACAAGCAGTGATGAGTTTTCAAATGGAAATCTACCCTCTGCCGCCTTGGTAACTCCTTCAACTCCGATTCTCCAATATGTAACCAGGTATTCCATTTTGTCACCGTTGAAATTTGTGTTTTCTCCATCTCTGTCTGTCGAATTTGGAGCTTTGTTTAAATTTTAGTAGAATGTCATATTCTTAGGTTCTAACTCTTTTATAACTTCATGCACTCTAGTTTGATGCTCAGCATAATCGAGGGACAAACCCTTGACAGGTTATCTCCTCACAGACTTCACACTATGGATATTCGTTTCTTTTTTTCTTTTGGTCTTGATTATTTGTATATTCCGTAAAACCTAACTCAAAGCCCATTCCGTGGTTTCCATTGATCGCAGGTTAGTATCCTTCGTCTCAAAGGAGGGGTCCTCTGCACCCAAGAATTTTGCATGTCGCTTGCCGAGCTTCTCAGGCTTCTTGCTGATGCAATGGATTCTTCTTACAGGTACACAAGGATTTCGCCTCATAACGAAGGTCTTTCGACCTGTGAAAATTAAGGGTTTATTGACAAACCTTGCTTATTTATTCTGGGTTGTAACATGTATTGAACTTTACGACTCATTGTAAAAATTGTAACAGTTTTTACGGTCAAATGCATAGGCCCTGTTAAGCTTTGATTGCATATTTTGTTTCGTGAGCTTTTCCATATGGATATTGTTTTATATGAACCCTTATGGTTACATTTCTAGAGTACTTGAACTTTGTACTTTTTTTGCTCCAATATGGAAATAGCTATTGTTATATAATTTTGTTTTTGAGTCTTTTTTATATGGTTATTGCACTATACGAATTTAGAAAATGTAACTTTATTTACACTTCTCTATGCAAATGCGTAGTCTGTAATATATGAATGGTTCATTTCCTTATTATCTTACATTCACATTTAGCATATATTCATGTTCATTTGTTTTCGTGTTTATATGCTTATTCTTCGAGATTTATACTCAGGTTTGGATGATCTATACCTGTCTTTACTAAAACTTTAATCTCTAGTATTTACTTTATTTCTTTTTTTAAATATTATATTTATCTTTCTGTTATAAATTATTATTGTTTTCTTGGTGACTGGACCACCTATATTCCAGTCCCTATATAGAAATAATAAGGGTAGCGATGTGTGTCGGGTTGGGGTTTTACCCCTGTGCCCAGTACCAATGGATCATCCCGCATTATCTTAAATAGACAGTTCTAGTTAATATTTATTTGCACAGTAATTTATAAATTACAGTTTTACACAATCTCCATTTATACTACTTTGTCACAATTTTCTTCTAGATGCATCTTAACATATTAAAAATAAATCCTGTAATAAATTACTGTGTATAGTTTTCGAGCTTATGTTTGTTGTTCTTTCCATATATCCTTCAGCTAAATTTTGTAACATTTTCCAGTTTAATCTATAAATCGTATAGAAGTATTACACAGAATTCATTATCTTAACTTATCCCTTTCTAACATATGATAGGTTCCAAGAAAAATATTAGCATTTCTCCTAAAATCAAATAACAGATTTCGGTGAACAATAACTTAAAGCAAATCATCTTCATGTCTAAATATTATTAAAATAAACAGTCACTTATCTGAAAATGTAATTGATTGTTGGTGTCCACCCAACCTTCAAGAGAGGCAATTACGTCATCTTTTTGCCCCCGTGCTCCACTCCTGAAGATGTACAGGTTGACAGTAGATTTTCTGTTGTGACCTCAGGACTCCAAGCCCAGTCAATGCCAAAAAAATTCAAGAAGTTCTGAGTGTTTTCCATTGGTCTCTACCAGCTTAGAAAATCTTCACTCTTTTCCTTAGCCCATGAACATAACCCCCATTCCTCACTGGGATGAGTCTCTTATCCCCAGAGGAGCAGGTAACTGTTCAAATTGTCCAACCACCTTTCAGTTCTTGGAAAACATTTACCATAAGCCTTTTTACTTTTACTTTCTATAACGAATTTTATTATTCACACTTAAAAACTTTTCCAGCAAAATATTAATTGTCTCAGTCTTTTTCCTTAAACAATAATAAAAGTCATTAAACTAGTTAGCAACTAGTTAGCAACTAGTTAACATTAAATACAGTTGTCACATACAACATATAATATAACAATTATTTTTAATTTTCCAATAAAATAACTTTAACTCTACTTGGCTACAATTATGCTGTTATTTCAGTTTAATGGTTTGTGGTGGATAAAAAATTAACCATCACATACTCTATAATAATTAATCTACACACTACGAATTATGCTATTTAATTTAGTTAATATAGAAAATGGCAACCACATTAAAAATCGTTAATTTTTTACTTCTAATTAATTAAGTTGAGCCCTATTGCATTCATGAATATAATTGAATGTCGAAACACAATAAGCTTACATGATCAGATATTTAATGTTTTCATTCGATGCAAAAGTATCAGATCGATCTATTGACATTGCTAATTTACAAAGAAGTGTTGTAAGTCAAAATATATATAATTACGCCAAAGGGATTGGTTGTGATTGAGCATTATTTTGAAATCTTTGTTATACCAAAGGAATTGTTAGAACTTTGATTAAAAGAATGAAATCTTTGTTATATCAAAGGAATTGTTAGAACTTTGATTAAAAGAATAAATAATAATATGATATATGGAACCATTATAAGGAGGTCATCAATCTCACTCTAGAAGATCAAAAGTATCTATTTGTTTTAACTAGCTCAAAGAAGAAAATTAATATAGCCAAGATTAGAACGAACTTTCATGAGCTCCATAGTGAAACAGGTCGTTGGATAGTTCCTAAAACACCATGGATGGAAAGAATTTGCCATCTCTGTGAGAATATGAACATCGAGGATGAAAATCACTTCCTCTTAGAGTGTCCCGCGTACAACCACATTAGAGCTCAATTTCATGATCTTTGTTGCAATACTGACCTTCCTATCCTTTTAAGATGTCAAAATTATAGTGAGCTCGGGAGGCTTCTCTCCAAACTTTTTGAGCATAGGAATAAAATCTTAAATCAAACTAAATAACTCTTTTCTTTAGGTCCGATAAACCAAAGATTGGTCTCAGTGGATGTTAACCACCATCATCATCATCATCATATAATATTATTATTATTTAATTTTAAGGTTACATTAGATTTTCTTTTCATTTATATATATAATATTATTATTATCATCTAATTTTAAGATTAAATTGTTTTATGATATTATTTTGTTTATGGAACAAAGTATCAAATTATGTACAACTACTTGATTGCTAAGTCTACGAAGGCATACATATTATACCCCTTTGGTTTTGAACCTGTCACCTCTTAGGAGAGAACACATGATCTTAACCATTAGGCCCACTCAAACTAGAATAAAATTATATCAATAAATGATTTATTTTATATTAGGAATATAAACTTTGTTGTTTATATTATGAATTTAAACTTTGGTGTTATTTAAAAAAATATATTATGAAAATAATTAATATAAGCTCATAAATAAAATTTAGAAATAAAACGATTAAGTTTTTTTTATAATTATTTTTATATTTTTTATTAAGATGATGTAGTAAAAGTGAAAAGTGTATGTATCTTGAGAGATTTGTTTATTTTGGAATAAATTTTCTAAATTTTTAATTTAGTTATCAATAAATATTAGGTAAATGGTAGGGTCGCCTACATGAAATATCCACAAAATATTTTTGGAAGTAGTTAAGGTAGAGGGATGAGATTTATGTTAAAGGTAATTATGTTTTTTATTTTCTTTTCAATTTAATTTAAAAATATATTATGTAATTATGTCTTTTTACTTTTGAATTTGATTAAAAAAAATATCATGTGCACAAATGTCATGTATAAGAACAAGTTATACAACATGGAAGCCAAGAGGACTCCCAAAATGGCTTCTAATTCTAGACCAAAACTCTACTTTCCACTCAAGCTAGGATGCCAAATCTTGGCTAGATCATTAGGGGATAAAGGAGGATTAAAAATATTATTACTACCAAATTTAAGAATAAATTAATAAATTATGAAGGGATAAAGAGTTAGAGGGAAAAATGAAATTAATATATTATAAGGAGGTGCTAAAATCCAAGCTTGAATATGTTTCTTGACTATGGTTAATAATAAACCATCGTAGATCCATCTTAACGCAATAATCTATGCTTTTAACTTAATTCATTTTTTTTTTTTAATTTAATTCAATTTTATTTTTATTTTTATGCATTTTAACCAAGTCAAAATTTTTATATAGCATAACATAAAATGACAACATCTATTCCATACTAGGATGGAAAGCATTTCTCTGCAATAAAATGATCATTGCTAAGATAAGAACTAATTCTCATGAGATTTATAGTGAAAATGAGGGTTTTTCTACTCCCAAAATGCCATGGGAAGAAAGAGTCACGTGTGCAATAAAATTATCATTGTTGAGATAAGAACTAATTCTCATGAGATTTATAGTGAAAATGAGGGTTGGTCTACTCCCAAAATGCCATGGGAAGAAAGAGTCACATGTGCTATATTAACAGGATTGAAGATTAAAAAAACTTTATCTTAGATTGTTGAGCTTATATCAAATTGGTTCTAATTTTCAAAATATTTGCCACACCACCAACCTTCTTAACCTATCCAATAAATTTCTTACCAACATTCTTTAGTGATTTCATGATTTTTTAAAATCTTAACCATATAGTGTTTTGATGCCTATCAACTTTTACCATCAATATATTTCACGATTTTTAAAATCTTGACAATCTAATATTTGATGCCTATCTACATTTACCATTAATTTAATTTATATAGCTATTTTAATTATTATACAAATTGGTTTTTTTTATTAAATTTGAATCTTTATTTTAATATCAATTTTAATCATAGTAAAAATGAACTTGATATTTAATTAAATTCACAACTAAGAATAATAATTCTATATTCTAATTGAAAACTCTCATTATATAATGTGTTGGCTTCCTTATTAAGGTTTCTCTTAATGTGAAAAATGATGCAGACAAGCTGCAAAAATATCAGAATGCGCATGATTCCACCCAAAACTCCCTTACTCACAGCAAGGTTCAACCTTGGAATTTATTAACATACATACGCGTGTGATCACAGCAGAGTTCTACACAGGCCACACATAAACCTAAAACCAATGCAAATACGCAGGACTTCTTACCGGAGGGTCCCACAGCAGTTCTGACTAATCACAGGTGATCGCATTTTGCATGATTTACAATATAACTAAAACTTTAAACTCTATTTCTTGCGATTTGTGATGTTGCGCACTGACAACATGTGCCTCCTCCACTTTGCATCGCAAAACTTTTTTTATACCTTGCGACGGTCCTTAACGCTATCCTCTAAACATTGTGATTTTTGAAATCACTCCCGGCGTGCTTTCAATATCCGTCATTTAAGCTCTGATGGATCTGACAGCCCACGTCTGTCTCTGTCATCTCACTTCGCATCGCAAGTCAAACACTTTAACTTGTGAACTGAACCATAAACGCTATCTTTTGCGATGTGCGATGTCCTCCCGACTGCGATGTGATCTCTCACCGTTGATCGGTGTTGGATCTAATGGTCCTCGTTACGCCTGCAAATCCAATTGATCTTCGTTCTGCGATTAACACGATATACAATCCAACAAAGGGGTGTGCAAGATCTATGGTCTCATTGTGCCTGCAAATCCGATTAGTCTTCTTGTTGTGTGTTTAAATGCGAATGTTCAATTTTAACAGAGATTTAAAACAAGTGATTTAAAAAAGGGAGCCCGATCAAAGCATAAAACACTTGGAATTAATTTGGAAATGAAATATTGTTTTAAAATAGAGAGCTCGATCAAGCACAAAACACTTGGAATTAATTTAGAAATGAACAATGAAGAGCCAAGCCCTCAGATGGTTGGTTTTTACATTTATTTTTTCTTCTATGTTCACTCCTTTCTCGCTACAGATGGCAGAACCCACAATGGTCGATTTGGTTTTGGTTTTATTCCTTTCCCAAAACCCCCATATGGTTGAGAAACTGTCATTCAGTTTCATAAAAGTTTATTCAACTAAATATTTAATAAATCCTAATTTAACCATCCTTTTAATCTGCAAATTACAATGGTTGTGTTAGCCCAAATTAACTTAAACAAACTAAAATAAAATTCAAAGCTTATTCTTCTGTCTAGCAGAAGAAAACAACTCCAGTTGTAGCCTTTCAGTTGGATGCTCCTGCATCAGGCTCTCGGGGTAAATTAAACTCATGGCTCCTGTCCATGAGCTCTTCAACAGAGTACCCTGCGCTTTGAATTTGGGCAACGTCCAACCAAGAGCAATCCTCCAGAGGATGGTCCTTCCATTTTACTAGATACTCTAAACATTATTTGCTTTGTGTCTTCCTCGCTACCTGTTTGTCTAGAATATGTTCAATTTCCAAAGGTTGTGCTAGAGGCATCTATTTAATCCATGACCTCTCCTCATTCTGGGTGTCCCATGTTCTTCTCTCCGAACAGTCTTCCTCATCAACAATAGTGTATGGGTATAGATCTGCCACATTAAAAATGGGCGAGATTCCTACACCCGAAGGTAACTACAACTTGTAAGAGTTTGCAGAAAACTTTCGAAGAATTCTATAAGGCCCGATATTTTTCATCTTCAATTTGTTGTATTCACCTTTAGGAAACCTCTCCTTTCACAAATGTGCCAGTACCAGGTCTCCTACTTTGAATTTTACCTCCCGCATTTTCAAATCTACTCTCTGTTTATATTTTTGGTTGTTTTCTTATCCCTTCAATTTGACCTGTTCGTGTAGATCGTTGATTGCTTTCATGAAATATTCTCCATTAGCACTCCTACGCTCCAACTAACCCAAATCCAACAACTCAAATAATCCACGTGGGTGCATTCCATATAGGATTTTGAAAGGAATTTTTCCCATGATTATGTTGGGCGACATTGTAGGAAAACTCCGTCTATGCAAGCACATGATCCCACTGTCTCGAATTTTCACCAACCAAACTCCTCAACATATTTCTCATACTCCTATTCACAAGTTCAGTTTTCCCATCTGATTGTGGATGATAGGCTGAACTAAAATTTAGTTTGGTGTCTAACTTCTTCCACAATGTTTGTCAAAAATGGCCTGTGAACTTTACATCCCTATCCGAGATGATGGACTTCGGCAAACTATGTAATCTGACTATCTCTTAAAAGAAAGTGTGCTACATGTGTGGCATCACTTGTCTTTATACATGGAATGAAATGTGTCATTTTGGTGAAACGATCCACCACCACCATGATGGAATCAAATCCCCATTGCATCTTCGGTAGACCTAAGACAAAGTCCAAGCTAACTGAGTCCCGTGGACTGTTTGGAATGGGTAAGGGCTTACACAACCCTACATTATAGTTGTGTCCCTTTGCATGTTGACAAACTTTACATATGATCACGAATCTTTGCACATCTCTTCGCATTCTCGGCCAATAGTAAAAGTGGCTCAACTTATCCAAAGTCTTATCTATGCCAAAATGTCTGGCCAAACCTCCATTGTATTTTTCCTGGATTAAGTTCTCTCGCATAGAACATTCTAGAATACACAATTGTCCTCCTTTGAAAAGTAACCCCTCCTGCATGTTATAGTCCAACCATGGACTATTGTCTCTCAACAACGGATTTTGGCAAGCTTCATAAGCTTTTTTAAAATCTACATCCATCTCATACAAGTCTTTGAGATGTTCAAATCCCAATACTTGCACTGCACTTTCTTTTAATATCAAACTTCTTCTTCTTAACGCATCTACTACCTTGTTGGCCTGACCACTGATGTGTTTCAAAACAAATGTAAAACTCTGCAAGTACTCCACCCATTTCGCATGTTTATGATTCAGTTTTTGCTACTGCATAATGTACTGTAACGTAGAATTGTTTGAAAACAAGACAAATTCATTAGCCAGCAAATAATGTCTCTAATGCTTCAATGCTTGGACAACTGCATAAAACTCTTTGTCATAAGATATATACGTTTTCCTTCTCTCATTTAACTTCTCACTGAAGTATGCTACTGGCTTATCTTCTTGGCTGAGTACTGCACTAATGGCTATCCCACTGGCATCACAACGAACTTGGAAAATTTTGTTGAAGTCTGGTAGTTTTAGGATTTGTTTTTCAGTGACCTTCTTCTTCAAAAACTAAAAACTTCTCTCAGCAGATTTTGTCCAATGAAAAGGTTTATTTTCCTTCTTAATAGTATCCACCATAGGTGAACAAATACCACTGAAGTTCTTAATAAAATTCTGATAGAAACATGCCAAGCCATGAAAACTTCTTACTTCAAACAAAATTTTGGGAGATGGCCAAGTAACTATGGTTGCCACCTTCTATGGGTCCATCTTCAACTCATTTTCATAAATTACAAATCCTAAATAAATCAATTCTTTCTTAAAAAAATAACAATTTTTTAAATTCATCAACAATTTATTTCGCTGCAATTTTTCCAGCACATACCTCATATGCCGAAAATGTTCTTCCTTCGACTTGCTAAAAATAAGTATATCATCCAGATATACAATCACAAACTTGCCAATGAATTCTTTCAACATCTCATTCATCAAACGCATGAATGTGTTGGGGGAATTTCTCAGCCCAAATGGCATGACCAACCATTCATACAAGCCTTCATTGGTCTTGAAAGTTGTCTTCCATTCGTCGCCTTCTCTGATCCTGATCTAGTGATAGCCGTTTTTTAGATCTATCTTTGAAAAGTACGTCGCTCCACTCAGACAATCCATCATATCATCCATTCGAGGTAAAGGAAACTTGTACCTGATAGTGATCTTGTTTATCGCCCGGGAATCAGTGTACATTCGCCATTCACCTCCTTTCTTGGGAGCTAAAACGGTCGAAACAACACAAGGACTCAAATTCTCTCGAATCATCCCTTTATCCAACAATTCATGTACTTGCTTCCTAATATCCTCATTGTCTTTTGGACTCATCCGATAAGCAGCCTTATTTGGAAAACTAACTCCTGGAATAAAATCAATATGGTGACTAATGCTCCACTTTGGTGGTAATTTATCTGGCAGATCATCTACCACAATATCACTAAACTCTTGCAGCATGTCATGTCTTTCCACAGGAAAATCAATGATTTTTGTATGTATTAATACTACTCTTGGCTTTCGCACAACTGCATAATTCACCTCATGCTCCTCAATCTATCGCAGAAATTCCTTTCCACCTATCAGCAATGTTTTAGTCCCACTATTTTTTGTCGTATCTTCTTCTTTCGTGGGAACTAGCGTATGCTTTATCCCATCCTTCACAAATCTGTAACAATTCTTTTCCCCATCATGGACTGCCTTTCTGTCATATTTCCATGGTATACCTAGTAGAATATGGCACACGTCCATAGGCATAATATCGCAAGTTACCTTGTCCTTGTACTTTCCAATGTGAAACTCCACCTCAGACTGCTCATCAACCAGCAGTTGGTGTCCTTTCTACAACCAAGACACCTTATATGGAGTCGGGTGCTTCAACTTCTTCAAACCCAAATTTTCCACCATCTCATTGGATACCAGGTTATCACTACTTCCACTATCTATAATCAATTTGCAGCATTTTCCATGCGACTTGCACACAGTCCGGAACAATGCTTTCCTTTGTGTCAGGTCAGCCACCTCCTTAGCTGGTTTTAGTAAAACCTTGTTCAACACATAGGCCTCTCCTGTTTCAGGCACATTCTCCACCTCTTGGGGCGGTGCCTCTACTACATCAAGTTGAGAAACATACACTCCCCTCTATCGAGCTAACTCATTTTCAAGACATTCAAAAGACCTGTGCCCCCATTTGTGACACTTGTAACAATGGTAGGCATTTCCTCTACCTCTTCCATTACCTCTTCCTCGTTGGCATGGCCTTCCACCTCTGGTGTTACCTTCCCTCTCAGTTTGTCCCCAATTCTTCGAACTGATGCCCTCTTCATTACTGTTGGCATTGCTACCTCTGCCAAAGGATTGCCCTCTTCCTCTACCGGAACCACATCCTCTTCTTGCATTCTGCTTCCTGGTAATCTTTTCTTCCACCTTCAAAGCATAATGGTATGCCTCCTCTATAGTTTTAGGGGAAATAATATTGATCTCATCCAAGATTTCCATCCGTATACCATTCATAAATCTTGCTGTCTTTTCAGGGGTATCTTCAACATACCCAGCCCTCAAGTTCACTTTATAGAACTCCTATGTGCATTCCTTTACAGTCATCGTTCTCTGTCTCAGATTCTACACTTGTCTATAAAGGGAAATTTGGTAATCTTTAGGCAGGAACTTTCTTTTCATCTTTGCAATCATCATGTCCCATCCCTTGATCAAAGGCTTGTTCAGTATTCTCCTTTCTGCCTACACACTGTCCCACCATAGGGCGGCGTGTCCTTTCAACTTAGTGATAGCAAACCTGATTTTCCTATCCTCACTAACTTCCTCATACTCGAAGTATTTGTCTAACTAACTTAAATCCATTCCAACAATGCTTCTGTGGACAAACTGCCATCATAATTGGAGAGCTCTGTTCTTGGCTTATTGCTAGCCATCAAAACAGATTTCAGTAGTTTGATTTCTGGTGTCTCGTCTTCTGACCCATATGTTTGTGCCATTGGCTCATCATCACTGTCATCTCCACCTTCAGGATCCCTACGCCTTCCTGCTTCCACTGTTGTCAAACGTGCTGACAGCATTCTAATCTCTTCACGCAGTCCTTCATCTGTCGCTCCCCTTGTATCTCTTCCCCGACCTCTTCTTCCTACTTCCATCTTCACCTAGGAAAAGAGATTTTTGCTTTGATACCAATTGATGCAGACTACCTGCAAAAATATCAGAATGCACCATGGAACGGTGTTTTATGATTCCACCCAAAACTCCCTTACTCACAGCAGGGTTCAACCTTGGAATTTCTTAACATACATACACGTGTGATCACAGCAGAGTTCTACACATGCCACACATAAACCTAAAACCAATGAAAATACGCAGGATTTCTTACCAGAGGGTCCCACAGTAGTTCCAACCAATCATAGGTGATTGTATTTCGCTTGATTTACAATATAACTTAAACATTAAACTCTATTTCTTGTGATTTGTGATGTTGCACGTTGACGAAATGTGCCTCCTCCGCTTCGCATCGCAAAACTTTTTGTCTACCTTGCGACGGTCCTTAACGCTATCCTCTAAACATTGCGACTTACGAAATTTCTCTCGCCGTGCTTTCAATATCCACCGTTTAAGCTCTGTTGGATCCAACGGCCCACGTCTGTCTTCGTCGTCTCACTTCGCATCGCAAGTCAAACACTTTAAATTGCGAACTAAACTGTAAGCGCTATCTTTTGCGATGTGTGATGTCCTCCCGGCTGCGATGTGATCTCTCACCGTTCATTGGTGTTGGATCTAACGGTCCTCGTTACGCCTGAAAATATAATTGATCTTCGTTCTACGATTAACACGATATTCAATCCAACAAAGAGGTGTGCAATATCTATGGTCTCGTTGTGCCTGCAAATCTGATTAGTCTTCTTGTTGTGCGTTTAAATTCGAATGTTCGATTTTAACAGATATTTAAAAAAACTTATTTAAAACATGGAGCCCGATCAAAGCACAAAACACTTGGAATTAATTTGGAAATGAAATACTATTTTAAAACGGAGAGCCGGATCAAGCACAAAACACTTGGAATTAATTTAGAAATGAAAAATGCAGAGCCAAGCCCTCATATGGTTGGTTTTTACATTTATTTATGCTTCTATGTTCACTCATTTCTCACTATAGATGGTTGAACCCACAATGATCGGTTTTCTTTTGGTTTTATGCCTTTCCCAAAACCCCCATATGGTTGAGAAACTGTCATTCAACTTCAAAAGAGTTTATTCAACTAAATACTTAACTAATCCTAATTTAACCATCATTTTAATCTGCAAATTACAATGGTTGTGTTAGCCCAATTAACTTAAACAAAGTAAAACAAAATTCAAAACTTCTTCTTATGTCCAACAAAAGAAATCAACTCCAGCTATAGCCTTTCAGTTGGATGCTCCTGCATCAAAAAAATTCAAAGTGATCATATTTTTCCAAGGATAGTTTGAAGCAATGCATGTAGAGTGAAGGAGTTGTGCATTGTTTCCTTGGAGCTTATTAGCTTGCTCGATCACAATCATGGAGTCTTCAAAAACTTATAATTGGTAAATATTCTGGGAAAAAACTAATTCGAGACCTTGCCATAGTGCAAAAAATTCTTTCTTGTTATTTTTTGAGATGCCTAGCCCCAAGCAAATCGAATCACGCTTTCTTAATAAAGACAAATAACAACCCCTCTCACTCCTACCTCCCCTATGTTAATAATATTAAATAAAATTTAATATTATAATATTTGTTTGAGGTAAAATATAGTTATGAGATGTTTTTTGGTATGTTTTTAACAATTAATATAATTTGAATTAATATGAGAAATTGTTTTATTTAAAATATTTTATAAAAATATTATAAAATCAATTTTTAAAAAATTTATAAAATACTTTCATTTTACAAAATACATATATCAAATTTACAATTTTATATTTTTCCCCAAAAAAAACAAATTTAGAAAAGTATACAAAATTTATTTTGCAAATATATGTATATAATTTCGAACAAAATTAACTGTAAAATAAAAATATAACCCTGAAAACTCAAAAACTATTAACAGTACATTTTTGTTTTGTGCCATTCCGCTTTGATCTCTTGACGTTTTATTGATGGAAACACGACACATCCCATCCATAGCTGGTAATTATAGCAGACGAAAGGAAAACTGTTGTGGTAACAACACAACCCATTCCAACAATTGAAACGAACAAAATAACTGTTGGCCTAGCATCATAGCCTCATTCATTATTCATAATTGTGGAGAGTTAATTAGTAATTCTGAGAATTTGAGTATTATTGTTAATGTATTTGACTTGAAAGTTGGACCAAGTCTTTTTTTAATTGAAGAAAATGTTTTTGTTACGATTGTATCACAATGATTTGTAATTGACACCAAACCACTTCACCTATCCATTAAACCAAACTATACTAAGTTTAAAATTTCCAATCCGATTTCTTTACAAACCAGCTGTGTTAGTTGTAGTACCGTGCACTCGGAGCAAAACAGTTGAGCATATAATTATTTTAGCGGTGATTCCTCAAAAAGCCAGCAGCTCTGCTAGTTTTGTTTTTTCTCAGTTTAACAATCTATTCCTACACCTAACAGCAGCGTGTTAGCTGCAACAACTCCATGTTCGATTACCAGTTTCGGTCAAGTGTTGCCTGGCCATGTGCAATTACCTTTTTGAAACAATTCAATGGTATCCCATGCATTTCTTTATTTTTTTTGTATGTGTCCTTTCTCTTTGAAGCTTTCTCGATCTAACATTGATGGTTGACAAATAGTTTAGCGTTAGTGTGTGTGGATATCCTCATATATTAGGGTTTGTGCATAATGTATCTTCCAGCGCAGACATCCACAAATTTGAGTCAGCCATGTGTAGAAACTTTAACTGACAGCAGAAAGTCCCTATTGAAAATTATTTCCTCTGTTACATATAATTTAATTTAAGGCATAAGTTTTAAGTTCGTTTTCGTTTCCCGCACATATCAAACTCATTCATTTTTTTTTTTCAAATTTGGTAGTACTTCGTTATTTTTTATTTATAATTTGAAAGCAGGTTACAAAATATAAAAATCTAGTTTGTAGCTTTGACCTGCTCGTAAGAAATTATGTCTGTTGACCACCTTAAAGCATTAAAAGCAAACGAAAATTGAAACAATTTCAAATCTATGCTTTTGAGAAAAAGAAAAAAAAAAAAAAAAATATATATATATATATATATATATATATATATATATTCTTACTCTATGGAATTCGTTTCCTAGGTTTATAATTGAGTTTAATATTTAAATTGAATTCACAATTAACCTGAAGTTTACGACAATGGATATTTAGACTAAGAAAGGAGTGTATATTAGGATATAGAGTTGAAGTATCTTTGTATAAATACTTAATAATTATAACATTCTCCTTTAGAACATACTCTTCCCAAAAATAATTTAGTACTTAATAATTATAACATTCTCCTTTAGAACATACTCTTCCCACAAATAATTTATTGTGTAACCATTTGAATTTGATTTTTTTCAATTTTATATTTATATTTTGTTTTGAATTATTAAATATTAAATAAATTAATTTCATAGCATACTTATAATGTTATATTAAAAAATAAAAATAATATAGGTATGTTTTTCATTTTAAATAATATAGATATAGATTAACTTAAATTCATTTTAATCTCAAATTTATCAAGTATCTACAAAGATTAAATTTGCTATTCCATAAAATTTACATTTGCTAATGTGTAAATTTTTTTTGATAAAATACATCATATGAAATTAAATTATAAAAAAGTTATGCAAAAAAAATTGATATTTTAAGTGTTTAATAGATCATTTAAAATGAATCTAGGTGAGTTATGATATAAAAGGCTAGTCTATGTTAATTTGTGTTTGAAAAGACAGGTGTATATTTGATCACCAACTTATTTATCTTAACCCCAAATCTGTCAAGTGTCGAGAGGAATCAAATCTCTCGAGGTGCATACATATTTTTTGAGTGCAAAACTTAAGGAAAGGTTACCTCAAGAGATTTGATCCCTCTTGACGCTTGATAGATCCAAGGTTAAGATGGATCTAGGTTAGCTTCATTCATGCATGATCACACAAAATTTGTTGAACATCTAATTATTCTGATCATTTAAATATGCTAAATATGTCTAAGATTAATATGGTCATTTTAATTTTAAATTTTCTCAGTTACCTCAATTTCTTGTGATGATAAAGACTCTTAATAAATTCAATGAGGAAAGCTAATGAATTAAAAATTTTGAATGCAAAGTGGCAAAGCAACACTTGAATGATATAAAATGTGAATAATAAGAATATAGTCAATTACAAATAGGCTTCATTGTGATCAATGTCAAAATATTTTCTTCTAATGTTCTTATTGTCGCACCTGTTAATTTTTCCATCTTTTCATATCAATCATATGAACAAGGTGATTGAAATCGTAGAACATTCAAATATTTAACTCAAGCTATTGTAGTAAACGACATACCTTGTCTCTATTGCTCTCAAATATTAATAGTAGTTTTTTTCCAAAGTCAATCATTGTGACATATGGAGTCTTAATCCCTAAGTAATTTTCAATGGTAGTTATTTTCTATTACCTCGTTTGAATACAAAATGACTAAGAATGTTAAATGATGGAAAATGGGAATAATAAGAATGTAGTCAATTACAAATAGTTTACAAGTTGAAGAAACAAATATTTCAAGTAAGTGAATGTTTTATTTGAGATGAAAATTCTAGTTTTTTATTTATGGTTGAATTAATTTAAGACATAAATCAATGCACGTTGTCGATAATTTTTTTTTGCTTACACTAAAATCAATGTACACTATTAATCTAATTATTTTGAAATGAATGTACATCATACATTTAGTTACATCAAATCTGAAATCAACATATACACTAAAATAATGCATCTAGTGCAAACAATCAAATAGGATTAGAAATCAACATCTACATTGAAATCAATACATCTAGTGTAAGCAATCAAATTGGATTAGAAATCAACATTTAAACTGAAATCAATGCATCTAGTATAAGTAATCAAATATGATTAGAAATCAACATCTGCATTGAAATGAATGCATCTAGTGCAAGTAATCAAATAAGATTAAAATTCAACAACTACATTTAAATCAGTGCATCTAGTGCAATCAATCAAATAGGATTAGGAATCAACATCTACACTAAAATTAATGAATCATTTTGAGTGAGAAAAAAAAAATTTATTCATGGCTTTTTAAATCCAACATTCTTTACCTTTTGTAAAAGCTTTACTTCCTCTTCCTTTATAGTTAATAATGTTCAATATTATATAATATATGTATTTTTCTTTGTGTGTCTCTTTCGTCTACCCTCTCCTATTCCTCCATATTCATGACTACCTCACTCCTTCTCTTCTTCTCTCCCCCTCCCTCTCTACCCATCTCTCTCTCTCTCTCTCTCTCTCTCTCTCTCTCCCCATGCCATCTATATCTATATCTCCCTCAATCTCTCCTTCTTTGTCTCTCTATATTTCCCCTGAAACACTCTCTCTCTCTCTCTCTCCATATCTATCTATTTATCCATCCCTCCCTTTGTCCTTCACTTCTTCTCTCTCTCTCTCTCTCTCTCTCTCTCTCCACTCCATCTATATCTATATCTATCTCGATCTCTCTTTTTTCTCTCTATCTTGCCCCCCAAACTCTCTCTCTCTCTCTCTCTCTCTCTCTCTCTCTCTCTGTTCACCTTTCTCTCTCTATGTATCTCTTCTTCCCTCCCTCTCTCTCCCCTTAAAATCCATCTATATCTCCTTCTGTATCTTCCTTTATCTCTCTCCATTTCTCTCCCACATCCCTCTCTCCCCCATCTCTCTCTCCTCCCTTCAACTCTATCACTATCTCCCTTCCTCTCTCCCTCTATCTCTCCCCCTCTCTCCCCCTCCATATTTGTGTCTCCCACTCTCTCTCTTCCCCTTCTCTCCCTCCCTCTCTCCTCTCCTTATCTATCTGTTCCCTCCTCTCCTCTCTCCCTCACTCTCTCCCCATCTCTCCTTTGTCACTCCCTCTCTCTCTCCACCTTTATCTCTCTATGTATTTTTTCTTCCCTCCCTTTCTCCCCCCCTCCAACTTTGTCTCTCTCTTTGTCCCTCTTTCCTTAACTCTCCCCCTTCCTCTCTCTATTCCATCCTCTCAATCCATCTCTCTCTCTCATCCACCTCTCTCTCTCTCTCTTCCCTCCAGCTCTATCACTATCTGCCTCCCTCTCTCCTTCTCTGCCACCCCTATCTCTCTTCTCCTCTCTTCCTCTCTTTATTTCTCTATTTTTCCCTCTCTTTCTCCCCTCCATCTATATGATCTAGAATTGTCACTTTGTGTAATCAATAATATATACAAGGTATAATATAATAATACTTATAATGTGTAGAAATTTGCTGAATAATGAAGATTTATCCACTAAGATTATCTTGGTCACACATTAATTTGAATTCATGCATAACACATAACCTCTTCTACAATTGATCATCAATTTGCGGAAATAGAAACAGTCGCATGCGCACATAAACACAATATGTAATGGGGAAAGCTTATAGATGAAAAACCCCAGCTATTTTGTATATTATAATAGAAGAGAACATGTAAAAATATCAGTACAATAATCCTCACAAGTACTCAGTGCTGTCTCCAAAAGTTACACACAAACTAGCTCAGTTTTGAACAAGTCACAGGTTCAAAACTCATCCACTAATTGCCTGCCTCTACTGCGCAATCCAAGTTGGTTCAATGAGAGATCCAGTTTAGATCTCTTGGCTTTCAGCATAGCAATCTCATGGAAAATATCTTCTCCAATGCTGGTGCAAATCTCCTGCACAACTGCTGTCGCAACTAATAGCAAACTCACCTTTCATCTACCTCTTCCACTGGTCTCCACTGAACTGTCCATGCACTGTAGTGAACTGATGTGTTCTTGAGTTGAATAATGAGTTAATAATTAGTGAATTAAATAATATTTAATTCACTCCACTCATTACTAGTTGATTAGCTAGTTAAACTAATCTCGACTAGTTCAACTAAGTTAAACCGAACACAATTCCACCATCTGTCTCATTAACTCCGCCAAACTCACTTCATGAGTTCTATTTGAAGTCAACCATGCATGATGCCATCAAACCCTTGGGAATAGCGTAATTCCTCTGTCAGATGCATGAGCCACTTCCAAGGCTCGAACTGAAGTGCTCCAAGAGAGTAAACTGCTATTTATAGTCCAAATATTATTAAGGGTAAATAATATTTGACTTCCCTATTTTTAGGATAGGCAGTCTAAAAATAGACTTCGACCTATCGACCTATAGGTCAAAAAAAATAGAGGTCCATCTACTTTTACCAACATGACCAATACTCCAAGAATAACATACTGCAACCCCTGGACCATGCTCTATATGTCTAAAATGAACTGCTTAAAAAATAACCTGTAGACCACATAATCAATGAATTCATTTATAGCTCCATCATCTTGTTGCATTTTCAACATAATGGAGATGATTATTATTATAATATATTGGAATAATAATAATCGATATTATTGATTATTATACAAATAATAATATATAAATAAATAACATGTTAAAGAAGTAGCAGTATGTTAATTTTACGTTATATACAGACCAGTTTCTTGATCAAATTGGTAGCTTTTTGCCTTCCATTTTATATTTTGTACTTTACATTTTACATTTTGCAAATGTTACATTTTACACTTTACATTATATTTTACATTTTTATATGTTTTAATTTGAATATTAATTAAAACATAGACATTTAATTTTTATTTTTTTTTTATTTTTTATTTTTTATTTTTTTTCATGGCATTTAAGAAATGTTGACATACTTACATTACGCCTCACATCTCCCCCATACTAGGTTGTAGATATCCTTGTGCAAAAATAAATTATAGCTATTGTATTAATAGTT
Organism: Pinus albicaulis; assembly: GCA_034641835.2. Classification (NCBI taxonomy): domain Eukaryota; kingdom Viridiplantae; phylum Streptophyta; class Pinopsida; order Pinales; family Pinaceae; genus Pinus; species Pinus albicaulis. The sequence continues at coordinate 840,950,970 of CM076571.1, read as the reverse complement.
AAATGTTGATTGTATCAATTGGGGTTATCTAGGGTGGTTGGGGAGAATGGTCATTATCCTGCCTGCCTATGTTCAAATCCCTACTAGTGACATGTTGAGTTATAATTATTTGATAATCATTGTTGTAATGGCTTCGTGAATATGAATATTGTTTTATTGAATCTTAAGTGAGTAAGTTAAATATCTATTATGGAATTGACAACTATATATATATATATATATATATATATATATATATATATATATATATCTGTGTGTTTAGGATATTTTTATTTTAGTTGTTATTTTGTAATCCAATAATATGTCTATTGTATGTGTTAGTGCTGGAATCAGCACTTGGACTGCATCAAGCACCTGACCAAACACATCTTAAGCCTAAGGGATATTTCTTGTGATTTGATTGGGTTTTTTGGAAAGTGGTTGGATCTAGAGTACTCTGAAAGGAACGTTGAATAGATAAAAAAATCTCTGACACATATGAGGGCACTCATATATATGATGTGGTAGCAAAATTTGTATTTCAATGATTAGAAGAATGGGAGAAAGACAGTGGGTTTGTAGGACATAAATCCACTGCTAGGAGGAAAAATGACACAAATTCTATATCTAAAATGTATAGTGAATGAATGCTTTTAAAAGATTTATAAGAATCTCACTTTACATTTAAAAGATCCTATTACAAGGAATGCTTATGACTAACATGACCTCATGAATCAGGAATGCTTGGTGAATCAAGGCTGACAAAAACAATTAACATGCATGCTAGATCAAAAGACTTATAAAAACATGAAAGAGGGTTTAATTCTACCTCAAGGAATGCTATGAACAATCTTCAATTCATACTGCATCATGAAAGCTTGGAACAAGACTTACAAAAACACATCCATATGACTTGGAGGTTCATAAGACTTATAAAAACATAAGATAGAACTTTTATGATAAATCTGGAATGGAAAATAAAGTATGTAAAAACAAAAGGGAAAACAATACACACACCATATGATTTTTTGAATCCTTAAGAGTGTAACTGGAATATATTATGTGTTCAACAATACACAGCTTCAGGAATAGCATGAGGATCAGCAATAGGGCCAGGGCACTAGGCCCTGTGCCACCAACCATCTGCTCTCCTTTTCTACATCTATAAACTGTGTATTTATATATTTAAAATGGTCTGCCAAAAATGCTAAACTCTCGAATATCTCCATAGACAAGGATTTTATTACCATCCAAAGGAATAGGGAGTTTTTGTTTCTAATTTATTACAATAACAAGAAAATTTTAAATAATACTCGGTTGATATTAATCAATTCTAACAGCATTGTGAACGTGGTAGTTTTTAATCCTGAACTGTAGGTGAAGAAATACAGGGTCTTCTGGTATTATCTTGACCGCCTGAGTAAATGTTGTCGAGGTTCCTGTAATGCTTCCAACTATCTCTTGAATGTTGTCTGGTGCCTTGTTGAAACATGCTAGTGTTGAGAGTAATGGTGGTGCGGGTTTAATGGAAATATGTTCTGGAAGATTTATGTTTTTGTTTTCCTTCTAAATGGTGGAAACCAAAAACCTTTTGGATAAAATGGCGGAGAAAAATATGGGTCCGGCGGCATTAACACAAATCGAAGAATGGTTTTCACGGAGGTATGTAAGTGGTAAGTAGTTTGAATGAAGGGGGGTGCGAAATGACGAGAGGAAGACATGTTGCAGTGGGTTCGGATTATAATATCGCCTATTTTGGACCCCCCAGCTATGTTAAATCCAAAATGGGAGAAGAGGGTCGAAATAAAACAAGAGTCGTTGATTAAAGAAGTGGGGAAGATCTCAAGGCAGAGTAGGCTGCGGGATATATTGCAATTCGGGAATCGAAGGAATTAATCATAAAACACAAAAGGTAAATTTTGCAGATTGCGAATTGCAATGGGAGGTGAGATGACATGGCCGGGAGGGATGGTCCCACTTTATATCGCAATTGTGAGAAGAAAGCGTTGAAGCATAAGACATAAGCGGGAGGGGATGCGATTTGCGATAATATGTGGTTCGGCGATGTGATGCGAAGAGCGATAAATTTATATCTGTGTGATGCAATAAATATTGCACATCGCATGTGATAATATATTGCGGCGATCGCAAGGATTAAAGGTTGGCGAAGTGCGAAATGCTATATTTGTCGATCTGCGAAGTAGTATGTTTTGTGATGCGCGCTTAAGCGCTAAAAGAAAGAGTTTGATTTTGTGAAAGGCGAAAGGTAAGGTTAAGTGTTAATCGTGCCTGAATCATAATGAAAAGGGTTTATAACATATTCAAGGCGTATCAAAGGGAAATATGGGTCCCACCATTATCGCATCGAAAAATTTATGAAGTGGCAAGTGAAGGTGGCAAGGATTTTTCCAATATGCCAATTGTGAAAAGTAATATGGGTGTGCGGTAATGATATTACATATATCATATGTAATATAATAAATGGAAAGGTTTGTGGAATACGGAAATTGTTTTGTAAATGAAGTGTGGATCTGTGATAAGCGAATTGCGATGAAAAGGTAAGGGTTTAAATATGGTTAAGTGTGGAAAACATTTATGATATCATATATGTAATATATATATATAAGGTTTGTTATGGGGGGCAGAACTTCTTTTGCATTGGAATTTAGAATTTGGAAAAATTAAGCATAAGAAGCTAGAGGCCAAATAAAATGACAGAGAGGGAAACTTTCAAAGGAATCAAAACCATTGCTAATAGTGGCTCTAATTAGGGATGATATGCCCCCTGCGGGCTATCAAGAACCGTAGTTATAGTGCCTTATCCAAATCTTATTTCTTCAACCTGCAATTCTGCTCATTGACTGAAAAAGACCAGCATGCCTAGCCATTGGGTAATGGAGTCAAAAACATCATTTCAATTCTGCAACTTATTCCGCCAAACTGAAATTGGATTCAAATTGAAAACTAAAATCTATATTTCTGAAAAAATGCTCAAAAGAACGAGATTATTCATTCTCCTACTTCTAATATAATTTGAATGGCAATCTTCATGCAATATGGAACTTGTCGTACAACCATTCAAATAGCTGAAAAAGCCTCATATGGATTCTGAATCTTAAGAGTAAAACTGAAAGAATCCATATCATAACATAGTGCAGTTCATGATAAAAATAATCACAACGCACCAAAAGATGTTAGTGCTAGAATCATCACTTGGACTGCATCAATCACTGGACAACATTTCTTAAGCCCGAGGGCTATTTCTTATGATTTGATTGGAGTTTTTGGAAAGTGGTTGGATCTCAAGCACTCTGAAAGGAATGTTGAATAGATAAAAAAACTCTAAAACATATGAGGGCACTCGTATATATGATGTGGTAGCAAAATTTATAGTTCAAGGATTAGAAGAATGGAAGAAAGACAATGGGTCTGTAGGACAAAAATCCACTTATGGGAGGAAAAATGACACAAATTCCAGATCTGAAATGTATAGTGAAAGAATGCTTTTAAAAGACTTACAAGAATCTCACTTTACATTTAAAGGATCCTATTACAAGGAATGCTTCTGACTAACATGACCTCATGAATCAGGAATGCTTGTTGAATCAAGATTGAAAAACACAAATTAACATGCATGCTAGATCAAAAAACTTATAAAATCATGAAACAGGGTTTAATTCCACCTCAAGAAATTCTTATGAACAATCTTCAATTCGTACTGCATCAGGAAAGCTTGGAACAAGACTTACAAAAACACATCCATATGACTTGGAGGTTCACAAGACTTATAAAAACATAAGATAGAACTTTTATGATAAATATGGAAAGGCAGATAAAGTATGTAAAAATAGAAGGGAAAACAATACACACACCATATGATTTTGTGAATCCTCAAGAGTGTAACTGGAATATATTATGTGTTCAACAATACACAGCTTCAGGAATAGCATGAGGATCAGCAATAGGGCCAGGGCACTAGGCCTTGTGCCACCAACCATCTCCTCCCCTTTTCTCAGCTATAAACTGTGTATTTATAGATTTACAATGGTCTTCCAGAAATGCTAGACTCTCGAATATCTCCATATACAAGGATTTTATTACAATCCAAAGGAATAGGGAGTTTTTGTTTCTAATTTATTACAATAACAAGAAAACTTTACAGAATACTCGACTGATATTAATCAATTCTTACAGCATTGTGAACATGGTATTTTTTAATCCTGAACTGTAGGTGAAGAAGTACAGGGTCTGCTGATATTATCTTGACTACTTGAGTAAATACTGCCGAGGTTCCTGTAATGCTTCCAACTATCCCTTGAATGTTATTTTGTGCCTTGTTGAAACATGCTAGTGCTGAGAGTAATGGTGGCGCAGGTTTAATGGAAATATGTTCTGGAGGAGTTATGCCGCTGTTTTCCTTCTAAATGGTGGCAACCAAAAACATTTTGGATAAAATGGCGGAGAAAAAGGTGGGTCCAAAGTCATTAACGCAAAGCGAAGAATGGTTTTCGAGGTGGTATGTAAGCGGCAAGTAGTATGAATGAAGGGGGGTGCGAAATGACGAGAGGAAGACACATTTCAATGGGTCGAATCATAATACCTCCTATTTCAGAACCCCCAGCTATGTTAAAGCCAAAATGGGGGAAGGGGGCCGAAATAAAACAAGAGTCATTGATTAAAGAAGTGGGGAAGATATCGAGGTGGAATAAGCTACGAGATATATCACAATTCGGGAATTGGAGGAATTAATCATAAAACATAAAAGTTAAGTTTTTTGGATTGCGAATTGCAATGGGAGGTGAGATGACATGGCAGGAAGGGGTGGTCCCACTTTATATCTAAATCGGGAGAATAAAGTGTTGAAGCATAAGACATAAGCGGAAGGGGATATGATTTGTGATAACATGTGGTTCAGTGATGCGATGCGAAGAGAAATGAATTTAGATCTATGCGATGCGATAAATATCACACATCGCATGTGATAAGATATTGCAGCGATCGCAAGGATTAAAGGTTGGCAAAGTGAAAAATGCTATATTCGTCGCTCTGCCAAGCAGTATGTTTTGTGATGCGCATTGAAGCGCTAAAAGAAAGAGTTTGATTTTGCAAAAGGCAAAAGGTAAGGTTAAGTGTTAATCGCACCTGAATCATAATAAAAAGGGTTTATAACATATTCGAGGCGTATCAAAGGGAAATATGGGTCCCACCATTATCGCATCGAGAAATTTATGAAGCGGCAAGTGAAGGTGGCAAGGATTTTTCCAATATGCCAATTGCAAAAAGTAATATGGGTGTGCGGTAATGATATTACATATATCATATGTAATATAATATATGGAAAGGTTTGTGGGATATGAAAATTGTTTTGTAAATGAAGTTTGGATCTGTGATAAGCGAATTGCGATGAAAAGGTAAGTGTTTAAATACGGTTAAGTGTGGAAAATATATATGATATCATATATGTAATATATATATATATATATATATTAAAGGTTTGATGTGGGGGGCGGAGCTGCTTTTGCATTAGAATTTAGGATTTGGAAAAATGAAGCATAAGGAGCTAGAGGCCAAATAAAATGACGAAGAGGGAAACTTTCAAAGGAATCAAAAATAGTGCTAATAGTGGCTCTAATTGAGGATGATATGCCCCCAACGGGCTATCAAGAACCGTAGTTCAGTGCCTTATCCAAATTTTATTTCTTCAACTTGCAATTTTTCTCATTGACTGAAAAAGACCAGCATGCCTATCCATTGGGTAATGGAGTCAAAGCATCATTTCAATTCTACAACTTATTCCACCAAACTGAAACTGGATTCAAACTGAAAACTGAAATCTATCTTTCTGAAAAAAAATGCTCAAACAACGAGATTATTCATTCTCCTACTTCTAATCTGAATTGAATGAAAATATTCATGCAATATGGAACTTGTCGTATAACCATTCAAATAGTTGAAAAAACCCCATATGGATTATGAATCTTAAGAGTAAAACCAAAAGAATCCATATCATAACATAGTGCAGTTCATGATGCAAATAATCACAACGCGGGATACTAAAAAAACATTGAATGTTTTCACTATAAGAAGACTCCAAATCATCAGCTACTGAATGAGGAAAAACATTAAATACTACCTCTGCAATGATGTCCCTTTCAAAATTCCGAAAGGTGTAGCTGTTGATCCAAAAATTCCACTGAAAATCTGATCTCTGCATCCCCGTGAAGTCGCCATTGGATCCGGAACAATCGAGTTTCCAGGTGAAAAACTGCAATCCTCTTCAAGTTATCAATTCCTTTTCACCTTCAAGAATCGATCTTCAGAAATTAAAACAAGAGACTTGGGAGAATACTTCGTTTCAATGCTTTCTTCTCCCGATTGTGATATAAAGTGGGACCACCCCTCCCTTCCACATCATCTCACCTCCCATTGCAATTCGCAATCCACAAAACTTACCTTTTGTGTTTTATGATTAATTCCTCTCATTCCTGATTTGCGATATATCCCATAGCCTATTCCACCTCGATATCTTCCCCACTTCTTTAATCAACAACCCTTCTTTTATTTCGGCTCCCTTCTCCCATTCTGGCTTTAACATAGTTGGGGGGTCCAAATAGGTGGTATTATGATCTGACCCCACTGCAACGTGTCTTCCTTTTGTCATTTCACACCCCCCTTCATTCAAACTACTTACCGCTTACATACCACCCCCGAAAACCATTCTTCGCTTTATGTTAATGTCGTTGGCCCCACCTTTTTCTCTGCCATTTTATCCAAAAGGTTTTGGGTTTCCACCATTTAGAAGGAAAACAATGGCAAAACTCCTCCAAAACATATTTCCATTAAACCTGTGCCACCATTACTCTCAACACTAGCACGTTTCAACAAGGCACCAAAAAACATTCAAGAGACAGTTGGAAGCATTACAGGAACCTCGGCAGCAGTTACTCAGGCAATCAAGATAATATCAGCAGACCTTGTACTTCTTCACCTACAGTTCAATATTTAAAAACTACCACATTCACAATGCTATTAGAATCAATTAATATCAGCCAAGTATTCTGTAAATTTTTATTGTTATTGTAATAAATTAGAAACAGAAACTCCCTATTCCTTTGGATTGTAATAAAATCCTTGTCTATGTAGATATTCGAGAGTCTAGCATTTCTGGTAGACCATTTAAAATCTATAAATACACTATTTATAGATGTAAAAAAGGATAGGAGATGGTTGGCAGCACAGGGCCTAGTTCCCTGGTCGTGTTGTTGATCCTCATGTTATTCCTGAAGCTGTGTATTGTTGAACACATAATATATTCCAGTTACACTCTTGAGGATTCACAAAATCATATGGTGTGTGTATTGTTTTCCCTTCTGTTTTTACATAATTTATCTGCCTCTCCAGATTTATCATAAAATTTCTATCTTATGTTTTTATAAGTCTTATGAACCTCCAAGTCATATGGATGTGTTTTTGTAAGTCTTGTTCCAAGCTTTCCTGATGCAGTATGAAATGAATATTTTTCATAAGCATTCCTTGATGTGGAATTAAACCATGTTTCATGTTTTTATAAGTCTTTTGTTCTAGCATGCATGTTAATCTATTTTTGTCAGTCTTGATTCACCAAGCATTCCTGATTCATGAGGTCATGTTAGTCAGAAGCATTCCTTGTAATAGGATCCTTTAAATGTAAAGTGAGATTCTTGTAATTCTTTTAAAAGCATTGTTTCACTGTACATTTCATATTTGGAATTTGTGTCATTTTTCCTCCTAGTAGTGGATTTTTGTCCTACAAACCCACTATCTTTCTCCCATTCTTCTAATCATTGAACTTCAAATTTTTCTACCACATCATATATACGAGTGCCCTCATATGTGTCAGAGATTTTTTATCTGTTCAATATTCCTTTCAGAGTGCTCGAGATTCAACCACTTTCCAAAAAATCCAATCAAATCATAAGAAATATCCCTCGGGCTTAAGATGTGTCTAGTGAGGTGCTTGATGCAGTCCAAGTGCTAATTCCAGCGCTAACAGTATGCAAAAAGGGGTGATAACATCCTTTGGTGGGGAATTGCATGAAGAGAAAATAGAGACCTCATGTTATAAATATAGCAAGAAAAGGCTCCATTTTGACTTGTGCCTTAGTCAAATTTAGTAATTTTATTTTCCACATCAGCAGGATGACTTGGATTGCAGTTAACTTGTGTGACATGGCTTTGTCTACTAGTTAGATGAGTAAATTCAATTTTGTATACTAAGAGTAGAGTTTTGCATGTATTGATTGCTAAGATCTAGTAATCTAATTGAGTTATTGTTAGTTGAACTCAGTTAACTGAGCTATAGTCATTAGTTGAGTTAGTTGAAGGTCATTTGAGTAGTATAATTGTTGTTAACTCAATGATCTCTCAGTTAACTAGTCAATCGACTAAAAATAAATACATTCTATTAGAAATACTAAGAGGGGGGTGAATTAGTATTTCTTTTACAGTTGTTACTTTACGAGTTCATATCACTTAGACTAAGCATAAAATGAACAATAACAAGATAAATTATTTTATTAATAGAAATTGGTGAGGAATCCAATCCTCTTTACAACAAATCACAAGCTCCAACTTGTACAACAATTTGTTCTAGGGATCCAACCCTAAGGACACCAATCCCAAAGCCAAATCAACAAAGAAAAAATTGCAGGGCTCCAACCCTAGTTGAATACACCAATCTTCAGTCCAAAAGGCTCTAACATGTACTTTTCCTAACACCAACTTAGTCTTCTTGAGGACTCCAATCCTCTAGGGTTTCAACCCTCTCAACCGGTTTAGGCTCCAACCTGGTCTCTTTGAGGATTCTAATCCTCTATGCAACCAACCCTATTCTTCAATATAGGATTAATAATTCTTCAAGGCTTACAATGTATCCTGCAATAACCCCTAACATTATCTTCAAGTTTTCCTTCAATAATACTCTAAATTAATCTCCAAATCACTTAGCTTATCAATGAAAATTTAATCAACCACATAAGGTGTCTACAAGACTCTTCATGTTCCCTAAGTATTTTTTCCAAGATTACTTCAGGTGAGCTTCAATAAGACATCGTCTCTCCAAGATTGACTCCAAGATAAAAAATTTCATGTTGTCAATAGTGCTTTAAGGCATCTTCAATGAGCTACCCAAGATACTCTCCAATATTAAGTTTCTTAAGACTAATAAAAAAGATCCCCAAGACTACTCCAAATTCGCTTCAAGATGTATATCAAATTTTCACCAAGAAGTCTGCTCCAAGATACTTCAAATGGTTGCTTCAATGTCTAGTCTAGGATCAGCTCAATTATTCAATAGGGCTTCCAAAATGTACCCAAAAATATCTTCAAATTCCTTTTTAATTATTCTCTAACATTATTTCTGTTAGCCCCTTATAATTTCCTTGACAAAGCAAGCAAGGGGCTAATTTGTTTTATAAGCCAGGGAGGAATGCATTTCCCTTGAAAACACATCATCCTTGGAGCCTTTTCAGGTTCCCTACCTTGTGACTGTTTCCCTCTGTTGTTCTGAGTCAATAGGCCTTGATGATAAAGAATTATGCTCCAAAAGGCTTTATTCTACCCTTTATACCCTTGCAAAATGCTTCATTTTCACCCTTTTTTCCCTTTCTCAAAGTCCCCTTTGTTCCCTCTAAATTTCCCCTTTCTCTCCTAAAACTTCCCAAAATCCCCATGAAATTCCACCCACTCCCTTTGTTTATGCCTAAATCCCCCTCATTCCCTTATCGTTGCCCTTGGCTAGCCTTAAAATGCTTTAAAACGAGCCAAAAATAATATTTTCTGCATAGTCTGGGCCTAGTCCCTTTTCGGCCTAGCCCCCGCACCTTCCCCCCACAGAACCCTGCACTATGACCGAGCGCTGGCCCGAAGGGCGCTAATCTCCAATGTATATCAGGAGCGTCCCTGACCATTGATCTGTATAGATCGGACGGCGATGGTTAAAACCCGCAGCGTTCATGTTTCCCTATTCAAACCCTCGATCGCGCCATCACCATTCATTTTACCCGCCAGATCGACGGTTCAGAGTGTACCCGAACCTGTGGTCCCCACCGCGCACTATCCATAAACCCGGTGGTATCTATCGCACCGCTTTTGGGCGGTAGGCGGTATTCTCCCATTGCCCAACGAATCCACCCAGTATGTGACGCGTGGCTCTTGAACGATTCCAAAACCACTTGCTCATCGCACGTTGTCTTTTGGTACAGGACGTGCAGTGATATGCATATCAGCCATCACATCTGCCCTTGCCCATCCAACGGTCTGCGCTCAACAAAGTTGCGCGGGGTTTAATCCATGGTCGCCGCACTCCTGGCCCACCGTTCGTCATCCTTCGCCGCATGTTCAACCGTCGATCTCCTTTGAGATCAGACGGTCTAGATTTGTTTCCCCACTATTGACTTTTATGTCGTCACCCGGTCCCACCATGTCACCTCCACGTGTGTCCGTCGTACGTCCGCACATCCATTGCATAAATTCATTCAAAAGATCAATGCTTATAAGGTTTTCACGTATAATTTTCTCTGCATTTTTCCAACCTTTCACCATCTCTGTTCTCTCCCATTCCACAACATTTTTCCGCCCTTCCTCCGCAGTTCCACTATCACCCATGCAGACATCTGCATCATCCGACCCCATGCATTGTTTTCTTAACAAGTTTCATGTTTTTACAGGGTTTCAAAAAGGAAAAAAACCGCCATGGTTCAGATGTACTACTTCAATGGCTTGCTGCGTAGACAGAATTAAATCTGGAAGATGGTACTACATAGAAATGCCTGGAAAGGTAGCGGCGGCATAAATATTATCCCAAGACAGTCCAATCTCCGCAAAAAACCTATCCGGCACCATTAAATCCCAGATTTTGCAGATCGAGACATTTATGGAGCAGTGGAGAAAAAACAACTAGTGATCAAGGATTTCAGCGTTCAGTATTGAAGGTTTTGAGCCTTAATACAGCGGTTTAGAGGAAAAGCACCAGATCAACGATCCCATGGATCATGCAGAAGGTATAGCACGCAGAAATTCATGTATATCAGGGTTTCACATCAGCAGATTGTCCCAAAGGACGAAGTGCCCATATCAGTTTCATTATTTACCGTGTTCTGGAAGATTTCCACCTTACCATAGTCCAAAGCTACCAGGGCATTTGTTTCACAAGCATGGCAGTCCATTCCGTCATTTTGTTTATGCACCAGAGTACTACACCGTACTACAGTCAGAGTACATCAGAGTCCTATCAGAGTAATCTGAAGTCTGAAGAAGATCATTCGTTCACCCAAAGAACACCAGAGATTAATGCACAGGATTTAAATAGAATGGGCTTCGGCCCTCTTTCTTTTCAAAAGTTTTAATGCTGCATTTAGTTCTTCACCTACCTTCTATACTCCTCTGGAGCTATAAATTCATGAAGAAAACTCATTGTAAAGGTGGTTGATCAGTTATCAGAGAACTGTAAGTAGTTTCTTTTAAGACACAGTCTCTGTGTAAAGTTGTAAGATAGGTCGAAGGAGATGTTTTCAGACTAAGTATTCAGCTATTGGTAATGTTGTACTTGATTGGTATTGCTATTTAATATGACAAGCACATTTCTTTGGATCTTGATTTGAAGCAGCAGTGATGTTTTCCTATCTTTGTGTTTGCATTCATTTCGTTTCGTTTCTACTGGCTTGCATCAGAATATTGGCATAGTATTTACCCTTGTTAGGTACCCTATGTTTCTGCTCTCCTTTCCATTGATGTTTCTCTTCTGAATGTATTATCTAAGAAATTATTTCAGTTGGTTTAACCAGTGTAGTGGATGTTATTGCATGCCCTCTGATGTATGAATTAAATGAATTTAGTTCTTAGATGTTTCTTGTTATAGATTTAGTTGGAAGATTTGGGAACACTGGGGATTAGAGTTAGCCCTGTCCACTAGGATCCTTGTATGACCAGATGGTCTTTAAATTTGTGCTCTGAAACTGTGTTATCTCCTCCCCTTCTGCCTTTCCATATCACATAATCATATTTAAGATCCTATGTTTTAGATGACTAGCCCAATTGAAAGCCTGCCTATTGATTAGCAAAGAAAATCCTTTCCTGAATCCATTGCCCAATGGTTTTGAATATTTCCTGGAACACTTCACCTCTACCTTTTCCTCTTTGCTCATCCTCCTCTTACATTGAACACTTCTTTCCTGATAACTAGCAACCAAATCAAACAAATCAAACAAACAAACCTCGTGCCTATAACTAGCCTAACATATTAACATTCAAGCTTCAAAGAAAAATATACTTTGACTATCATAGAGAGATCCCTCTCTGGACTCAGGAGGGCTAGATCCTGAGGTCTTAAAGTGGTTTGATGTTGTCTCATCTTTTGGTATTTCCAACCTTGCCAAAACATGGGAACCCCAACATAATGGCGACTCCACTGGGGACTTTCTGAAATACCTTCCATCCTACTACATCATAAGAACCTCAGAAACCTACAATCTCTGGTTAGGTTGGCAGTTAAACATTCCTATTCACACATCAACCTCTATACCATTTGTTGTGTTTTCCCATACTCTTGGACAGAGTCTTGAAAGGGCCAGGTAGCCTCTAGATCTCACACTCTTTAGAGGTGACACATCTGGTAAAAGCCCTCCCAGTCAATCTTTGGTTAGAGTTTGTTGTGTCTTGAAGATATCCTCGAAAGGGGACGTCTCATAAGCACTGTGGTGGACAGCGTACCCTCCAAAAAAATCCTGAACCTTCCACCTGGTGACTCCATATTCCCTAAACATTTTAAAGACTCCATTGGTGATCAGTAGGCCTGCTGATTATATTGGTTCACATCAAACTTCACTGGGATACCAGCCACCATCACAACATCAACCACAGTAGAAGTAACAAATAGGGTTAAGCTGCTTGGTTAAAAACTATACTCTGGCTTACAGAACCATTCACACAAGAGCTTACCCAAACCCACCTGAAATAGTTGATAACCTTGAGAGCATCCTAAGAAATCCACCTACACCTAGAGGATCAACTATTTCCAGTCACATTTATAGAGCTAATTATGCACCAGAAGAGCTTACAGCTCTATCACACTTTCACCTTGACCTAGGCCTACCTAACAGATTACCTAGAACTAGGTCATTCAGTATCTTAGACCAGCCAGACCCTGAGCTTTTTGGTTCACCACCCCAAAGTGGTAGGCACCTTGGAAATAGACATACCCCTCCTTCTACACCTCCTGATATACATTGCATACAAAACTTGGGGCTCAGTCATCCTAGATCTTCTCATCAGTCTTCTGCTGGTCATAGTATCCCTGTCATCCATATACCTGTTGTCCAAGTCAACCCTTTACCTCATCAAAACATCATCATGGTAGCCTGGTATGCACCTCTGGTTTTACCTCAGCCTCTAGTACCCTTACCCAATGATTATCAGTCAAAGATCCCACACTTCACTGCAAAAGAGTCCATCACAGCCCAGCAACATGTAGATAAGATGGAAGATTCTTTTGACTACATGGAAATAGATGATGATACAGTCAAAATGAGAATCTCTGCCCAGAGCTTAGGGGGTGATGTGAAGAAATGGTTTAAAGGCCTACCTCCAGGTAGCATCAATGATCTTCCAGCCTTATATCATACTTTCATAAACAAATGGGAAACTAAGGCTAACCCTTGCCAACTCTTAGCAGAATACATGAGCCTTAAAAGAAACGTAGGAGAGAGTGTCCATGATTACACAACAAGATTTAACAGCATTTACAATGCCCTCCCTCCACATATGAAACCTCCACAAGGCATGGCTTTAGCAAAATACCCCAAAGGCTTTGATGCTGACATGGCCTATGAGCTTAGGGATAAAGAGTACAACACACTAGAGGACATGCATAAAGGAGCAGTGAACATAGAGGCAAATATGATTGAGAAAAGAGCAAGACTGAGATCTGAGAAAAGGGTAACATACAGAGATGACAATGTAGCTTCCTCATCCAACCAAAATTATGATAAGTTGTCTAAAAACGTGGAAAGACTACAAAAAATGATGGAAAAGATGGTTGTCACAGTTAGCAATCAGAACAAAAACCAGAACCAAAACTTTAAAAGAAATAATAACGCCCCCAACAGACAAAGAGAATCAGATCAACAAGTTATTCCCCCATTTCAAGAAAACTTTCTTGATGAAGATGAGGGAATCATAGAAGAGTCTGAAGAGAATACGATAAACATGTTTGAAACGGAAGATTCAATCCATAACTGTTACTCAGAAGAAGATCAGCCCTCACCCTCTAGTTGGGACAAGGAATGGTTAGAAACTAAGGATTACAGATTAGGATTTGAAAATGCTATGATGCAGGTCAGAGAACAATTTGAACTTAGAAGCAAGAAGAGCCAAGAAACTGCCAAACCAAAGGCTTCTGAGGTCACCATCAAGAATAGATCTGAGAAAACTTCTAAAGCAACTGCTAAAAGTAACAAATCAGTAGCCGAGAGTTCTGGAAAGAACAAAGAAAAGGACAACCAAAACACTGATACACAAGACAAACCAACTAGCAGCACTAGCACTGCAAAGCTTAGTGCCTCGATAAAAACTATCACCAACACCGCATATAAATCTAAAATCAACACACCGATTCAGCCACTAAGCAAAGGCTAACCAAAATTGTAGTTGAACATTCCAAAGAGTCTACCCTCTTTCAACTGAAAGTGAGATTGCAAAGATTAAGATCTCTCGTACCACTCTCCGAGCTGGCCACTCGTGATTTATATAAAGGCCAAATTTTAAAAGCATTAAATTAGGTGATAACAATACACTGTAAATCTAAGTGATGATCAACCTGCCCTTCTGTTTGGTCCAAAGATAGAAGGAAAGTTTCAGGAAGGGGTAGTACCCCCTTTTTATATCAGTCTTAATATCCATGATAAGATTCTCCATAATGCAATGCATGATTCTGGGGCATCACACAACTTGATGCCTAAAGTAGTAATGGAAAGATTAGGCCTAGAGATAACCCGTCCCTACAAAGACCTATATTCGTTTGACTCTAGTAGAGTAAAGTGTCTTGGCCTAATCAAAGATTTGTGTGTGAGCCTTACTCAGATTACTGCCAAGTGTATGGTCATGGATGTTGTTGTGGCAGATGTGCCACCCAAGTATGGCATGTTATTATCAAGATCATGGGGAGCCAAGCTACAAGGAACAATGCAGTCGGACGGGGCTTATGCCACAATCCCAATCTTTGGCCAACTTAGAAGACTGTATAGGGAAGCACAAATGAAATTCCTGGTTAGTAGCCCAGAAAAGCCTGAAAATTATCCTCTATACTCTGTACATACAGACCTGGATTCCTTTATCTTCTGCAATGATGAATCTTTGGAGGGACTAGAATCTGAAAACGTAGATACAAGAAAAGGTGCACATGATGAAATAGAGCCAATGGATTTTAACATAATGGCTACCCTAGACTCAGAGGAGGAAGACGTAGAAAAATTCGAACAGTGCATTGAAACAACAATGCAAAGCGAACCAGAAACAGAATGCAATCAGCCAACTAGTCACCTCTCTAACTTCCACATCCATAACGAAAAACTAAACAGCCCACAGCCTAGTGAAAACCCTATAACGAAACATAATGGCGAACCCAGCTGTAGGGAAAGGAATGAGAACAAAAACGAGAGTGAACCCCTGTGGGAAATGAGTATTGATGGGTCATGTAAAAGAAGAACTACTGGGGCAGGAGTGTGGATACATAACATAGAGAGTGATTACGCAGAGAGCCATGCCTGCAACCTGCACTTCAAATGTACAAACAATGTCACAGAATACGAGGCCCTTATCCTAGGTTTGAACCTGTTGAGAAAATTAGGAGCCCGTAGGATAACTATGCATGGGGACTCTGAGTTGATTATTAAACAGGTGAATGGTGAATACACAGTGAAACATCCTATATTGAGGGCTTACAGGAATGACACTATGGATTTATTGAAAACATTTGTTGAATACGAATTAGTGTTTGTTCCTAGGAGTCAAAATTTCATTGCAAGCGGATTAGCTTGCCTAGCTAGTTCATACCCTAAGACTCCAATCGACCAACGAATTATCATACAGACCAAATTCAGACCTGCAGTGCCGGACAATGAAAAATATTGGCAGGTTTTTTAAGGTGATAAACAGATCGAAGATTTCCTGATAGGTAGAAATGAGTTTGAATTTCCTGATTCAAACTCTAAGTCTGACAGTAGCTGCCTAGGTGAAGAATCCTCTGACGAAGAAACACCTCGGAACATAGAAATAAACGCTTTGAACGAAGAAACTAGAAATTCAAATGGAAAGTGTGAAAACGCAGATAGTGAAGAAGTGGAGGTGTTGCAGGCCAAAGATAAGAATATACCCAGAGGCCTGGCACCCTTAGAGGACCTTTTTGACTTTGATGATGTAGCAAAAAATCCCACTATAGAACATGCAGACTCTGACGTGGAGGAATGCAACATAGGCGTTGAAGATAAGCCCAAAATTATTAAACTAGCTAAGTCTTTACCTGCGGACATGAAGAAAAAATACATTGACCTTTTCAAGGAATTCATTGATGTGTTTGCCTAGAGTTATGAAGACTTAAAGGCCTATGACACAAACATCATTCAGCACAAAATACCCTTGAAAGAAAATCAGAAGCCCTTCAGACAAAAACTTCGCAGAATCAACCCAAAACAATTGCCTGCAGTTGAAAAAGAGATTAAGAAGACGTATGAAGCGGGTATAATTGTGCCTGTGAGGTTCTCTGATTGGGTATCAAACCTAGTTGATGTGAGGAAGAAAACAGGGGAAATCATATTGTGTATAGATTTCAGGAATCTTAATAGAGCCTCACTCAAAGACAATTACCCATTGCCAAAAATGGAACACATTCTACAGCGGGTAGTAGGCTCAAAGAGGATTTCTTTGTTAGATGGTTTTTCAGGATACAACCAAGTCTTAGTAATCCCGGAAGACCAACTCAAAACAGTCTTTACCACTCCATGGGGCACATTTATGTATGTAAAAATGCCCTTTGGACTGATGAATGCTGGGGAAACCTTCCAAAGAGCGATGGATATAGCTTTTTCAGATGAGATTGGGCACTTCATTGTTATTTACTTAGATGATATAACAGTCTATTATAAGACTGAAGAAGAACACCTGAAACATCTGAGGAAAGTGTTTGAAAAATGTAGAAGGTTTGGTCTGTCATTGAACCCTAAAAATATTGTATTTGGGCTGCAAGAAGGAAAGCTTCTTGGCCACATTATATCTGAAAAGGGAATTAGGATAGACCCACTACGAGTTGAGGGAATACTAAAAATCACACACCCGAGAAACATCAAAGAATTACAATCCTTCATTGGGAAAATCAACTTCCTTAGGAGATTTATCCCAACCTGGCTGAATACCTTAGGAATATGATTAACATGCTAAAGAAAGGCAAGGGGTTAAATGGACTGTTGGAGCTAAACAGTCTTTTGAATTAGTAAAACTTGCACTCACCCAAGCTCCTGTTCTAATCAGCCCAGATTTCTCTAAATATTTCCTGATTTTTTCATTTGCCTCCGAGCATACAGTGGTTGCAGTCTTGCTACAGAAAAACACAGAGGGAATGGAACAACCAATTTCCTTTTTCAGCAAAGCACTAAGGGATGCACCCTTGAAATACAACATAATGGAAAAACAGGCCTATGCTCTGATTAAGGCCTTTAAAGACTTCAGGGTGTACATATTGCATTCTCACATCATAGCTTATGTGCCCAACATCATAGTCAAAGATATAGTGTCCCAAGATCCTGATGGAAAGAGGGGCAAATGGATTGTTGTGATTTTAGAATATGACCTTGAGATAAAACCCACCAAACTGATTAAAGGTTAGGGCTTAGCTTGATTAATGGCTGAATAAAACTTACAAGCCCTAGACATTAACATGGTAAATACCTTGGATGAGCATCAAGAATTTCCTAATCCCACTGTTGAGGAAAATTTTTAGAGCTCTCCTTGGTATTCTGACATTCTGTATGTGCTTACACACCTCAATGCCCCACCTGAACTGTCAAAGACTAAGGCCATATTCTTAAAGCTAAAAGCCAGGAGCTATTGCATATTGAATAACTGCTTATACTGGAAGAACCCAAATGGCCTATTGCTTAAATGTTTGCCTGAAAACGAGGCAGAGAGGATTACAAGAATTCCATGTTGGAGAATGTGGAGGCCACCTGAGCTGGAAAGCCATTGCAAACAAAATACTCAGAGATGGCTACTATTGCCCACACTCTTCAATGATGTCCATAAGATGATAATTGCCTGCCACAAATGCCAGATTTTTGAAGGCAAAAGAAAACTCCTTCCCTTACCTCTACAACCCATCACTGTTGAAGGTCCCTTTCTACAATGGGGCCTAGATTTTATAGGAGAAATTCATCCTACTTCTTCCGCACAACACAAATGGATCCTAACAGCCACAGACTACTTCACTAAGTGGATAGAGGCCATACCCACTATGAATTCCACAGATTCAGTCATCATTAGTTTCCTAGAGGGTCATATCCTCTCTCGGTTTGGCTGCCCAAGGAAAATAATCACTGATAATGCTACTGCTTTCAGATCCAAGAAAATGGTTGATTTTTGTCACAGGTATCAAATAGCACTCGGTCATTCAACTCCTTATTACCCTCAAGGTAATGGATTAGCTGAATCATCAAACAAGAGCCTGGTGATCATCATCAAAAAGCAGTTAGAAGAGAACAAAAATTCATGGCATAACAAGCTAGTACATGCTTTGTGGGCCGACAGGCTTACAACAAAGAAGTCCATTGGAATGTCACCATTTCAGCTTTTCTATGGTACAGAAGCGGTATTTCTTACCAGCCTTGGGATACCAGTGATTAAGCTGGTCCAGGAGATTCAAACAGAAGAAGACAGTATGGTGAGAAGGATAAACCAAACGATCCATCTTCAACAAACAAGGGAAGAGGTCTACAACAGAGCAGTGAAATTTCAGGAAAATATAAAGAACTTGTTTGACAAAAGAACCAAGGCTGTTGATTTCAAAATTGGGGATAAAGTTCTAAAGTGGGACTCAAGAAGAGAGGATAAAGGAAAGCACAGCAAGTTTGACAGTTTATGGCAAGGTCCATACATCATCCAGGCCACTGTGGGTCCAAATGCCTTCTTGTTACAAGAATTAGATGGTACAGAGCTGTTTGGGGGTCTTGTCAATGGCAGGACGCTAAAACACTACTTCTGCTGATTTTCCATTTCCATTGTACATACCATTGCAGTTTTATTTTCAAGAAAAAAAAAAAAAAAAGAGAAAATGTTTCAAAAAACAGAGGAAAGGAGAGGTTCAGACATGCTCAAGACATGAACCTCAGAAGTGCAAAATATTGGCTCTAATATAATCAAAACCTGAGCCAAAGAAAGTAAAGACAGTTGGTCCTAGCATGCTCAAAATCTGGACCAGCAAAGAAGAAAGAAGAATCAGCTCTAACATGCCCAAACCAGAGCTGAAATGGAGAAATGAAGTGACTCTAACACACTCAAAACTTGAGTCACCGAGAGAAGAAGGACACTTCAAGTTTCAGATTTCAAGCCTTCACAGTTTGTTTTTAGTGTTCTGCTTCTTTCCATGTGCAACTTCCTTTATGCCTTGGACTCACAACAAGTCAGACAGTTTAATCCTGGCTTGACTGTTTTTCAATTTCTGTCGTAGAATATAGAGAAGAAATCTGCTGGACAGTTTAATCCCAGCAGATATTAGATTAGGTAGAGAAACATATGAGACCAACAGTCTAATTTGGTCTCATGGAGCAATAAGGGTAGATTTAGAATAGGTTTATTTTCTGTTTGTAAAAATAAAATGATGTAAAGGGTCTGCTAGCTCAAATGCACCCTAGAAGAAGAAAAAATGCTAGGATTGTAGGAAGGGTAGGTAGTCTGTTGGGAAAGTGTTTCTGCTGATGTAATGTCTTCATATTATGGCAGTTGATCTAGAGAAAGAAAGGGATGTGCGAAGCTGCAGGCACCTGGCCTACACCAAAGATCTATTCTCTGAATTATTGACTCCTTCAAGAAGAAGCCATCCCCATGTGGAGCCACTGTTAGCCCCTTATAATTTCCTTGACAAAGCAAGCAAGGGGCTAATTCGTTTTATAGGCCAGCAAGGAATGCATTTCCCTTGAAAACACATCATCCTTGCAGCCTTTTCAGGTTCCCTACCTTGTGATTGTTTCCCTCTGTTGTTCTGAGTCAATAGGCCTTGATGATAAAGAATTATGCTCCAAAAGGCTTTATTCTGCCCTTTATACCCTTGCAAAATGCTTCATTTTCACCCTTTTTTCCCTTTCTCAAAGTTCCCTTTGTTCCCTCTAAATTTCCCCTTTCTCTCCTAAAACTTCCCAAAATCCCCATGAAATTCCACCCACTCCCTTTGTTTATGCCTAAATCCCCCTCATTCCCCTATCTTTGCCCTTGGTTGGCCTTAAAATGCTTTAAAACGAGCCAAAAATAATATTTTCTGCATAGTCTGGGCCTAGCCCCCGCACCTTCCCCCCACAAAACCCTACGCTATGACCGAGCGCTGGCCCGAAGGGCGCTAATCTCCAATGTATATCGCGAGCGTCCCTAACCATTGATCTTTGTAGATCGGACGACGATCGTTAAAACCCGCGGCGTTCGTGTTTCCCTGTTCAAACCCTCGATCACGCCATCTCCGTTCATTTTACCCGCCAGATCAACAATTCGGAGTGTACCTACACCTGTGGTCCCCGCCGCGAACTATCCATAAACCCGGTGGTATCTATTGCACCGCTTTTGGGCGGTAGGCGGTATTCTCCCATTGCTCAGCGATTCCACTCAGTATGCAACGCGTGGCTCCTGTATGATTCCAAAACCGCTTGCTCATCGCACGTTATCTTTCGATACAGGACACACAGCGATATGCATATCAGCCGTCAACTCTGCCCTTGCCCATCCAACGGTCAGCGCTCAACGAAGCTGCGCGGGGTTTAATCCATGGTCGCCGCACTCCTGGCCCACCGTTTGTCGTCCTTTGCCGTATGTTCAACTGTCGATCTCCTCTGAGATCAGACGGTCCATATTTGTTTCTCCGCTGTTGACTTTTCTGACGTCACCTAGTCCTGCCACATCACCTCCACGTGTGTTTGTCGTACGTCCGCACATCCATTGCATAAATTCATTCAAAAGATCGATGCTTATAAGGTTTTCACATATAATTTGCTCTGCATTCCGCCAACCTTTCGCCATCTCTGTTCTCTACCATTCCACAACATTTTTCCACCCTTCCTCCGCAGTTCCACTATCACCCATGCAAACATCCGCATCATCCGACCCCATGCATTGTTTTCTTAACAAGTTTTGTGTTTTTGCAGGGTTTTAGAAAGGCAGAAAATCGCCATGGTTCAGATGTACTACTTCAATGGCGTGCTGCACAGACAGAATTAAATCTGGAAGCTGGTACTACAAAGAAATGCTTGGAAAGGTAGCGGCGGCATAAATATTATCCCATGACAGTCCAATCTCTGCAAAAAATCTATCCGGTGCCATTAAATCCCAGATTTTGCAGATCGAGACATTTATGGAGCAGTGGAGAAAAACCAGCTAGTGATCAAGGATTTCAGCGTTCAATATTGAAGGTTTTGAGCCTTAATACAGTGGTTTAGAGGAAAAGCACCAGATCAACGATCCCATGGATCATGTAGAAGGTACAGCACGCAGAAATTCATGTATATTAGGGTTTCACATTAGCAGATTGTTCCAAAGGACGAAGTGCCCATATCAGTTTCATTATTTACCGTGTTCTGGAAGATTTCCGCCTTACCACAGTCCAAAGCTACCAGGGCGTTTGTTTCACAAGCATGGCACTCCATTCAGTCATTTTGTTTATGCACCAGAGTACTACACCGTATTGTAGTTAGAGTACATTAGATTCCTATCAGAGTAATCTGAAGTCTGAAGAAGATCATTCGTTCACCCAAAGAACACCAGAGATTAATGCACATGATTTAAACATAATGGGCTTTGGCCCTCTTTCTTTTCAAAAGTTTTAATGTTGCATTTAGTTCTTCACCTACCTTCTCTGCTCCTTCGGAGCTATAAATTCATGAAGGAAACTCATTGTAAAGGTGGTTGATCAGTTATCAGAGAACTGCAAGTAGTTTCTTTTAAGACACAGTCTCTGTGTAAAGTTGTAAGATAGGTCGAAGGAGATGTTTTCAGACTAAGTATTCAGCTATTGGCAATGTTGTACTTGATTGGTATTGCTATTTAATATGACAAGCACATTTCTTTGGATCCTGATCTGAAGTAGCGGTGATGTTTTCCTATCTTTGTGTTTGCATTCATTTCATTTCGTTTCTACTGGCTTGCATCAGAATATTGGCATAGGATTTACCCTTGTTAGGTACCCTATGTTTCTGCTCTCCTTGCCATTGATGTTTCTCTTCTGAATGTATTATCTAAGAAATGATTTCAGTTAGTTTAACCAGTGTAGTGGATGTTATTGCCTACCCTCTAATGTATGAATTAAATGAATTCAGTTCTTAGATGTTTCTTGTTATAGATTTAGTTGGAAGATTTGGGAACACTGGGAATTAGAGTTAGCCCTGTCCACTAGGATCCTTGTACGACCAGCTGGTCTTTAACTTTGTGCTCTGAAACTATGTTATCTCCTACCCTTCTGCCTTTCCATATCACACAATCATCTTTAAGATCCTATGTTTTAGATGACTAGCCCAATTGAAAGCCTGCCTATTGATTAGCAAAGCAAATCCTTTCCTGACTCCATTGCCCAATGGTTTTGAATATTTCTTGGAACACTTCACCTCTGCCTTTTCCTCTTTTCTCATCCTCATCTTACATTGAACCCTTATTTCCTGATAACCAACAACCAAATCAAACAAACAAACCTCGTGCCTATAACTAGCCTAACATCTTAACATTCGAGCTTCAAAGACAAATATACTTTGACTATCATAAAGAGATCCCTCTCTGGACCCAGGAGGGCTAGATCCTGAGGTCTTAAAGTGGTTTGATGTTGTCTCATCTTTTGGTATTTCCAACCTTGCCAAAACATGGGAACCCCAACAATTTCAAGCAAGCCTTCTAATTTTCTCTACTACCAAGAAGTGGGAAAAAGAAGCTTCAATAAGGTGCAAACAATACTACTTCAACAATGTTGAGAATATCTTCAAATATATCTTCTCAAATGATGTATCTTGTCTCCCTTAACAAATATTTTCAAGCCTGTTGTAGTATGTTGTAGTAGTGACTCCAAGTCTGCTCCTAAATAGATTTAAAAAATTGCTTCAAAATTAAGGCCAAGTTATGCTCCAAAATATGTCACGGGGCTACTCCAAAAGATGATTATGATCTACTCCAAGGGATGCCCAATTTATCAACCATATCTCAACAAAAGTATGATCACAAGTCCTAGAATATAAGCCCAGGAATCAAATTCAATCCTCCAAATCACAGATTTGAAATTCCTTTGATCAACAGTTCTCAACTTCCTTTGATCAACAAGTTTGAATTAACTGAAATTTCCACAAAAAAAGGGAAGAGGTTTTTAGGTTATGTAAACACATAAAAGGGACGAAGTTTTCCAAAGAAGGGGTTGAAAATAAAGGTTTGTAATAGACCTTCCACGGGTCTGAAATATAAGGTCTACTTCAATGAAATTTACTTCAAACTAGGTCCAAACAAATCCTAAGCAATCATAGAAAATGTTCAAAAGGAAAATAAAACTTTGATTGCTCGCTCCTTATTCTTACCTCAAATCTAAACTCATATTTCTTTTCTATTCTTGATTGAATTTTTTGAGCTAAAATGAACTAGCTTTGTCTTGTTTTTATAGTTGTTTGTCTATATGAACATACATGTCTTCTCATTGGATTCGACTTATATAAGTAGGCTTAGTTCAGCTATACACATTCATTTTTACCTTCCAAAATGCATATCTCTCTAATGAGGAGTTAGAGGACGTATGAATACTTATTGGAAAGTACTTGATTCCCTCTCTAAGTTGATGCAAGAATCATTTCAATATAATATGTCTAAGGTGAAAAAATATTTTTTCTTTTATGAAAGTAAGCTTTAATCTTTTAAAGAGTGAAGGGTTTAGAGATTTATGATAGCCTTTAGGATTTTATGTGCATGGGATTAGGGTATGATTATTTAGAATGGGGATTTAGGGCATAGACCTATTAGGATTAGGGCATAGGTTTATAGGAATTGATTTATTAATAAGGAACAAGGACTAATAACAAGGATTAAGGTTTCAGTGGGACTAGAGAGGTAGTGATGACATCATAGGACATGAACTAGAATGCTAAGGCTTTTTAACAAAGCTAGCTTTGAAATATTTCATCATCGTAATGGACCTAGGGAAACCTTTTCATCATAGACCTAGTACTTCATTGAATGAATGAATCATGTTAGGATTTCATTGTTATTTAATTAGAGCTTAACAATGTTAGGGCATAGCATCTAGGGTTTCATCATGTACTTCATATGCCATCATGTAAGGAGATCCTTCGTTTATTCATTAATAGGCCATGCTTCAACAATATATGGCTTCTCATAATATAGATAGGGATTTCTTGCACATAAGATCTTATCTAAGGAAAGATACCAAGGATTTCATCTTATTGACATCAATAAAAAATTTATCCAACAATCTCCCCCATTTTCATTGATGGAAATACTCTCCCATTTTCAGCATTTTATCCCTCTTTGACATCAATGAAAACTTCTTCATATGTTTCTCCCTTTGTCATTGTGCTACTCTCTCTCACATTGTGTTGCTCCCCTTGAAATTGTGTTTCTCCCTCTAGCATTATGCATGGTCTTATTTTTTATTCCCTTAAACTGATCAACAACAAATATCGATGCTTCGAGCATTCAAGGAATTTTAGACATGATATTTTCCTAGTATAACCTTATTCCTTATCCTAACTTTTAGGAATATTTTCCTTTCTTGGTTGACAACTCTTTAGATTGTTTGGGAACCCACTTCACTTTGTAATCTTGAGACATATGTCCAACCTTATGACATTTGAAGCATTCATTTATGTACGT
Organism: Pinus albicaulis; assembly: GCA_034641835.2. NCBI lineage: Eukaryota > Viridiplantae > Streptophyta > Pinopsida > Pinales > Pinaceae > Pinus > Pinus albicaulis. The sequence goes on along the minus strand of CM076571.1, from coordinate 840,925,860 downwards.
GAATGATGGAGTATAATTTCTATAGTTGTGCACATTGGAGTATACTCTTGCAACTTTAATTTTTGGGAACTGATTGGAGTCCTTGTAAATGTCCTTTTTAAATTCCATGCAATCCTTTTCCATGTGCCCAAAATTTGAACTAGAGTAATAGTAGCCAAAAATTATAGTTTGATACCTGGAAACTGAGGATTTCCTTTGTGCTTCTCTGAAACTTTTATGCCTTGAGGTTCTTTGATGATATTTATTTCTACTTAGAACATCAAAATTTATTTTTAGAGCAAAGGATATTCCAATGTTATATTCACTCCTTTCCTTTCTTTCACTGGAGCTAGGGGTACAAATTTCATGCTTCTCCATATCCTTGTTATTTGGTGCATTAGGGTTTGAATTAATTTTTCTAGACGGTTCACCTACATAACCAAGACCAGATTTATCAAGGGTGGATCTTTGATGACTTAGGATGTCATCCAATGATTGTGAACTCCTTAGATTCTTATTAAGTTAGACAATTTATTTTCTTAAGGTAATAAGTTCTTCCCTCATCTTCTCACATTTTTCATCCCTCTTTCCCTCACATGTTTGGGCCTTGAGAGTGGAGACATATAATTTCAATCTTAATATTTCTTCATCTTTTTCTTCTATTTGGCATGTTATAGCATCTTTTTCCCCTTTTTTCTTCATCTACTTGTCCTTCTAAGAGGGCCAAAACTTCCATCACCTTTTCAGATCCTTGTACTTATTTCTTGGCTTCTTCCAACTGAGATTTAAGGGAGGATACCTCTTCCTTGTATTGACCAATTTTTACTTCAAATTTTTTCAATTCCTCATATCTTTGTTCAAGATGGTTTGAAAAAATTTCTTCCATTTTATTTCCTTTATCCAACTGATTTGTCATGGATATGAATTCTTCATGATTTCTTTTCTTTTTTTGATGCAATTCCTCCTTAATATTGGTCAACTCCTTATCTCTTTCTTGTACTTGAATCTTGAAAAGGTAAACTTCCTTTATTTTCTTGTCAAGGCCATGGTCATCATCTTGTGCTTGCTTCGTGAGCTCCCAATTTTCCTTTTTCAACATGCTTATCTCTTGTAGGTAAACTACAAGCTTTGTCTTAAGATCTATTTCAACTTCTACTTCAATAATTTCTTTATAATATTCCTTAATGAAATTGGTGCCCTTATATTTTTTTTCAATTATCTTATCTGGTTCATATTTGTGTAATTTTTCATCGTCTTCTTGATCAAAGGTCACGACCAACAATCCTTTTGAGTGAATATTTTGAAGATTTTCCCAAATCTCTTTTGTTGATGAGCATTTCTCCACTTTGACTTTTATAGGATTTGGTAGGCCACTCAAGATATATTTAATAGATATTGAATTGTGTTCCTTGGAGTCTTATTCTTCCATTATGATTCTTGTAACCATTGATTCTCGGACTTCAAAACCTTGAGCCATTAATAAATTAATTATTCTTACGTTCCATATTTCAAAGTTTCCATTGAAAAATGGAGATTTCTCAATTTGATTATCCATTGAGGAGGTGATACCTTCAAATGGTTTGCAAGCCTTATTCCTTTACTTTTCCATTTGTGTTCTAAGGATCTACCTTCCAGTTGTAAGGTCGAGATTAAAGGTATTGGCTCTGAAACCAATTGTTGGAAATATTGAGCGAGGGAGGTGGGGTGAATCAATATTTATTTTTAAATTGTTACTTTACCAGTTAATATCACTTATATTAAACACAAAATTATCAATAACAAGATAAATAATTTTATTAATAAGAAATTAGCGAGGACTCTAATCCTCTTTACAACAAGTCACAAGCTCTAAATTTTACAACAATTTTTTCTATGGATCTAACCCTAAGGTCACCAATCCCAAAGCCAAATCAATAAATAAAAAATTGTAGAGATCCAACCCTAGGTGAAGACACCTTCAGCCCTTTTATGTGGTGTCAAAACCTCAAAAAATCTACCCTTTTTCTGTGGAAATTTTAGTGAATTCAGATCTATGGATCAAAGGAAGTTCGGACATGTAGCTTGGCATTTCAGATCTGTGATTTGGAGGATTGAATTTGACTTGTGGGCGTATATTCTAGGACCTGTGATCAAACTTTTGTTGAGACGGATTTGAGCAATTGGGCATCCCTTGGAACATATTATAATCACCTTTTGGAGCAACCCTGTGACATATTTTGGAGCATACCTTGGCCTTCATTGAATGAATGAATCATGTTAGGATTTCATTGTTCTTTAATTAGATCTTAAAAATGTTAGGGCATAAAATATGGGGTTTCATCATGCACTTCATATGTCATCATGGAAGGATCCCCTTCATTTATTCATTACTAGGCCATTCTTCAACAATCTAAGGCTTGCCATATTATAGAGAGAGGGATTTCTTGGACATGGGATCTTATCTAGGGCAAGCTACCAAGGATTTCATCTTATTGACATCGATGAAAACTTTATCCAACACATTCATGCATGGAATTCAAATTTCCTAGTTGAGATGGAGGAAAATAATTTTTTTATTTATATTTGTATATTGTGAAGTGTACAATGCTTTTGCACTAAGCAGGTTATCAATTCCTAAAGCTATTGTACAAGGAAATATGGAATTCATCCTCTTTTCTAGGATATAATTCCTCAAATATTTCACAAGGAAATAGGATATTGGTTGAGGCTTGAATTGGCTAAGAGTTGGCCAGATCAGGACAGGAAGTAGGATAACAGGATTGCAGTGCAGTGTATACATCGGGATTGAAGAAAGACATTGTAATTGTTTCTCTTTTCATATGAATTATCACAAAGTAGCAGAGGGGTTTTTCCCAATTTGGTTCCCCTGTAAAATCATTGAGTTCTTGTGTCTTTAATGGTTGGATGTCATTACATTTGTTTCTAAATTGTGATTTCCATTATGCATAATAGTAGAGGAAATTTGTAATCTCTTTATTTCAGTTTGATTTCATTAGTAGTATAAATTTTATATTAATTTATACATGGTATCAGAGCATAAATCACACTAGAAACCATTCAATAGATATTTTCCTTCAGATATTTCAATTTACAGATTCAGGCAAGCAGTTTTTCTTCCATACAGGAAAATTTCTTTCAACGGATTGAGATTAGTGTATGTCATGGAGGTGTCCTCGAATTTTGTATCTTGGAAGGACAAGATGCAATCAGTTCTTGATGATAATGGTGTATTGGAGTACACCAAAACTCACATTCCAAACCAGCATTATCGAATGCACAATAGTTGGCCCAGTGGAAGAAGGATACCGCAAAATCCAAGAGGATCATCCTGGAGGGTGTGCAAGACCACACAGTCTCAAATTTACATGGAAAAGAGACACCATTTGATATGTGTAAGACCCTCACAAATTTATTCAAAAATGGTATTGATGTTAGGAAATTGTCATTAAGGGACAAGCTTAATAACATCCGCATGTATAAAAATTAAATCATTCCAAATTACCTATCCAGATTCACTCAATTCCGAGATGAGCTTGGAGGAGTTATAGAAAATATACCCTCTTCAAAACTAGTGAGCCTAGCTCTCCTAGGCCTTCCTAAATCTTGGCACAACTACCAGGACTCTGTAAATGGAAGGGACAAATTGCAAAATTGGGAGAGACTTTAGTTCAATTTGGTGTAGGAATAAATTTAAAGGAACACTAGAGATGGGAGTAACATCCAAAGCTGAGGATGAAGAAAATTTTGTTTGGTTATGAAAGATAATAAAGACAAGGGAAAGAAGTCCAAAAGGACGAAGGACCTAAGTAAGATAAAATGCTTTCACTACCATGAATTTGGGCACTATGCAAAAATGTGTCTGCATAAGAAGTCTAACAAGAAGCCTTGAGGAGGAGCAGGAGGTGAAGCACTTGCCTCACAATTATACTTCACCTTTATTACATGCATGGCAAGAACTGTAATGGGGATTTTTTGGTATCTAGATTCAGGTGCCTTGTTCCATATGACAGGATGCAAAGAATTATTCAGTAGCCAAGAGGAGAAGGATCTATAGACGCACATAGAACTTGGGGATGATGAGAGGTATGATACCAAAGGAATTAGAACCATAACCTTTAAGAGGGAGTCGGTCTCCCATATTCATCTGCAAAATGTTATGTATGTACCTGGGTAGAAGAAATTTTTTATTTCTATAGTTGTATTAGAGGACAGAGGGTATGATGTTGTTTTCAGTAAGGGGAAAGCCCTTCTGAAACATGTCGCTACTAGGAAAGTGAAACATATTGGAGGTAGAATGAAAAAAATCTACAAGCTAGAGGTATATTTTTCCATGCATGCAACTATAACTCCCAAAGTGAGGTGGGGCGATGTAGAGCCTTAGTCCCGGTGTTTCAAAGATTTGGGTAGGGTCCATAGGAGAGAAGTAGCATTTACAATATACTCTTCTCATCAATCATTACCCTTTCTAGATGGTCCCAAAATATTCAATAGCAGGAGGATCGATGCCAATTTATGCAGTCATATATTCACCGACATTGGTGGACTAGTTGCATTTAGAACCTAAGGAGAACAAATCAGTATGTTAGAAAATTATATATTATGGAGCAATGCAACACATAAAATATGTGGAAAAATATAAGCACACAAAACACATAAAACCAGAGAGACATAGATATACGTGGTTCACCCAATTTGGGCTACGTCCACCCCGAACAGCCAGTCCTTCCTTTCTATTATCCAGCAAAAATGAAGAGACAAAACCTACAGCAAATCCACTGTAATATCCTCTGTTCTCTCTCACAGTCTCCCTCTCTGTTTCTCGCTCCGAGAATACACATACAATACACAACCGCAATACAATGCCCTCATAAAAGCGAGGGGTTGCCTTCTAGGGCAAAAAACCCTAATCTAAACATAACTTCTACCGTTAGATCATTTTCCTAATGAACGACCTAGATTGACTAGAAATTACTATACTTTTACAAGGCAATTTTACATGTGTTTTTAGCTTCGGGGGCGCTGCCCCCGAAAACCCCCGCTAGGGGGGGGCTCCGAAAAGTGCTGCCGCCCCCCCTGGACCCCCCACGGCAGCGATTAATTACGGGCGGCGTTGTCGCCCCTTTTAAGGTACAGGGGTCCAATGCTGTGATACAAAGTAAACAAGATAATCAGGCTCCACACCCAACAATATCCCACTTGGAGATTGATTGTAGCAACTCCATCGTTGCTTCATTTGCTGGACAATAAATCCTCTTTGGACCTAGCTGTTTCTCATCTTCATCGTCATCCTTGAAGACCAATTGAAATTGAGCATGTTCTCAGTTTCTCCCTGGTTACAAATTTTGTTAGCATATCTGCAGGATTCTGGCTAGTGTGTATCTTTTCCAGCTTCAACTCTCCATCTTCCAATACTGACCGTATGAAATGGTACTGGAGATGTATGTGTTTAGTCCTGGAATGAAATGCTGAGTTCTTTGCAAGATGAATAGCACTTTGGCTATCACTGTATAGTGTGCCCATATCATGCTTCTTACCCAATTCATCCATAAACCTTTGTAACCAAATCATTTCTTTACTAGCCTTTGTAGCAGCAACATACTCTGCTTCTGTTGTTGAAAGTGCAATAACACTTTGGATTTTTGAAACCCAACTGAAAGTTGTTCCACCTACAGTAAATACATATCCTGTAGTGCTCCTCCTGTTATCTCTGTCACCTGCCATATCTACATCAACATATCCCTGTAGAGCAATGTTTGAACCACCAAAGCATAATGTTTGATTTGTGGTACCTCTCAAATATCTGAGAATCCATTTTACTGCCATCCAATTTTCTTTTCCTGGATTTTTCATGTACCTGCTTACAACTCCCACTGCATGTGCAATATCAGGCCTTGTGCAGACCATTGCATACATTAAGCTTCCAACTGCAGATGCATATGGAACTTTAGACATATAATCCATGTCTTCTTGGGTCTTTGGGCACATCTCCTTACTAAGTTTGAAATGGCTAGCAAAAGGTGTACTAACTGGTTTTGCATTGTGCATATTAAATCTTTTCAACACCTTTTCTATGTACTCATTCTGAGACAGTGTTAATTTACGATTTTTCCCGTCTCTAGTTATCCTCATACAAAGGATTTGTTTTTGTAAGGATTCTGGTCACCACATATCTCCACAATGGTATGATATTGTCCACTTTGGGCCTAAGCCCTCATGGCTTTGCTTATGGGCTTTACCCCAAAAGGCCTCATACCAATGGAGATATTTGTCCATCCTTATATACCCATGATACTCCCCACTTCTAGTCAATGTGGGACTTTGGTCGTATACCCAACAATCCTCCCCTCGAACAAAGGACCATCGAGCCTCCCCTCAAACGATTATCCATCCGTCCACTCTCTACCAACCAGGATTCTCCGCTCCAATGCGTTGGAAGCACACGCCTTACATGGAGCACCACCTGCCTCGAGAGCTTGCTCTATCCTAGGTCAACTCCTCTTCACTGTGTTGGGACCAGGACACGTCCATGAAGAATCCAGAGCATACCGCCTATCTAACCGAGCTCATCCATGGATCCCATCGTGATATTACCGGGGCCCACCTCCTTCGTTCGGCATTCGAGGATTCATCCACTTCGCTAACTGCGGGGCATGGCTCTGATACCACTTGTAAGGATTCTGGTCACCACATATCTCCACAATGGTATGATATTGTCCACTTTGGGCCTAAGCCCTCATGGCTTTGCTTATGGGCTTTACCCCAAAAGGCCTCATACCAATGGAGATATTTTTCCATCCTTATATACCCATGATCCTCCCCACTTCTAGTCAATGTGGGACTTTGGTCGTATACCCAACAAAGGCTGTGTATATCCAACAATTCATTTAACTTGCCAATTTTCTTTTGAGCACATTTATTTCCTGCATGTTAGATCCTGCAACAAGCATGTCATCTACATACAATAACAATATAATATAGTCGCCATCATTTTTCCTTTTTAGATAAACACAATGATTAGAGTGACATCTAGTATAACCTTGTTCAGACATAAACTTGTCAAATTTTAGATACCACTGCCTTGGAGCCTGTTTTAAGCCATACAAGCTCTTCTTTAACCCGCACACCAATTTTTCTTTCCCTTTGACCTCATATCCTTCTGGTTGCTGCATGTATATCTCTTCCTCCAAATCTCCATGGAGAAATGTTGTCTTTACATCTAATTGTTCAAGATGTAAATCTTCCGCTGCTACAAGACTTAAGATAGTTTTGATTGAATTCATCTTAACAACAGGAGAAAATATTTCATCAAAATCAATACCTTTCTTCTGTGCAAACCCCTTCACCACAAGTCTAGCTTTGTACCTCTATTTTCCTCCATCTTCTTCCTTAAGCCTGTAAACCCATTTATTCTACAATGCAGTTTTACCTACAGGCAACCTGACTAAGTCCCAAGTCTGGTTATGCATTAAGGAGTCCATCTCTTCTTCCATGGCTAGCTCCCACTTCTTCCTGCTTTCAACCTGCATTGCTTCTTCATAACATTCAGGTTCACCAGAATCAGTCAACAATAAATAATATAATGAAGGAAAGTATCATTCAGGGGGTCTACTTATCCTGGTAGATCTTCTAACACCACTTTCAGGTGTTTGAGGTGCCTGTTGCTGTTGTGGTGGTTGCTGCTGCTGTGACTTTTGATTATTATTATTTTCAGGCACCTTTAATTTTTCAGTTATCTCATCAAGAACCATGTATTCCTTGCTTTCTTTTTCCTATTTCTTTTCCTGCAGCCGATTCTTATACAAGACCTTTTCATTGAATATTACATCTCTGCTCCTAATGATTTTGTGATTTTCATAATCATATAAGCGATAACCAAAATCATTAGCACCATATCCAATAAAGGTACATTTCTTTGATTTTGCCTCAAGCTTTGTTCTGTTTTCTTTATTAATATGGACAAAGGCCTCACAACCAAAAGGATTTAAAAAAGAGTAGTTTACCTTTTTACCTGTCCATGCTTCCTCTGGAATACCACCATCCAAGGAACTTGAAGGCCCTCTTTTTATTAGATAAACAGCAGTATCTACAGCATCTGCCCAAAATTGTAAAGGCAATCCTGCATGCAATCTCATGCACCTTGCACGCTCCATGATTGTTCTGTTCATCCTTTCTCACACACCATTTTCTTGTGGTGTTCTTGGAACTGTCTTCTCTCTACGAATTCCATGCTCTGAACAGTACCTATCAAACTCTTTGCTGCAATATTCACCTCCATTGTCTGATCTGAGACACTTCAACTTCTTTCCTGTCTCAACCTCAACCAAAGCTTTCCATTTCTTGAAAGTATCAAATACATCAGATTTATTCTGAATACAATAAATCCATGTTTTTCTAGTTGCATCATCAATAAAAGTAACATAATAACGAGAGCCACCGAGAGATGATACCTGAGCAGGTCCCCATACATCTGTATGCACAAGCTCCAATTTTTCACTCTTATTTTCTTTCCCAACTCTGAGAAATCTGACTCTCTTCTGTTTTCCATAAATGCAATTCTCACAGAAATCCAAATCAACATTCTTCAAACCTGGCAACAAATTTCTTGAGTGAAGAATCTTCATTCTCTTCTCAATCATGTGTCCGAGCCTATGATGCCATAATGCTGCATCTGCTCCTTTGGAAGTTAAAGCATTAACAGAGTTAGAAATACCATTGCATAAATACAATGTACCAACCTTTTCACCTTTTGCTATTACCAGGGCTCCTTTGGTGACCTTCCAAGTTTTATCCGTGAAAGTTGTCACACAACCTTCACCACCTAACTGCCCTGTTGAAATCAGATTTTTCTTTAGATCTGGAACATGCCTTACCTCCTTTAGTAGCCATTGGTTTCCATTCTGTTGTTTTACAAGAATTTTACCCATTCCAACAATTTTACAGGGTTTATCATCACCCAAACGAACTTGTCCAAAATCTCCTTGAACATAGTCATGAAAATATTTCTTATCAGGTGTGGCATGGAATGAAGCCCCTGAATCTACAACCCAAGAATCAAGAACATTTTCGAAAGAAAGAATCAAAGCATCTTGTAACACATCACCTGTCACATTTGCTTCATGATTGTTTTCTTGCTGTGTGTCTCCTTCTTTTCCCTTCCGAGATCTATAGTCTTTCTTTAGGTGTCCTTTCTTTCCGCAATTCCAGCACACTATCCCCGATCTGGACTTGGATCTGCCTTTCCTTGATTTACTGCGATATCCCGAGCTCTTTCCTCTTTCCATTCTTCTCCCCCTAGACTCCGCACTCAAAGCATTACCTGATGTCTCACCGGAGCTTTTCCGTCGCATTTCCTCGCTAAGGATAGCACCAACAACATCATCAAACTTTAAAGTACTAGATCCAGAGACAGAGTTACTAATGGCCATTGCTAAACCATTCCAACTCTCTGGAAATGAGCACAAGAATAACAGAGCTCTAATTTCATCATCAAATTTTACCCCTACAAAACTTAACTGACTGGTAACTGTATTAAATGCATTTAAATGGTCTGCAAAAGATCCACCTTCCGACATCTTCATATTAAATAGTCGTTTCATAAGAAATACCTTGTTTGAGGCCGAGGGTTTTTCATATAGTTTCGCCAATGTCTGCATCAAACCCTCTGTTGTTGTTTCCTTCGAAATATTGAAGACGACTGACATTGCAAGACACAACCGTACTTTTCCGAGTGCCTTTCTATCGAGAATGTTCCATTCCATGTCTGTTATGGCCGTCGGCTTCTTTGTTTTTTCGCTCAATGGTAGGTACAGATCTTTCTGATACAGATAATCTTCCATCTTCATCTTCCACAGTGGAAAGTTACTGATCGTTAAATTTCTCGACCCTAAACTTACCATGTGCCATTGCTCCCACTCGAACCCGGGATCCCTTCTTTCTGCCGAGTTTATCGGTAAAAAATACCTTCGGCATGAAGTGCCGATTGTTAGAAAATTATATATTATGGAGCAATGCAACACATAAAATATGTGGAAAAATATAAGCACCTGAAAACACATAAACCCGAGGAGAGACACGGATATCGTGGTTCACCCCGGTTTGGACTCGTCCACCCCGGAAACGACCGAGTCCTTCCTGTTATCAACGTAAATGAAGAGACAAAACCTACATAGGTTCATTTGTAATATCCTTTGTTCTCTCTCACAGTCTCCCCTCTACGTTTCTCGCTCAGGAATACATACAATACACAGCCGCAATACAATGCCCTCATAAAATCGAGGGGTTTCCTTCTAGGGCAAAAAACCGTAATCTAAACATAACTTCTACCGTCAGATCATTTGCCTAATGAACGGCCCAGATTGACTAGAAATTACTATACTTTTACAAGGCAATTTTACATGTGTTTTTAGCTTCGGGGGCGCTGCCCCCGAAAACCCCTGCCATGGGGGGACTCCGAAAAGCGCTGCCGCCCCCCCTGGACCCCCCACGGCAATGATTAATTACGGGCAGCGTTGCCGCCCCTTTTAAGGTACAGGGGTCCAATGCTGTGATACAAAGTAAACAAGATAATCAAGCTCCACACCCAACACAGTATTGATAGCAATGCAGAATCAACAACAGTGCAGTTTTCCCAGTAGAAAGTGTAGAGATTAGTAGCAGTCAAATACTTAGGAGACAGTTGCATCTCAGAGACATAGTTTATTTAGTATTTTGGATGTTTCTTAGTTGTATTTTTTATAGTAACAACAACAACAACGAGAGGTAGTGCTACAATACATTCCGTAGGAGATGGATTAGGGTTGTGCATAACCCTTTTCTTTCTAAGAGAGAGTGTTAGAAATGTAGCAAGAAAAGGATCAATTTTTACTTGTGCCTTATTCAAATTTAGTAATTCGATTTTCCACATCAGCAGGATGACTTGGATTGTAGTTAACTTGTGTGACATGGCTTTTTCTACTAGTTAGATGAGTAAATTTTAGTTTGTATGCTAAGAGTAGAGTTGTGCATGTATTTATTACTAATATCTAGATATATAGTTGAGTTATTTTTAGTTAGACTCAGTTAACTAAGCTCTAGTCATTATTTGAGTCAGTTGAAGGTCAGTTGAGTAGTAGAATTGTTGTCAACTCATTGATCTCTCAGTTAACTAGTCAATCAACTAAAAATATACACAATAAATCATGGAATTCTAAATTCCTAGTTGAGGCAGAGGAAAATACATGTTTTTATTTATATTTGTATACTATTGAGTGTACAATTCTTTTTCACTAAGCAGGTGATCAATTCCTCAAGCTATTACGCAAGGAAATAGGAAATTTTTCCTATTTTTAGGGGCTAACTCCTTCAGGATTGTGCAAGGAAATAGGAGGTTGGATGAGGCTTGAATTGGATAAGTGTTGGCCATAGCATGTAAAGAAGCAAGATAACAATATTGCAGTGTAGGGTGTGCTTTAGGATTGAAGCAAGGCATTGTAATTTTTTCTCTTTTCATCTGAATTAATGCAAAGCAGCGGAGGGGTTTTTCCCAATTGGGTTCCCCTATAAAATCATTTTGTTCTTGTGGTTTTAATGGTTGCATTTCATTGAATGTATTTCTAAATTGTTATTTCCATTCCGCATTATAGTAGAGGAAATTTTTAATCTCTTGATTTAAGTTTGATTTCATCAATAGTAGAAAATTTCTATTAATTTCTACCCTCCCCATCATCACCAAACTTGTTCAAAACATTTGTATTTGTACTTCTATAAATCGACTTACTAAAATAGAGAATAAATAGAATTAAATTCATAAGACTACCCATGCTATCAAAGAAACTAAAAAATAAACAAACCAGATGTCAAGCTTTGGAGGTTGGGAACTGACCTCCACATACACATCCATAAATAGATTGATCTTCTTGTCCTTTTCCTACACAATCCATAATGGTTGTGGGTATTCATATAGAAAAATATGTTTAATTAAGGCCTATTTAAATCCTAATAACCATCCTCCTACTTTGAAGTTCCTATTTCCTCTGCAACCTATGATACTGATATACCAATCCCAAAAACCACATTTCATGTAGCCTCAAATTTAACTTGCAAAATATTAATTTTGTGAAGTATTTTTTGTTGTTATTCCTTTTTATTTTCTAAAGATTCAAAAATTAATGTTTAACTACCTAATAGGTCTCTACTATCTTAAAAAAATTGTGTCTCAAGTATGATAATAAAATATATCTTTCATTTTCCCCTTTACTTCCTCTAGGATTTCAACATTACAGAGGATTTGTCTTTTATTCTTGAAAAAAAATCTCCAAATCCTCTACTTCTTCTTTAACCATTGCAGAGAATTTGTCCTTGAAAAATTTACTGGTTTCCTTAGCATTACTTGTTGCTTTAGAGGAATGGGTAGCATTCCTTGAGGCTGAGGTCCTCCCAAAGGCTACCTTGGCCTTCCTTTTTCTAGGAACCCCAATCCTTTTCTGAGCCATCCACCATCTTACCCATAGAACAAAAATTCCAAGAAATGATATAAAACATTAAAAACAACACGACAAACAAAGAGAGATAAAACATGAGAGAGGGAGTTGAATATATCTCAACTACCACTTAGGCTCGACTAATAATTGTTACCTAAGACAAGAGGTAAAAAATGTCTCTCAAAGCAAACCATCGAAACAATCTAGAGAAACCAATAGAATAAAGAAATAAAGTATGACAAGATACTTGGATACATGTAAAGGACGATCCCCAGAGATCTGCAGAAAAAAGGGTTTCATGAGCTAATCGTGATCTTGGGTTTTTTATCGTCTCTGAACCCTCTCGATCTGTCGCCCGTTGCTGCAAGGGATCAGGCATCTCTCTGTAAGCATGGCCTTGGAGGGGGCAAACCCCACTCCTCCTCCAATAGACGACGTCGAATTTGAAGTACTAGTCCGATTACTGCAGAAGAAAACTAAGAACAGGAATGACGGCTCTAAATTCGTCAAACACATGGAGAATGCTCCAAAGGTTAAGCTTCCCTCTGCCTCATTCAGAAGGAAGTCAAAAATATTCTCAAAATGAGGATTGGTGGGGAAATTTACCAGAATGTGGCTGTCCCCGACCTCAATGGAACAGTGGGTTGTAAAAAACTGGAGAACGCTCGCCAAAGGGGACATCTCAGTCTTTGGGGTAATTAAGGGCTTCTTTGCCTTTGCTTTTCAACTTCTAGAAGACAAAGACTTAATATTCTAAAGCGAGCCTTACTTCTTCGGCCCAAGGGGACTATACTTAAACAAATGGACACTGGATTTTGATTCAGAGGACGACATCCCCACATGCGTCCCGTTCTGGGTAAAACTTCCCCGCCTTCCCTTATCTTGCTGGGATGATGGCTATTTAAGAGCCATCGGAAATATACTTGGGCGCTACGTGGAAAGATCTGACCAAAATTCAAGATGTTCGCATGCGCTATAATATGTGTAGAAGTGGATTTGGAAAAAGGATTACCATCGAAAATAGTCCTATAAAATGGAGTATGGTGACATACTCAACGACTAGATTACAACCAGCTCCCTTTCAAGTGAAGATAATGCCACGAATATGGATATTTCGCCAGAGACTGTCTTAAAGGAGAGACCCAGGAGAGTCCAGAAACCTCAGATCAAGAACAATGGCAAACACAGAAGAAGAAGCCAACAAAGGGGACGGCACAGACAAAGAAGAATCTAGCCGCTACATGAGGGGAAGCAGGATCCTCTAAACAAATCCTGTCCAAAAATAAGAGTAACTGGACCACCACACCCAAGGGAAACATGTAGAACCAAGCATCCAATGCAAAGGGAGGAAATAGCTTTGAAGTGTTGGGTCAGCTCGGAGACAAATAAGGAAAAAACAGGGAGGAAGACACCCCCCTCATTGCTCCAAATTCGCAACAGCAGGAAATGGAAGGAGTAGTGGAAGAACCAAGCATAATTTCATGGTCCATGGTAGTATACCCGGATCAGCTTCCCATCAACATTACCCTATTCCAAGAAATAGGCAAGCGAGGAGAGGGAAGCAAGAGAATCATAGATAGTCCTACAGTACCAAGGAAAAAGGCAGTCAATCAGAACTAAACTCTGGCTCAAAGAAGGGAAGAATGTCAAAAAGAGAGGCACGAGAGAAGGCCAATGAAAGGGATAAAAATATGGGACATTAACCACGAATCGACACCTTCAAGGGGTATACGCCAAAAGAGATACAGCACTATAAGCACCTCCTAGAGGAGGTAGGAGGACCTTACAAAAACAAATTCAATAATGAAGATCATCTCTTGGAACTCCAGAGGCCTAGGAAGTCTATAATGGATCTCCATCCAACCATTCTCTATATCCAAGAGATGAAACTTAGTGAGCCAAAAATGCTTGAAATAGCCCCTCAAATCTGGAACAGTGGCACAACAGTGGCAGACGCCTCTAGAGGAGCCTCCAGAGGAATATGCACCATTTGGGACAGTAGGATCTTTATCCTTTTAAGCCATGTCAAGTCTCAAAATTTCTAGTGACACTCTTGGAGGTTAAAGAAATGAAAAAGAGGATAAATTTGTACAACATTTATGCCTCGGTTATGAACTCGGAAAAAGTCCAGTTTTGGAACTATTTAAATGGAATCAAATCAGCAGAGAACCATAGCAGCTTGATTCTAATGGGATACTTCAACACCACCCATAGACCAAGTGAAAATAAGGGAGGGAACTGGGTGAGAGACCCGTTCAGATAACATCTAGATGATTTAATTAATAATTGGGACCTAACAGACATCAAACCCAGATCGAAAAAGTTCCCCTGGACCAACAGAAGAGTTGGTGCGACACACATAGTGGCTTGTCTAGATAGGATTCTAATACAAATTGAATGGCTTCTGGACAATTAAGATTAAAAATGGGAAGCGGTCAGCAATCCCATCTCGGATCACCATGTTCTCTTCCTGGAAATCATGGAAAAGGTGGATTGGGGACCAATCCCCTTCCGCTTTAATCAACACTGGATCCAAGAAAGAAAAGTACATCAAATAGTTACAGATGAATGGAGCAAATACATAGATGGATCCCTAGCATATGTCTAGGAAGAGAATCTCAGAAGAATCAAAAGGGCCTTGAAGCTCTGGGCAAAAACTGAATACATCTCCCCAGGGAGGCAAAGCGCTCTCATTCAGTAGGAGTTAGAAGAGATAACTCAAAAAATGGAAGAAGAGGAAGTGACCCAAGATCATCTAAACCGAGAGAAGGACCTGGGGCGAGACCTCTACAACCAGAAAAGAAAGGAGGAGGAAGAGTGAAGGATTAAATCAAGGAGCTTATGGCTAAAGGTGGGGGATCAAAACACAAAATTCTTTCATAAGCAAGCCAAGGCCAGAGAAAATAAAAACAAGGTCCATGAAATCACCACTGAGGAAAATATTAAAATCTCTCAACCTGACCAACTGAAGCAGACCGCTCTTGATCACTTCCAAGATCTCTACATAGAAAAAGGAATGGATACGGTGGAAAGGCCCAAAGATATGCTAGAAAACATTCCCAATCTCATAACCCAGGGGGACAATGCAAAGCTAGAGGCTCCTATAAAAGAGTCTGAAATAATAGAAGCCATATGGTCGATGGAACCGGACAAAGCCCTAGGGATAGACGGCTTCACGGTTCACTTCTACCGAACTTTCTGGACCTTGATCAAAAGAGAATTTAAACGGATGTTGAACTGAACCCTCCAGAAGGACAAGATAAGAGGAGGGACCAACTCCTCCTTTCTGGCCTTGGTCCCCAACGAGTCCAAACATGTATTTTTCTCTCGATTCCACTGCATTTCTCTCTGCAATGTCTCTTATAAAATCCTAACAAAAATCTTGGCAACCCGCTTAAAACCTCTTCTGGACAAAATCATATCGCCAAATCAAGGCAGGTTCATCAAAGGCAAACAAATTCTGGATAATATCATTATGGTTCAAGAAGCCATCCACTCCAGTAAAAATGCAGGAGACAGTGGTATGGCAATAAAGCTTGATATGGCCAATGCCTTTGACAAAGTTAGACATACCTTATTGTTTCAAACCATGTAGAAGAATCAAAGCTTGCATAAGCCAAACTTGGGTAGCCCCTCTGCTGAATGGACAACCAGTGGAATTATTCAAAGCCACTAGGGGGTTGAGGCAAGGGTGCCCGCTCTCCCCTCTTCTATACATCATAATGGTTGAATCCCTCAGCAGAACCTTAGCTTTATAGCTAAACACAGGAACTCTAGGAAGCATTCTTATAACTAGGGGAGTCGGGCCTATCAATCATTCGCAATTTGCAGATGACACGATCCTATTAGGGGGTGCTTCCAGAACCATATCCAGGAGTTTCAAAGCCACCTTAACCAGATATCTAGAGGCCTCTGGTGGGGAGGTCAACAAATACAAGAGGTAAATCTATGGATGGAACTGCCAAGAATCAGTCATGGAAGATATTGTCACCATTCTGGAATTTCCTAGTGGTTTAAATTAGAAAGTCTTCACCTACCTAGGAATGCCTATTATAAAAGAAAGAAACCTGAGATACGCCTCAGAAAATTTCTTCGATAAAATAAAATAGAAATTTGAAAATTGGGGCACAAAATGGTGAAACCCAGCAGGCAAGCTGATCTTCATAAAATCAATGTTATATGTTTTTCCGCTTTACCAGTTCTCCATTCTTCTTGTCCCTATTGGTGTGGTGAACCAGATAAACAAACTCATTTGAAAATTCTTATGGCAAGGTGGGAAAGGTAATGAGCATAAATTTCATATGGTAAACTGGAAAACGGTCGAAGCCCCAAAGGCTGAGGGAGGCCTCGATATAAGAGATCCAGCTCTATTCAACAAAGCTCTCGGAGTGAAACTTGTCTGGCAGTTAATTTAAAACCCGACAGGCTAGTGGCAATCAACGATCATCAAGAACTACCTCCCGCATAACCCCTCCAACAATTTCAATTCTCAAAATTGGCCTAGTAGAGGATCTCCTATCTGGAAGCTGTGTAAAGAAAAAAATCCTGTCATCCTTTCAAAGATCGGCTGGCGCGCAGGCAACGGCTGGGACATTAAGATATGGGAAGACTCCTCCATCCCAGGAGGCCCCCTCGGGCTTAGAGATGATCTCCAACAACTGTACAACTGGTACAGAACTCACAATATTAACACTATAGTCGACCTCTCTATCTGGAACGAAGACGGGAGATGGAAGGCTTGGAACCTTGCTTGGAACCTTACTTGGAAGCCTCTTCCCCTAAACTTTGGAGTCAACAAAGCACCCTTCTCGTTCAGCTTCAAGGTCTGGTGCCAATTAATCAGGACTACCCCGACGCCCTTACCTGGAACGACAAGGACTCAAGCTACACGGAAAAAGATGGATACCAAGCTCTCCGATCCATTCGTCCTACCACCCATGAGGCAAAGATATGGAAACCAGTGTGGCATACTGACAGTGTCTTGAAGATCAACTTCTTCTGTTGGCATCTCTCCCATAAAAAAAAAATTCTCACAGCAGAGAAACTAAGGAAAAGAGGCAGCAATGGCCCTTCCAAATGCGTGCTATGTAAAGCCGACAAAGAAACCATAGACCACCTCTTCTTCCACTGTCACTATACCCTGAAAACTTGGAAAATAGCATATTTGGAAACAAAACAGCTCAGGGGCATCCCTCAGACCTTTCGGGAATGTTCCACTCCTGGACAAGATCCTCTCCGAGAAATCTCAGAACCAAAGCCCTGGGGAGGCGATTCTGGCAAGCTCTCCCAAAATATTTGTGCTAGGAAATCTGACTCGCAAGAAATAAATAAATATTCAAAAATAATCTAAAATTGGCAACCTACACCAGCAGCATGGCCCGCAATCTCCTCTCGAAAACGCTGGCCAGCAAAAGATGGAAGCAGGAAGACAAGGAAGCTCTGATGGAAAAGGAAATGAACTAGATCTTATTCAAAGACTTGGCTCCCTCTATAAACCATAGTCAGAGGTGGCCACAACAAACAGAGCACTAGAAGTTACGCAAGACCTAGGAAGAAATGACAACTTGGATCCACGAAACAACTAAACCAAATATTTTCTTTGATGGCGCCTTGAAAGGCAACCCCGGGATGGCAAGAGCGGGAGGGGTAATCTTAAACCCCGATGAATCAATAAGGATTGACTTCGCTTGGGGCCTCAGTATAAAAACTAACAACCAGGCAGAATCTCTAGCACTTTGAAAAGGCCTAGAACTTGCCAGACAACATAACATACACTCCCTCCATGTTATTGGAGACTCTTCCTGGGCTATAAGAAACCTTCTGCGTATTCAGAACAAAAATGGTAGAAACACTTCTCTAATTTGGGATAGAATCAAAAATACTCTTCCCCACTTTGAGTCTCTCACCGCGTGGCATGTAAAAAGAGACCTAAATGGACAAGGAAATAAAAAATCAAATCAGGGCACCCGCCTTCATCCAAAACAAATAAAGATGGGGACCAATCTGGAGACCCACCACCTTCCATAACTGTTTTGATGGGTGATCAAATCGCCACGTCAATGTGTCAAGGGTGTATCTGCAGGGGGGAGAAACAAAATCCTTACAATTTAAATGGGAGAACAGAGAAGACAGATGACACGCTTTGCCTCCACTACAGCAGTAAGACACGCGGTAGCACAGAGCGACATGTGACGGAAGAAGGGAAGTATAATGGTAAGCACCCTCCGATAAGACGCCCCTCTCATCTGCAAATAAATGCACACGCTGGAAGGAAGTACTACAATCTACTTAACTCGTGCCAGAGCAAGAATTGGGAAACGATGGAGGTTGTGGAGGATGATAAGTACACCT
The DNA here is from genome assembly GCA_034641835.2 of Pinus albicaulis. Taxonomy (NCBI): domain Eukaryota; kingdom Viridiplantae; phylum Streptophyta; class Pinopsida; order Pinales; family Pinaceae; genus Pinus; species Pinus albicaulis. Next base: position 840,907,072 of record CM076571.1, on the reverse strand, counting down.
CCCTGTGTCAGACGGAGCATGGGAATACGAAGAACCACATCAATCATCCAAGAGCTTCCAATGTGCTTATCATCACCATCATAGTTGGTGTCAAAGGAAATTATGCCATTTCCATAGACATAAACAGAGAACCGACGAGGAGAAAGGAGGTTGACAGTTCTCGGCTCGTGAGCATCCTAGCAATTGAAGGTTCGCACCCAGTTAAGGAAAAGGAGGTGGAGGCGAACAAGAGTACAATTGTGGTCTCTGCGGAGGTGAGAAGCTACCTTGCCAGACTAATGGAGAACCGCAATTTTGACATCGGCCCCTCCAATGAGACGCAACTGGCCCCAAATGAGCTACGTAGGAGAGAGGCCGCTCAGTTAGAACATCTACAAGTAAACCTGAATACCCTGCTCTTCAATCTAAGGGACAAAGACAATTTTGTGGCTGAAAGGATGGAAATTCAAGACACTCGCATCGGAGACCTGGAGAAGCAGGTGGTTTGGCTTCAAAGGGAGGTGGGGCTTCTGCACTGGCAGCTGGACCAGGACAGGAAAAGGCCTACTACTCAGAATCTTCTCGGAACTCTCGGCTATTATTCCAAAACTGCAGCAGAGACTCAGCATGGCAGTAGTGATGGCACTCAGCGTGATTAGCATGGAAATCTTGGAGCTCAGCACATTTCGACTATCAAGCAGGAAAAGGACCCATTCAACAATCTAGGTCAAGGATTCAATTCCCATTAGATTTTTTTTTTAATGCATTTTTTTAGTGTTTGAATCCTAGGAATTTTCTATAAGGAGTATAGTGTATTAAGGCCTGCTATAACTATTAAAGATAGCAGAAGTCAAATTTTTGCAAGAAATTTTTGTATAACTGGTATAGATCCTACCATAACAGTAAAGTCAAAACAATATGCAGTTGGGCATGAAAACAACAACCTTTGAATTTTAATATAAACTGGTATCAGATTCTGTCAAAAAAAAAAATATATATTGTTTGAACTGGAATTTTTTTACCTATAACCTTCTTTAAGCATGAAATATGGAAAATTGGATGCACTCGCGAAGAAGTAGGAAGCTCCAATTTGTATGCCATAGTACCAATCTTTTGCAACACCTTGTAAGTATCGTAGTACTTTGGCGATAATTTACTATCCTTCTTAGCTTGCTTGAGGGATATTTGTTTGTATGGTTGTAGCCGTAAAAATACCCAATCTTCTACATCAAAACTTCTCTCGTTGCAATGTTGATCTGCATGTTGTTTCATTCGATTTTTTTCCAAATTTAGATTATCCTTTAAGAGTTGGAGAGCTTCTTGTTAATGCTCGATGTGATCTTCCACTGCTTGAACCTTAGAATTTTCTCTTAAATATGATGTGATGGACGGTGGATTATATCCATAAAGTGCCATAAATGGGATCATTTTTGCTGCAGTATCGAAGGAAGTGTTATGCCACCATTCAGCGAGAGGTAATCACTTCACCCATTGTGTTTTTTTATCATATACAAAACAACGAAGATATCCTTACAAACATTTATTCACTATCTCAATTTGACCTGGATTGAGGATGATAATATGAGCTATGAGCTAGTTCTATACCCAAACAAGAAAATAATTTCTTCCAAAAATTTCCAATAAAAATAGGATCGCTTACAGTAATATTTGGGTTTCCATGTAGTTTTTGAATTGTTTCGATAAATGCAATAGCAATTGTACTTGCTTTAAATGGATGAGATGCTGCACAAAAGTGTGCATACTTGGTAATTCTATCAATTACCACCATGAAGACACTCTTTCCATCGGACTGAGGTAAACCTGTGGTAATCCATTGAAATATCCCCCCAACGTTGACTTGGAATGGATAAAGGTTGTAGAAGACCCGAGGTCTTATTTGTCTCAACTTTATTTTGTTGGAAAACCAAACATTCCGCCACAAACTTTTGAATATCAGATATAAGGCCATCCCAAAAAATTTAATTTTTTACCCTGTGGTAAGTTTTTAAAAATCCTGAGTGCCCTCCTAAACGAGAAGTGTGCAATTCCATAAGAATGTTATGTTTAAGTTGGGAATTCTTACAAAGATATAAGTGACCTTTGTACCATAAGGAATCATTCTTCCAACTAAATGTGTCAGATGTACTAGGATCTTGCTGCAACTTTTGAATGAGTGTCCACACTTCATCCTTCTTCCATTCATCCCTTTCTTCAGTTATCAAATCTGGTTGGATAATAGAAATGGCACAAAGAAATGCTTCACCTCTTCATTCTTTCTTGATAGTGCATATGCAACAACATTTAGCTCCCATTTTTTTTAGATGATTTCAAATTCATAACCCAACATCTTTGTGACCCATTTTTGTTGCTCTTCTGAAGATAGTCATTGTTCCAAAAAGTGTTTAAGATTATCATGATCAATTTTTACCTTTAAGTGTCTTCCCATTAGGTAACATCTCCATTTCTTTAGTGCATGTATTATTGCTAACATTTCCTTCTCATAAATAGCTTTATGTGAATACTTTCCTTTGATTAGGCGACTTTCAAAAGCAATGGGCTTCCGTCTTGCATTAAAACAGCACCAATTCCATTTCCCGAGGCATCACATTCCACAATAAAGGTTTTAGTGAAGTATGGCATATCTAAGACCAGTGCTAGGCACATTGCCTCTTTAAGATGTTCAAAGGCCTTAGTTGCTTCAAGAGTCCATGAAAATGCATCTTTCTTCAATAATATTGTTAGAGTTGCTGCTATTCTCCCATAATTCTTAACAAACTTGCGATAATACCCTGTTAACCCAAGAAATCCTCGCAACTTGCTTTATGCTTGTGGGGACTTTCCATTCCTTAATGACTTTAATTTTGTTACGGTCTACCTTAACACCCTCGTGAGATACTGTTATGAAACCAGCTCCAAAAATAGAAGAAAAGAGAGATCAATGCCTTAGAAATAGCCACTTCGAGGGGGAAACCTCCAATACATTACATAAATGAACAATTCTTGGATGATACAAACAATTCTTGGATGATACAAATGACAAAACCTCCTCTCTATATATAGGAGGCCATGGGGCCACAATGTAATCCTAGCCAACCTAACAATAATAATGTAAGGGCACAATAATAACGATATGGAGGTGACATGGGTACAACAATGACAATAAGGGGGTTGCACTGACAACAATAAGGGACTATACTAGTAATATAAGGACCTAACATGCTCCTCTCCTTAAAAAAGTGTTGTCCTCAATGCTTGAGTAGCTCCGAGTGCTTCTATATAAAATTCTCATCCTCCCATGTAGAATCTTCAGTGGGTAAGTTCTTCCATTTGATGAGATACTCTGAAATTGATCGATTTCGTAGCTGTCGAGTTTTTGTTTCTGTGACTCCTTCAAGTTCCAATATGGTTTTTCCTTCCTCATCAAGTTTTGGCAATATTGTTTGAACTAAAATTTTGTCCCCTATAACCTTTTTTAATCATGAAACATGGAAAACTGGATGTACTCGCAAAGCAGGAAGCTCCAATTGTATGTCGTAGTACCAATCTTTTGCAATACCTTGTAAGGAACATATTACTTTGGCGATAATTTATTATCCTTCTTAGCTTGCTTGAGGGACATTTGTTTGGATGGTTATAGCCATAAAAATACCCAGTCTCCCACATCAAAACTTCTCTCACTACGATGTTGATCTGCCTGTTGTTTCATTCAGTTTTGTGCCAAATTTAGGTTATCCTTTAAGAGTTGGAGAACTTCTTGTTGATGCTCGATGTGATCCTCCACTGCTTGAACCCTAGAATTTTCCCTTAAATAAGATGTGATGGACGGTGGATGATATCCATAAACTGCCATAACTGGGGTCATTTTTGCTGCAGTATGGAAGGAAGTGTTATACCACCATTCAGTGAGAGGTAACCACTTGACCCATTTTGCTTGCTTATCAGATACAAAACAACGAAGATATCATTCCAAACATTTATTCACTATCTCTGTTTGACCATCAGATTGAGGATGATAAGATGAGCTATGATCTAGTTGAGTACCCAAACAAGAAAATAATTTCGTCCAAAAATTTCTTGTAAAAATGGGATCTCTTTCAGTTACAATAATCTTCGGGTTTCCATGTAGCTTTTGAATTGTTTCCATAAATGCAGTAGAAACTGTGTTTTCTTTAAATGGATGAAATAATGCACAAAAGTGTGCATACTTAGTAAGTCTATCAACTACCACCATGATGACACTCCTTCCTTCGGACTTAGGTAAACCTATGATAAAATCCATTGAAATATCCTCCCAACATTGACTTGGAATGGATAAAGGTTGTAGAAGACCCGGGGTCTTAATTGTCTCAACTTTATTTTGCTGGCAAACCAAAAATTCTGCCACAAACTTTTGAATATCAGATTTAAGGCCATCCCAAAAAAATTATTTCTTCACCCTGTGGTAAGTTTTTAAAAATCCTGAGTATCCTCCTAAAGGAGAAGTGTGCAATTCCAAAAGAATCTTTTGTTTTAGTTGGGAATTCTTGCAAATATATAAGCGATCTTTGTACCATAAAGAATAATTTGTCCAACTAAATGTATCATATGTACTAGGATCTTGCTGCAACTTTTGAATGAGTGTCCAAACTTCTTCGTCCTTCTTCCATTCATCCCTTGCTTCGGTTATCCAATCTGGTTGGATAATAGAAATGGCACAAAGCAGTGCTTCCACCTCTTCATCCTTTCTTGAGAGTGCATCTGCAACAACATTTACCTTCCCTTTTTTGTAGATGATTTCAAAGTCATAACCCAACATCTTTGTGACCCATTTTTGTTGCTCTTTTGAAGATAGTCTTTGTTCCAAAAAGAGTTTAAGACTATCACGATCATTTTTTACCTTGAAGTGTCTTCCCATTAGGTAAGTTCTGAATTTCTTTAGTGCATGTAGTATTGCCAACATTTCCTTCTCATAAATAGCCTTTTGTAAATACTATCCTTTGATTGAACGAATTTCAAAAGCAATGGGTCTTCCTTCTTGCATTAAAACAGCACCAATTCCATTTCTTGAGGCATCACATTCCATAATAAATGTTTTTGTGAAGTCTGGCGTAGCTAATACTGGTGCTAGGTACATTACCTCTTTAAGTTTTTCAAAGGCTTTAGTTGTTTCAAGAGTCCATGAAAATGCATCTTTCTTCAATAATGTTGTTAGAAGTGTTGCTATTCTCCCATAATTCTTAACAAACTTGCGATAATACCATGTTAACCCGAGAAATCCACGCAACTGCTTTATGGTTGTGGGGACTTTTCATTCGTTAATGGCTTTAATTTTGTTAGAGTCTACCTTAACACCCTCGTGAGATACAATATGACCCAGATATTCCACCTCTTGTACTCCAAAGAAACATTTGGATGTTTTTGCATATAATTGTTTCTCCTCCAATAGTTTGAGCACCCTGTCAACATGTTGAACATGATCCTTCCAAGACCTGTTGTAGATTAGTATATCATCAAAAAATACTAGCACAAATTTTCTAAGGAAGCATTTGAAAATGGAATTCATCAACCCTTGAAATGTAGAAGGTGCATTGGTAAGGCCAAAAGGCATGACCAAAAATTCATAATGACCCACATGAGTTCGAAATGATGTTTTCGGAATATCTTAAGTCTTCATTCTAATTTGATGATATCCTGAACAAAGATCCAACTTGGTAAAATAAATTGCTCCATGTAATTCATCCAATAATTCATCAATCACAAGAATGGGAAATTTATCTTTAATAGTGAGCTTATTAAGCTCCCTATAATCTGGACACATGCGCCATGATCCATCCTTCTTGTGCACCAATACTACTAGAGCAGAGAAAGAACTTTGACTAGGTTGAACTATACCAACCTCTAACATTTATGCAATCATACGTTCAATTTCACTATTTTGGACATAAGGATATTTGTAAGGCTGGATGTTTGGAGGAACACTTCCTGGAATCAAATGAATAGCATGATCATGATCACGAATAGGTGGGATTCCTTTGGGAGTATCAAACACCTTGGAATGATTGTCCAAGACTTTTTGGAGATCTAGAGAAATAGATTATTTTGATGTTGGAACTTCTAGTGAGCATAATTGTGCAACTATGCCTCATTTTTCTTTCTTCAGAAGCGTTGTCATGAAATTAGAGCTTATTATCTTTCCTAGCTTCCCTGTGATACCCCATAATTCAATTTCCTTTCCTTCCGAAAAAAAATTCAAGAAAAGTTCTTGAAAATTAAAAGCTACCATCCCCAAATATTGTAACCATTGTACTCCTAGTACAACATCAGTACCTCCCATTGGGATGGAAAGCATTGGACTATTCAATACATATTCCCCCATGGATAGCTTGATATTATGGCATTTTCCAGAGCAATTTATAGTTCCTCCTTTTGCAACCATCACTTGACATTCTGGTGTTGGGTATAGGAAACAATTCAATTCCTTGGCTACCTTACAATGAATAAAATTATGGGTACTACCTGAATCAATCAACACTATTACCTTTTTCTTCTTGATATGTCCTTCTATCTTGAGAGTTTGAGGAGTGGTAATTCCTGCCAATGCATTACATGATATGGTCGGACTCATTTTTTCTTCTTCTAGGGTTGGTTCCTAGTGTATATCCTCTTCTTGTTCATTTTCTTCTTCCTCTTCACAATCTATGTAAAATAATTTCTTCTCAGCACACTTATGACCTTTAGTGTATTTGCTATCACAACTGTAGCAAAGCCCTTTTGCTCTTTTTTCTTCCAATTGTTATGGTGTCAACCTTGTAGGTTGTGGAAATCTAGACGTAGCAACACTTCCTTCTTTATAGAATTGAGTGGTAGGCTTCCTTGTCGCCATTATTTTACATTCAACTTTTCTTGCCAACCTGAATGCCTTCTCCAATGAATCTGGTTCCAAAACACGAACTTCATGTTCGATGTTATCCTTTAGAGTGCCTATGAAGAGATCGATCATGTATTCCTCTGGAATATCAGTTACTCTTATGTTCAATTTTTGGAAGTCCTCAATGTGTTGCCCCACTAAACCCTTTTGCTTGAGATTTATCAATTGGCTAAAGAAGGTGTTGCTCTTTGTATCCTCATAATGTGCTATCATTTCCTCCGTAAAAATTGACCAAGTGACAATTTTTTTACGGGAGCAAAGCCATCGATACCATACAAATGTATTTTGTTCTAAATGTAAAGTTGCAATGCGTACCTTTTGTGTGTTTTGCACATTGTTGAGATCAAAATATTGCTCCATCTGTAGTATCCATGTTACGGGATCCTTGCCATCAAACTTCCTCATATCCATCTTTGGAATATGGTGGTTCTTTAATCCAACATTAAAGTTTATGAAATCACGATTAACATTTATTTTTTTCTCATCGTGAGTTTCCTCTACTATCTTTTCACCATTAGGAATCATTTCTTGTATCAACTTTGACAAACCTTCCTCCAAACCTTCCATGTCTTCCTTCAAACCTTCCATTTTTTCTTCCACGCCATCCATTTTTTCATCCATACCATTCTTCAAACCATCCATCGTAGCTTCCACGCCTTTCTTCAAACCATCTATCTTAGCTTCCACACTTTTCTTCAAAACATCCATTTCATTTTTTGTTGCTCTTTGCGAGAGCGAATTTTGGTGCACTTTCTCTTGTAATTTTGATAGATCATGTTGCAATTCTTCATCTTCACAAGTCATAGTAAAGTAATTTGAGGGCTTAATGGATGTTGAATTATTTTTAGGAGGCATTTTAGAACCCAATACTGATATATATGCTCAATAGGCCTTTGGAATCACCTAGAATTGATTTTTCAAACAAGACTTATGCAATTTGAAAAAAAAATACTCACTTTTTTCTTAATTTTGAGGAGCTCGATATTGAAACTGAATTATGTCTATGATTTTGAATCTTAAATATCTGAAATTCATCCCTGAAGTAGCCCTCTTAATCTTATTTCAAATGCCACAGGTCTGACTTGATTTGGATTCTTGAAGTCAAAGTTATGCCCAATCTCCTACGATGACCTAATTATGGACTGGTTCATTGGAGCGAACTTGTACGACTTGCCACGTGTCATTGTTTCCTCCTTCGGCTTTGAAATTGATATAGAAAAAACTACAGTCCATGTACTTGTGGCCACTTTTTACAGAATCCCAATCCGATGCTCAAAGGGAGAGTTATGATGTTTTTCCCACAGTCACCTCTTTGAGATGAAATTCGGGAGCCTGAAACAATCCTAACTTCCACAGATAATATCTCCCAAAATATTGTGAACCAAGATTTGAAATTTTTACAGGAGGTTCCTCAATATTTTAGATTCACTCTATGAAAAATTCAGCTTCTGAACCCTCGTAGAAAAAATTTATTGCGAAAATTCCATGATCACTTGTTTAGGTTAAATTGATGAGTCTGAAAAAAGCCCTAACTTCCACAAATCATATCTCCGAAAATATTGTGAACCAAGCTCTGAAATTTTGTGACGATGTTCCTTCGGATTTTTTCTTCACACTCTAAAAATTTGAGCTTCTGAATCTTCATAGAAAATAATTTATAGCAAAACTTCCATGATTACCTGTTTGGAGCAACGAAACCCTAGAATCCAAAGCTTTGATACCAAATGTTATGAAACCAGCTCCAAAAATAGAAGAAAAGAGAGATCAACGCCTTATAAATAGCCACTTCGAGGGGAAAACCTCCAATAAATTACATAAATGAATAATTCTTGGATGATACAAATGACAAAACCTCCTCTCTATATATAGGAGACCATGGGGCCACAATGTAATCCTAACCGACCTAACAATAATAATATAAGGGCACAATAATAACGATATGGGGGTTACAGGGGTACAACAATAACAATAAGGGGGTTACACTAACAACAATAAGGGACTATATTAGTAATATAAGGACCTAACAGATACAATATGACCCAAATATTCCACCTCTTGTACTCCAAAGAAACATTTGGATGTTTTTGCATATAATTGTTTCCCCTCCAATAGTTTGAGCACCCTGTCAACATGTTGAACATGATCCTTCCTAGACCTGTTGTAGATTAGTATATCATCAAAAAATACTAGCACAAATTTTCTAGGGAAGGGTTTGAAAATGGAATTCGTCAACCCTTGAAATGTATAAGGTGCATTGGTAAGGCCAAAAGGCATGACCAAAAATTCATAATGACCCTCGTGAGTTTGCAATGTTGTTTTCGGAATATCTTCAGTCTTCATTCTAATTTGATGATATCCTAAACAAAGATCCAACATGGTAAAATAAATTGCTCCATGTAATTCATCAATCACAGGAATGGAAAATTTATCTTTAATAGTGAGCTTATTGAGCTCCCTATAATCTGGACACATGCGCCATGATCCATCCTTCTTGTGCACCAATACTACTGGAGCAGATAAAGAACTTTGACTAGGTTGAATTATACCAGCTCTAACATTTCTGCAATCATACGTTCAATTTCTCTCCTTTGGACATAAGGATATCTATAAGGCCTGATGTTTGGAGGAACACTTCCTGGAATCAAATGAATAGCGTGATCATGATCACGAATAGGTGGGAGTCCTTTGGGAGTTTCAAACACCTTGGAATGATTGTCCAAGACTTGTTGGAGATCTGCAGAAATAGATGATTTTGATGTCGGAACTTCTAGAGAGCATAATTGTGCAATTACGCCTCGTTGTTCTTTCTTTAGAAGTTTTGTCATGACATTAGAGCTTATTATCCTTCCTGGCTTCCCTTCAATACCCCGTAATTCGACTTCCTTTCCTTCTGAAAAAAATTTCAAGAAAAGTTCTTGAAAATTAAAAGCTACCGTCCCTAAATATTGTAACCATTGTACTCCTAGTACAACATCAGCACCTCCCATAGGAATGGAAAGCATTGGACTAGTCAATACATATTCCCCCATGGTTAGCTTGATATTATGGCATTTTCTAGAGCAATTTATAGTTCCTCCATGTGCAACCATCACTTGACATTCTGGTGCTAGGTATAGGAAACAATTCAATTCCTTAGCTACCTTACAATGAATAAAATTATGGGTACTACCTGAATCAATCAACACTATTACCTTTTTCTTCTTGATATGTCCTTCTGTCTTGAGAGTTTGAGGAGTGGTAATTCCTGCCAATGCATTACACGATATGGGCGGATTCATTTCTTCCTCTTCTAGGGTTGGTTCCTGGTGTATATCCTCTTCTTGTTCATTTTCTTCTTCCTCTTCACAATCTATGTAAAATAATTTCTTCTCAGCACACTTATGACCTTTAGTGTATTTTCTATCACAACTGTAGCAAAGCCCTTTTGCTCTTTTTTCTTCAAATTGTTGTGGTGTCAACCTTGTAGGTTGTGGAAGTCTAGGAGTAGCAACACTTCCATCTTTATAGATGTGAGTGGTAGGCTTCCTTGTCGCCATAATTTTACATTCAATTTTTCTTGCCAACCTGAATGCCTTCTCCAATGAATCAGGTTCCCAAACGTGAACCTCATGTTGGATGTTATCCTTTAAAGTCCCTATGAAGACATCAATCCTGTGTTCCTCTGGAATATCAGTTACCCTTATATTCAATTTTTGGAAGTCCTCAATGTGCTCCACCACTGAACCCTTTTGTTTGAGATTTATCAATTGGCTAAAAAAGGTGTTTCACTTTGTATCCTCATAATGTGCTATCATTTCCTCTGTAAAAATTGACCAAGTGACAACTTTTTTATGGGAGAAAAGCCATCAAAAACATACAAATGTATTTTTTTCTAAATATAAAGTTGCAATGCATACCTTTTGTGTGCGTTTCACATTATTGAGATCAAAATATTGCACCATCTATAGTATCCATGTTACGGGATCCTTTCCATCAAACTTCCTCATATCAATCTTTGTAATATGGTAGGTCTTCCATCCAACATGAGAGTTTATGAAATCACGATTAACATCTATTTTATTCTCATCATGAGTTTCCTCTACTATATTTTCACCATTAGGAATCATTTCTTGTATCAAATTTTTCAAGCCTTCCATGTCTACTTTTATATCACTCTTCATGTTTTCCATTTTTTCTTCCATGTCTTCCATGTCTTTCTTCAAACCATCCATCTTAGCTTCCATGCCTTTCTTCAAACCATCCATATTAGCTTCCACGCCCTTCCTCAAACCATCCATATTAGCTTCCATGTATTTCTTCAAACCATCCATCTTAGTTCCACTCCTTTCTTCAAAACATCCATTTCATTTTTTGTTTCTCTTTGAGAGAGCAAAATTTGGTGCACTTTCTCTTGTATTTTTGATATATCATGTTGCACTTCTTCATCTTCATGAGTCATAGTAGAGTATTCTGAGGGCTTCATGGGTGCTAAATTCTTTTTAGGGGGCATTTTAGAACCCAATATTGATATCTATGCTTCAATATGCTCTTGGAATCACTTCAAATTGATTTTTCAAACAAAACTTATGCAATTTGAAAACAAATATACACCCTTTTCTTGCTTTTGAGGAGCTCGATATTGAAACTGAATTATATCGATCTTCAATATCTGAAATTCGGTCCTACATAGCCCTCTGAATCTTCTTTCCAATGCCACAGGTCTGACCTGATTTGTATTCTTCAAGGCAAATTTATGCCCAATCTCCCACAATGGCCTAATTATGGACTATTTCAGTATAACAAACTCGTACGGCACACCACCTGTCATTTTTTTATCCTTAGGCTTTGAAATTGATACAAATAAAATTACCTTCTGTGTGATTGCAGACACTTTTTACATAATTCAAATCTGATGCCCAAAGAGAGAGTTATGAAGATTTTCCCACAGTCACCTCTTTTAGATGAAATTAAGGAGCGTGTAAAAACCCTAATTTCCACAAATCATATCTCCGAAAATATTATGAACCAAGATCTGAAGTTTTTACAGGAGGTTCATCTGGATTTCGGCTTCGTGTGCTGAAAATTTTAGATTCTGAACCTTCGTAGAAAAAAATTATAGCAAAAATTCCACAATGACCTGTTTGGAGCAGCGAAGCCCTAGAATCCAAAGCTCTGATACCAAATGTTATGAAACTAGCTCCAAAAATGGAAGAAAATAGAGATGAACGCCTTAGAAATAAGCCACTTCGAGGGGGAAACCTCCTTTACATTACATAAATGAATAATTCTTGGATGATACAAATGAAAAAACTTCCTTCTATATATAGGAGTCCATGGGGTCACAATATAATCCTAGCCGACCTAACAATAATAATGTAAAGACACAATAATAACAATATTGGGGTTATTGGGGTACAACAATAACAATAAGGGGGCTACAATAACAACAATAATGGACTACACTAGTAATATAGGGACCTAACACCAAGCTAGACTTTAAGTTTGGACATCACCAAGTTCGAGTCAAAGAAGAAGATACATGGAATACTACCTTCAAAACTAGGAAAGGTTTGTATGAGTGGTTAGTTATGCCATTTGGCCTATGTAATGCACCAAATACATTTATGATATTAATGAATGATGCATTGCACCTTTTTATAGATTCATTTGTTATTGTATATTTGGATGATGTGTTGGTAAGAGGAGCATATGTTACATTTGACGCAGGTGCTGGAAACAATGAAGAAGCACCAGCTGCTAGAAAATCTCAAGAAGTGTGAGTTTGCACAGCAGTCTTTGGTTTATCTGGGGTATGTGATCGGTGGAGGAGAGATGAAGATAGATCCTTCCAAGATGGAGGTCATCATGAAATAGTTAGTGCCTACTAATGTTTTTGAGGATAGGAGTTTCATTGGGGCATCACAATACTTGAGGAAATTCATAGCCTCGTTTTTAGCTATATCAACATCGCTCCACACCATAACAACAAGTGGTAAGATTTTTCAGTGGGGAAAAGGTCAACAAAGGAATTTCAAGGAGTTAAATAAGAAGATCAATCAAGCACCAGTTCCAGCATTACCAAACATGCAATGGCCTTTCGATGTGGAGACAAATGCGAGTGGGTATGCTATGGGATTTATCTTGATGTAGGGAGGAAGGCATGTATGTTACCATTCTGAAGTTTTTCATGATGCAGTTCTTAACCACCCTACCTACAATCAGGAGATCTATGCCATGGTGCAAGCTGTGAATAAGTTGAAGCATTATTTGATGGGAAAGGAGACAGTAATCCACACAGATCACCAGTCATTATAGGACTTGTAGGCCCAGAATAAGTTACATCATACCAGGCACTACAAGTGGATGGGGTTTCTACAATAATTTCATTTGGTGATCAAGTATAAGAAGGGAAGCACAAACAAGCTAGTTGACATGTTGTTGAGGCCACCCACATCAAATATTAAAATTTTGGGGACTCTTATGCACATGGATCCATTCACCCATGATGCATACAAAGAGGCATGTTCAGAGGGTGAGCACTTCAAAGAGGTGTATCGACAGTTGCAAAGTCAGATTCATGTGCACGATGGAGACAAAACCGTTGACTAGCATCTCCAGGATGGGTTACTATACACGATGGGTAATTTATGTGTTCCTAAAGGTGAGCGATTTCAACTTATTAGAGAGGCTCACACCTCCAAGGTTTCAAGGCAATTTGGTGTAGGGAAGTTCATGGCTAACTTGCAAAGGTATGTGTATTGGCCCAAGATGCAATAGCAGGTAGCTAGGTTCATAAGATGATCCATGCTTTGTTGTATCGATAAGCCTAGAAATGGGAAACAAGGTATATATCATCCCTTACATGTACCTACTCATTCTTGGGAAAACATTTCCATGGAATTTGTGGGAGGGTTACTGACAACCAGGAAGGGAAATGACTACATGTTCATGGTAGTTGATAGGTTTAGCAAAATGTGTGTTCTGATGCTCTGTAAAAAGACCATCAACAGACAAGAAGCATAAAACTTGTTCTTTGGATAGTTCTGGGTGCACTTTGATACCAAGGAGCATCATTTCAGACATGGATACAAGATTTCTCAGTGCATTCTGAACTAAATTGTGTGAGAAGATCGAAACAAAGTTGAAGAGATTTACAACATTCCATCCACAGATAGATAGGTAGGCATAAGTAGTCAACAAGACTTTGGTGTAGATTCTAAGTGGATATAACTAGAAGCATCTGAAGACCTGGGATGAAAATCTAGTATATTTACAACATTCTTATAATAGAGCAGTCCACACTTCTACAGGAAAGTCCTCATTTGAGACTTGTTTTGGATATTTTCCACCTTCACCTTTGGATATTGTATATGGGCAACAAGGAGGAGTGAAGCAAGATCTTACAAGAGATTATTTGTGGACTAAAAAATTTATAGAGAATATCAGGCAAATCCATCTATAGGTACAAGAAACACTGTAGAAGTCACAGGAGAAGTATAAGGCCAGGCATGATCAATACAGAACCGAGAAATCATTCAAGGTGGGAGATAGAGTATGGCTACAGTTTAACAAGGATAGGTTGCAAGAGTCTAGTAAGAAAATCAAGGCTCTCAGAAATGGTCCCTTTGAGATACTAGAAAAGGTGGGTGATAATTCCTATCGACTCATTTTACCACCATATATGCGCATTTACTCAGTTGTGAATGTGGAGAATTTGAAACTCTATGAGCCTTCCATGCTAGATCAGGAAGAGGAACAAGTCCTACCTTCTGTGGAGGATTTGGCACTAGAATCTCAAACAGAGTTGACAGAAGATACAGTTTTGCATAAGAGGTCTAGAACTACCAGATAGGGGCAACGATACCTTTGGCAGATTAGGTTGAAGGGACAACTTCCAGGAAAAGTTAAATGGTACACCAAAGAGAAGCTGGAGGAAAAATTTCCTCACCTCGTTCAGTAAAATATTTTGGGGACCAAAAGCCTCCAAAAATTGGGAGGTGTGATCCAAATTGGATCATTATATTATTTTTCATCCATCTTGATGCTTTTGGAGTGGAAAAATTGAGGAATCAACTCATGGGACCATTTTTACTAGCCGGACCCAATTTGGCAAAATGGGGTCTGAAACCTTCTGGGATCATTTTGATGCTTAAAATGATGCTTTTTGGGGGTAAAAATTTATCTCTTAGTGGTACACATTTTCATACTATTCTACACACATAGATCTTTCTAGCAGTGTGAGAATCACGTCAATTGGATTCCGTATGCAAAAGTTATGCCACTCAAAAGTTGACCTTCCTATTTTCACACCTATAGTTCGAGAGGATGGCGTGTCAACCCCCCTTATTCATGGAAAAGGGGCTAGCCACTTATTTTTGATGTAAAATACTCTAGAATAATCCATTTTGTCACTCTAGTTAAGATTTGATGTAGTCAAAATTAACCACTTGTAGGATATCGGGATGTGTTATAATCGGGCCACTAGGAGGAAGAGGCATTCCATTCTTTCAAGAGAATTTTGTTCCATAGCTAAGAAAAGATAGCCAAGAGAGATAGGAAATAGAGTACACAGAAAGGATATGTGCACTATAGCGGCCCACGAGCCACATACATTACTTCTTTGTACCTGCAGCCATATTTCGAGACAGATAAAGAGGGCGAAGCGACCTCACCTTCCAGCTGGGTTTTCTCCCGAAAGGATTTCCCAAAGAGAATATCTTGTGTCTTATGTGTGTGTGAGCTTATTTTTTCGTTCTCTACTTTTTTACATAATTTATATTCGCATGCATTCACTAATTAAAGTTAAATCTACAGATCTTAAAGTTTAATAAAATTGTGATAGTGTAGAATCTCAGATCTTTAATATAATATTATCAGATCTGTTGTGACGAACTATCCTGTGGAATATCCATGGTAGTTTACGAGTCATTGCACCATAATATCTCACACTAATCACTTGTAGGATCTACGTACAAGATTTATTCCCTCAACCTCTTTACACTTTGGTGACGAAGTTGCGCTTGTTGGGAGGTAAATCTCTCTACTTGTTCATGCCACCAATCTTGCAGATCATTCTTAAAAATTATCGACACCATGTTTCATATCTCTTTAAGAAATTTTAGGTCCCAACAATGGAACTATTTTTTGGTGAAATATTACGGATGGGTGAAGACCCTGGTTTCTGGCTTAGGGGACAACAAAGGGTCCGTTGTAGTCTAGCTTACCGCTGACATTTTCACCTTACCCAAAGAGAATAAGGCATCTCAACTAAGGTGTGTCGCGACCTTACTTAGTTAAGGGATTAGAACAAGGCATCAGGAGGGGTCATGCATAGGCTAACAATCCATTTAACTTAGAAATACAACATCATATGTATAACCATCACGAAATATAGCAAAAAAAGAATTCAAAGGAGCATATAATATAAACATGCATTCATAATAAAAAGAATTAAAAGGGTCCCACGAAATCGACATATGTAAGTCCACAAATATCCTCACAACTCTCTTCCATTAGCTTCAATAATCAATACATAATAACATTTAGGCTTTGAGGTATTTTTGATAAAAATAGGAAAAGGGAACATAAACTAACTCGGGATCAGGCAAACACAGAACTCTGCTACAACGACAACATTTCAGTACACAAACTCTCTTTCTCTTCATTTTCCCTTTTTCTTCAACTTTTATGCACCCCGCTTGCCTAAACTATTGGTTCCTTCCTCAAATGCCCCACCCTTCCTTTCTCGAATGCTTATGTTGCTCGGTTGCGACAACTTCCTCTGTTGCTGACAATTTTTTCAGCTCGGTTGTGACTGCATGTGTCCTTATTTTCTTGGCCAACCTTCCGCAACTAACAGATCTTAGCAATTTTTTTCTCTTTCCTAGGTTGCTTTCTTCACTACTCCCCATCAATCAAATTCATTCAAAACATGTCAAAAAAATTTCCCCAAAACGAAGGCCCCAAAAAATGCAACCAAACATTGTCACCCACTTGAAACCTATGTCACACCATATGTTGGTCATGATGTTGTTTTTACTTAGTATTGGATTTATCGAGGATATCATGAACCTGTTGGTGTACGTGTTGAATGCATTCAATAAACTTGATGGCCTTAACAACTTTAGAATGAAGATGTGAAAATTTTGTCTATGTAGTTGCAAGAGGAATTGCAACATCAGTGGGACATAGTGGTTGAAATCTCAGGGCCACCTAATAGGGCTTGTGGATAGTTGAGCTATGAAGAGATATGTTGTAGTTGTATACACATAGAGGAGACTCTCATCCCATGTTCATGGATGCTTAGAGTTGTACATGTGTATTATGTATACTATAATCCTGTTGACAACCTCTATCTGGCCACTAGTTTGGGGGGGAATGCAGTCGACTTGGTGAGTTTGGTGTCCAACAATGACAGGAGGCTCGACTAGAATGCACTTAGGAACCTGCTATTCTGATAAGATATAATGGTCTAAGGGATCCCAAAATTTAACCATACTCATTCGAAGAAGAGCTTGGCAGTGACTTCTGTTGTGATACTCTTCTTGTGGGTAGCCAATATGGCCATCTTAGAAATCTATCAACAAACACAAACACACAGTCATTACCATTAGAAATAAGGCTAGACATATAGCCCATGGAGATCGATTCCCAAGGTGGACTAGGAGTAGGTATAGGAGTGTACATGCCTTGCCTCTTAATGGTTGGCTTGGCAATGGCATAGGCAGTGTAGGATTTGATATATTTTCCAACATACTATTGGAATTTTGGCAAATAAAAATATGTCTGCAATATTGCCACTGTCTTCTCCACACTAAAGGGTCATATAAATTTATTGTATTTCACCTCCCAAATAAGCTTGGCATGCTTACTTGAAGGAACACAAATATGTCCAAGATAGCACAATATTCCATCCCGAAGGTGGAAGTTTGGAACTAAATTTATAAGCATCAACATCTCATAGGTGGCAACAAATTCTGAGTCATTTTCATGTAGTTGGGGCCATCCAAATGTCTCGTTCCCACAGGAATTGAGAATTGTGCTCAGTGCCACAATCAGGGGATGAATGAGGCAGTATGAGACGTGATTTCTGCTACCCTTCATGTATTTAATGTTAAAATGGGATTGTTTTAGGCATGTGGGCCATTTATGATGGAGATCTTTCTATAATTTCCCTTGTGTTTATGTAAATTGTAGAGGCCAGTGATCTGTGTGGATGACCTTCTCCTTTCCAAGAGGTATGCACGATATAATACATTTCCTTATCATAGGTGGGGTACCTTCGAATTATACTAGAGAGCGTCTCACTTCGATAGGTCGCTAAATTCCCTTGCTAAGTGAGGATTGCACCACTAGCATAATCAGAGGCACCTATCTCAATGTCAAATTTCTGTTGCAGGTATGGAAAGATGAGAATTGGTGCAAAGCAAAGACAATGTTTCACTTCAATGAAGGCCTTCTTTTGTGACTCATACCATAAAAAAAAAATTCTTTAGTTCCACCATTGGTAACTTGACTCAATGGCTAAGTGATATGAGAGAACCCCAAAACAATTCTCTTATATAATTTAGCAAGGCCCAAGTGTAATATTCTGAGTAGAAATAAAAATTAATACACAGCAACATAAACAAGAATCTACAACAAATAGAGAGACATCACACAAATAATGCAAAATATGGAGAAACATTGATTCATTTTATTACATAATTGGAGATAGAAATGAGTATAAAGGTGATCAGAATGATGGCACCTTGGCTTGCACTCGGCAAGCTGGAAATACTCTCATAAAATCTCAATGAATGGTTGCTCTGTCAAGGACTGCGTAATCTTCGAATGTTGTTGTCGAACTGCTTCTATTGCTGAGATGAAATGGCTCTTTGGGGCTATTCCCCTGCTCAGAAAATTGTGAAACTCTAGGAATGAGCTCCCCTCCAATAACCTAGAAAATCCCATGAAGGAATCTCGGAATGGCTAACCCTGGAATTTGACCTCCCTTAGGAAATAACACTCTCCCAGTGAATACATAGGCCATGAAATATAACTCTGTAAATTTTGGCCTCCTCTTGTACCAAAATGATGATCAGTGAAGGGCTGGACCCTCCACACTATCCTTGGGCTAAAATCCCTGATATCTCCTCACTCCCGGAACTGCCTCTACCACAAACTGCATAATCCCTCCAAGGGACTGCGCTGTCCAAGAATCTGCATGATCTTGGCTGAAGATGCTATGGCTCCCTCCTACAAAATGATGGATAAAACTCCCCACCCGAGTAGGCACTCGAAGTCCCTCGGGGCTGAGGTTCGAATATCTGCTCGGAGACACCCGGTGTGCTAAACAACACTTGTAGACTTCGCTCAATAGCAAAGCACGCTCAATGTAAAAAGAAAAAAATCAAAGATGCATAATTGAATCCCAGAATGAGGAGCCTCCTCTCCCTTTTATGCTTGAGAGCCTTGCTCTCACCCGGGCCCCACTAAACTGCATTGTCCCTCCTTGGCCACGCTGTCCCCACTCAACTGCGCTATCATGGGCCCATGTTGTCCATGTTGCCCCTTCCCTCACGCTGTCACTAAGCTCTCATGGGCCCCACGCTGTCATCTAATATTTGCCTAAGTAACTTTAGGGATAGTTTATTTCCTAACGTGGGTTATGGGTCCCATCACTTCTTTTATTTCTGCCCAACATTGGGATTTGCCAAAATTAATCAAAAATTAATATTCCAATTAGTTGCATGCTAATTTAGGAATATCAAAATCCTCCCCTCCCAAATGTTTCTTGTCCTCGAGCAACTGCAAGGATATAATTGAAGAGCCCCCTTTTCTCCTTCTGTAACATCCTCATATGATAAGTTCCTCCAATGAACAAGATGCTCTCTCATCAATATGTCCCCATGTTTCTCCTCCCAGATGTATAAGTAAGCCTTTGGTGATAAATCCAAATGGCTCTCATCATGAAAAGGTGGGATCTCCATAGAGGCAACTATATTTTTTCTAGAGGCCTTCTTGAGGCACGGAATCAGAAAAAATATTTGGATCCTTCATTCCCATTTGAAGCTCCCATCCCTAAGCTATCATCCATAAAAAAATAATCACCTTCCAGAATGGTAATTCATAGAAAAAATCCTCCCAAATTCTCATGAGAGACACCTCCCAAGTGCTCAAGTTAACCATATGGCTCACCTCATATGGAAACAAGAGGTCAAATGTAGCAATCATGGATTGTCCAATGTTCTCCCTGAAGTATGAGGCATATGAAATGTGGACAGTCTTTTCTCTAATGGGTACACACAATCCATGTATCATCTCTCCCATCATGTCCACAACAATGATAAGGACATCATCAACATATGGGATCATAATCAAAGTCATACTAGCTGCCACGTGTAATACCGGAGGAGGACAATGGTCCCTCAAGTGCAACCAGCGCAGTTTCTTTCTACTTTAATATCCCAAAATTGGGAGAGTAGCAATAGAAGACATAAAAATAGAAATATGCAGAAATATCAACAGATAAATACATGAGACAACCATAGATCCATTCCATTATGATTATAACAACACAATAGGTACAAATGCTTTGAGGAAAAGATCACTCAAGTTGGGCAAACAAGCCTCCCATGAAAGCATACACCTAGATCTGAAATGTTGCTAATATAATATAAGATGGAATGTCAAAACTGCGCTATCTATGAGAGAGTAACAACTGAAATATAGAAAAATATATTTTTGTGGATACAATGCTCCAAAATAGTTAGGACTAGAGATCTATGCTCAAAAACAGATTTCCAGGACAGCCCATAAAAGGTTTCATGAAATACACACTATACAAAATAGAAGATTTGGCCCTAGGGCTGAATAATCACTACAAATGAATCATTGATAGGAGGTGGCTAATCTGAAATATGAAATGGTTGATCCTCCAATAGATCTCCTAAATGAAGGGATGATCCCCTCAAAGGAAACACAACTCCTCCAAATAGGGCAATAAACCCACTGTTGCAGCTGCTCTCTAAAATAACACAACCCTTGAGGGAAACTGCATTGTAGTTGAGGGTAGCTACTTGGCCTCCTACTAAATATGGAAATGATGCACCAAGGACTTCCTCACAAGCCTCCTGGATGAAAGGATGAACCCTACAATGGAAAACAAGCTCATAAATGGGGTTCTACAACCCTCCACTACTACAACCCTGCAGCACAACTCAGATCTGGGATAGACTGCATTGTAGAAGAAGACTAGAGCTTGGCCAAATGCCAAATAGTGGTAATGAAACTCAAGATAACCTCTCCTGAGTAGGAACTTGAAGTCCCCTGAAGATGAGGGTGGGATCTTCTCTCGGAGACACCTTGTTAGGTCCCTAAATTACTAGTATAGTCCCTTATTGTTGCCAGTGTAACCACCTTACTGTTATTGTTCTACCCCTGTAACCCCAATATTGTTATTATTATGCCCTTACATTATTATTGTTAGGTCGGCTAGAATTGTATTGTGTCCCCATGGACTCCTATATATAGAAGGAGGTTTTTTCATTTGTATCATCGAAGAATTGTTCATTTATGTAATGTAAAGGAGGTTTCCCCCTCGAAGTGGCTTATTTCTAAGGCGTTGATCTCTCTTTTATTCTATTTTTGGAGTTGGTTTCATAACATTTGGTATCAGAGCCTTTGGATTCTAGGGTTTCGCTGCTCCAAACAGGTTATTGTGGAATTTTCGCTATAATTTTTTTTTCTATGAAGGTTCAAAAGCTGAAATTTTTACAGAGAGAAGCCGAAATCCTGCGGAACACCGTGTAAAAAATTTAGATTTTGGCTCGCAATATTTTCGGAGATATGATCTGTGGAATTTAGGGTTTTTTAGGATCACGAATTTCACCTAAAACGGGCCATTGTAGAATTTTTGCTATAACATATTTTATATGAAGGTTCAGAAGCTAAAATTTTTACAAAGCGAAGCCAAACTCCTGAGGAACTTCCTGTAAAAATTTCAGATCTTGGTTCGTAATATTTTCGGAGATAGGATTTGTGGAAGTTAAGGTTTTTTAGGCTCCCCAATTTCATCTCAAATAGGTGACCGTGGGAAAATCATCATAACTCTCTCTCTCTGAGCGTCGGATTTGAATTCTGTAAAAAGTAGCTGCAAGTACACAGAATGTAGTTTCCTATGTAGAAATTTTAGAGCCGAAGGAGGAAACAACGACACGTGGCACGTCGTACAATTTTTCTCTACTGAACCAGTCCATAATTAGGTCATTGTGGGAGATTGGGTAAAATTTTGTCTTGAAGAATCCAAATCAGATCAGACCTGTGGAGTACAATGGTTACAATCTTTGGGGACGGTAGCTTTTAATTTTCAAGAGATTTTCTTGATTTTTTTTCGAAAGGAAAGGAAATCGAATTACGAGGTATTGCAGGGAAGCCAGGAAAGATAATAAGCTCTAATGTCATGACAAAGCTTCTAAAGCAAGAACAACGAGGCGTAATTGCACAATTATGCTCACTAGAAGTTCCAACATCAAAATCATCTATTTCTGCAGATCTCCAACAAGTCTTGGACAATCATTCCACGGTGTTTGAAACTCCCAAAGGACTCCCACCTATTCGTGATCATGATCATGCTATTCATTTGATTCCAGGAAGTGTTCCTCCAAACATCAGGCCTTATAGATATCCTTACTTCCAAAAGAGCGAAATTGAACGTGTGATTGCAGAAATGTTAGAGGCGGGTATAATTCAACCCAGTCAAAGTTCTTTCTCTGCTCCTGCAGTATTGGTACACAAGAAGGATGGATCATGGCGAATGTGTCCGGATTATAGGGAGCTCAATAAGCTCACCATTAAAGACAAATTTCCCATTCCTGTGATTGATGAATTATTGGATGAATTATATGGAGCAATTTATTTTACCAAGTTGGATCTTCGTTCAGGATATCATCAAATTAGAATGAAGACTGAAGATATTCCAAAAACAGCATTTCAAACTCATGAAGGTCATTATGAATTTTTGGTCATGCCTTTTGGCCTTACCAATGCACCTTCTACATTTCAAGGGTTGATGAATTCCATTTTCAAACCCTTCCTTAGAAAATTTGTGCTAGTATTTTTTGATGATATACTAATCTACAGCGGGTCTTGGAAGGATCATGTTCAACATGTTGACAGGGTGCTCAAACTATTGGAGGAGAAACAATTATATGCAAAAACATCCAAATGTTTCTTTGGAGTTCAAGAGGTGGAATATCTGGGTCATATTGTATCTCACGAGGGTGTTAAGGTAGACCCTAACAAAATTAAAGCAATTAAGGAATGGAAATTCCCTGCAACCATAAAGCAGTTGCATGGATTTCTCGAGTTAACAGGGTATTATCGCAAGTTTGTTAAGAATGATGGGAGAATAGCAACACCTCTAACAACATTATTGAAGAAATATGCATTTTCATGGACTCCTGAAGTAACTAAGGCCTTTGAACATCTTAAAGAGGCAATGTTCCTAGCACTAGTCCTAGCTATGCCAGACTTCACGAAAACCTTTATTGTGGAATGTGACGCCTCAGGAAATGGAACTGGTGTTGTTTTAATGCAAGAAGGAAGACCCATTGCTTTTGAAAGTTGTCCATTCAAAGGAAAGTATTTACAAAAAGATATTTATGAGAAGGAAATGTTAGCAATACTACATGCACTAAATAAATGGCAACCTTACCTAATGGGAAGACACTTCAAGGTAAAAACTGATCACGATAGTCTTAATTCTTTTTGGAAGCAAAGAATATCTTCAGAAGAGCAACAAAAATGGGTTACAAATATGTTGGGTTATGACTTTGAAATCATCTACAAAAAAGGGAAGCTAAATGTTGTTGTAGATGCACTCTCAAGAAAGGATGAAGAGGTGGAAGCATTGCTTTGTGCCATTTCTATTATCCAACCAGATTGGATAACCGAAGCAAGGGATGAATGAAAGAAGGATGAAGAATCGTGGAAACTCATTGAAAAGTTGCAGCAAGATCCTAGTACATCTGATACATTTAGTTGGAAAAATTAGTCCTTATGGTACAAAGATCGCTTATATATTTGCAAGAATTCCCAATTAAAACAAACAATTCTTTTGGAATTGCACACTTCTCCTTTAGGAGAACACTCGGGATTTTTAAAAACTTACCATAGGGTGAAGAAATAATTTTTTTTGGATGGCCTTAAATCTGATATTCAAAAGTTTATGGCGGAATGTTTGGTTTGCCAGCAAAATAAAGTTGAGACAATTAAGACCCCGGGTCTTCTGCAACCTTTATCCATTCCAAGTAAACGTTGGGAGGAGATTTCAATGGATTTTATCACAGGCTTACCTAAGTCCGAAGGAAAGAGTGTAATCATGGTGGTAGTTGATAGACTTACCAAGTATGCACACTTTTGTGCATTATCTCATCCATTTAAAGCAAGTACATTTGCTACTGCATTTATGGAAACAATTCAAAATCTACATGGAAACCCGAAGATTATTGTAAGTGACATAGATCCCATTTTTACTAGAAATTTTTGGATGGAATTATTTATATGTTTGGGTACTTAACTAGCTCATAGCTCTTCTTATCATCCTCAATCTGATGGTCAAACTGAGATAGTGAAGCAAGCACAATGGGTCAAGTGGTTACCTCTCGCTGAATGGTGGTATAACACTCCCTTCCATACTGCAGCAAAAATGACCCCATTTATGGAAGTTTATGGATATCATCCATCATCCATCACATCTTCTTTAAGAGAAAATTCTAAGGTTCAAGTAGTGGAAGATCATATCGAGCATCAACAATAAATTCTCCAACTCTTAAAGGATAACCTAAATCTGGCACAAAATCGAATGAAACAACAAGTAGATCAACTCCACAGCGAGAGAAGTTTTGATGTAAGAGACTGGGTATTTTTACAGGTACAACGATACAAACAAATGTCCCTCAAGCAAGCTAAGAAGGATAATAAATTATCGCCAAAGTACTATGGTCCTGACAAGGTGTTGCAAAATATTAGTACCATGGCATACAAATTGGAGCTTCCTGCTTCTTCGCGAGTGCATCCAGTTTTCCATGTTTCATGCTTAAAGAAGGTTATAGGGGACAAAATTCCAGTTCAAACAATATTGCCAGAACTTGATGAGGAAGGAAAAATCATATTGGAACCTAAAGCAGTCACGGAAACAAGAACTCGACGGCTACGAAATTGATCAATTTCAGAGTATCTCTTCAAATGGAAGAACTTACCCACTGAAGATTCTACATGGGATGATGAGAATTTTATACAGAAGAACCCGTAGCTACTCAAGCGTTGAGGACAACACTTTTGTGAAGGAGAGGGGCATGTTAGGTCCCTAAATTACTAGTATAGTCCCTTATTGTTACTAGTGTAACCCCCTTATTGTTATTTTTTTACCCCTGTAACCCCAATATTATTATTATTGTGCCCTTACATTATTATTGTTAGGTCGGCTAGGATTATATTGTGGCCCCATGGACTCCTATATATAGAATGAGGTTTTGTCATTTGTATGATTGAAGAATTGTTCATTTATGTAATGTAAAGGAGGTTTCCCCCTCGAAGTGGCTTATTTCTAAGGCGTTGATCTCTCTTTTCTTCTATTTTTGGAGTTGGTTTCATAACACACCTAGTGTGCTAAATAAAACTTGAAGACTTCGCTCAACAGAAAAGCATGCTTAATGTCAAAAGAAAAAAATCATAGATGCATAATCGAATTCCAGAATAAAATATATATACGCTTTTATGCTTCGTGCTTGCATACCGTGTGGCTGGTGCTTCTAAAGATGGGCTAATGTCGCTCTCCTGTGGCCCCCTGTCGGAGAAAGAAAACAACAAGTGGGAGAATGTTGGGTTTTGTTATTATTTCCCGCTAATGCGTTTGCGGGGGGGGGGGCTGTGAGGGGGCGTGGCCGAGCGGTACGTGTAGGTGCAACGTACGGGGACGGGGGGGGGTAACAAGGGGGGCGATAGCCCCCCTGTACGTTGCGCTAGGTGCAACGTACGGGGACGGGGGGGGGGGGGTGGGTCACAGGGGGGGCGGTAGCCCCCCCTGTCGAGGTCCGAGGCAGCGCGATGGAAATTTTTTTTGGTCCTTATTTTCCAGTGGGCGGACTCACCCATGATTTTGTGCATGGGTTTGCACATGGTTTTGGGGCATGATGGTTTTTGGCCCCTGGTATTTTGTAGATCCGGTCAAGGGAACTATAGTTATGTTCTAATCCAAGGTTAATGGATTGGGGTTTATGTATGCTTTGGCATGTATATATATGTGTTGTAACACTAAAAGGAATATAATGAAAAATCAAGCTGGTTGTCCCGATTTGAGATCCAGGGGAAAATCTCTGTGTTTATCTGTTTTATGTTTTACGCTCTCGCTATTGTTTATTTTTTGTTTTTTAAGACTCATTTGCAAATAATTTCTGTATAGGGTTAAAACATACACCACTAAAATGCATTGTCCCTACTTGGCCACACTGTCATGGGCCCACACTGTCCACGCTGCCCCTTCCCTCACGTTGTCACTAGGTTCTCATGGGCCCCATGTTGTCATCTGATATTTTCCTAAGTAACTTTAGGGAGACTTTATTTCCTAAGTGTGGGTTATGGGTCCCATCACTTATTTTATTTCGTAAGTGTGGGTTATGGGTCCCATCACTTCTTTTATTTCTGCCCAACATTGGGATTTTCCAAAATTAATAAAAAAATAATATTCTAATTAGTTGCATGCTAATTTAGGAATATTACAATCCTCCCCTCCCAAATGTTGCTTGTCCTCAAGCAACTGCAAGGATAGAATTGAAGAGCCTCCTCTCCTCCTTTTGTAGCACCCTCATATGATAAGTTCCTCCAATGAACAAGATGCTCTCTCATCAATATGTCCCCAAGGTTCTCCACCCAAGTGTATAAGTAAGCCTTTGGTGATAAATGCAAATGGCTCTCACCATGAAAAGGTGGGATCTCCATGGAGGCAACTATATGTTGTCTAGAGGCCTTCTTGAGGCATGGAATCAGAAAAAATATTGGTATCCTTCATTCCCATGTGAAGCTCCCATCCCCAAGCTATCATCCATTCAAAATGAATCACCCTCCAGAATGGTAATTTGTAGAAAAAATCCTCCCAAATGCTCATGAGAGGCACCTCCCAAGTGCTCAAGTTAACCATATGGCTCATCTCATATGGAAACAAGAGGTCAAACATAGCAATCATGGATTGTCCAATGTTCTCCCTGGAGTATGAGGCATATGAAATGTGGAGAGTCTCTTCTCTAATGGGCACACCCAATCCATGTATCATCTCTCCCATCATGCCCACAACAATGATAAGGACATCATCAACATATGGGATCATAATCAAAGTCATACTAGCTGCCATGTGTAATATCGGAGGAGGACAATGGTCCCTCAAGTGCAACCAGCGCATTTTGACTCCTAACTGTATCAGAATATGGCATGATGAGTGGTTTCACAACCACTTGTTTGCTGCCCAAATCTTCTCACATGCTTTGGGAAGGTGCATGATGTGGGGTGCAAATTGAGCACACCCTAAATAAGACATAATCTCCCCAAAATCCCCTAGGGAGTGGCCATCATCATCACTTCTTATGGCCCCAAGTAGACCATGAATTCTATAAGAAAGAGTACCCCTCCTTGGAGCAATGGCATGCACATGAATGGTAAGGAAATACAAATACATAATAAGTGAATCATGATGTACAGAAATATGACCTTTACCATGTACTTTGTTCAAGCTAGTGAAGTGGCTCATAGATGGGCCTCTTCCCATTCCCAATGAGAAAGGAAGTGGTTGTAATAACTATACCAAAGAGTTATGTCTCTCCTCGACCTCCAAACAATCCATGCATCTCCTCATATGGTGGTGCATCTCTCCTTTAAAGCCTTCCCAAATGAATCCCTCCAGGATAGTACGATATGCTCTTATAAAACTAGTGGGGTTAGAGAGAAAACTTTCATATGCTACATGTAGTAGCTTCTCCTTGAGCTTAGAGGCTCTAGTCAAGAAGATCCTACTTTGAAAATAGATGACCCCATCTCTTACTGAATATCTCTCGTCTAATGATTGGCCATTAAGAATACTGCATGAAAAGAGATCCTTGGAGTATTCCACCAATAGTTGGGATCTCAACAGTGTTGATGATCTAAAATGTAGAACACTTTTCATGTTGGTGCCCTCTTATTTTACACCTCCCATGCCAAAGTCATACACCTGGATGTTGCAATCTTGCCTTTGTTGCTCCTCTTGCAACTGCTTATGCTCTAGTGAAGGTTGAAGTTCTTGGAGGCTAGTCCTTCCATGGGAAGCTATCACCCATCAAAATTTTTTTGAGTTTGGCCAATGTAAGCATGAGTGATCACCAACCTCTATCATGTGTGGAAGATCCCTCCCTATGGGGAAGTATCTTCTGATTCTCCAAAGCCATGGAGTGGTCTCCTTGCACCATGATGGTGCCATCCATCCCTGAAACATCTTTTCTCAGGCAAGATGTGTGGTGAGAGTAGGTAATACTGATATTGGGAGAATGTCTCCCTCCTCCTAGAGCCTACCCGAGACTCTTTGTGTTGTGTCAAGTCCTCCCAAGGTTCCCACTCTTTCTGTATCTAAGAGTGGTGCAACCTGTTGTGAGACATCTCTCGTCAATAACCAGCATAGCCATGCCCCTTGTTGTTGCGTGTAATCAGTGACATATGTGGCATGGATCCTCGGAATGTAAGATGTTGGGTAGCATCCATACTCACCCAAAATTAACCAGTGCAACCATGCTTCTTGCTGCCCGGTATCATAGATCTGCAAGAAGGTAGGAGACCTCCTACTTCTTATCTGGATCCATCCATCCCAATGTGGATGATGAATTCTACCAAGATCAAACTTAGCATCCTCCCATTGTAGAATACCAACATCCTCCATGTGAATAACTTTGCACTCCATGAGATGTTGAAGTGCACCTCCATTGAGGTCTCTCCATGAGATCCTCTTCTCATCAATGGCCCTCCAAAACCAATAAGGTTATGGATCTGTTGCAGGTAGAAGTTTCTCTTTGAGCTATGAGAGGCTCATTGAGAAAGAGTCATCTTGAAAGGGAAAAATATTGCCCATCTCAAGATGTCTACCATCTATCATCCTCTTCTCCATTTCTTCATGAATGAATCTCCCATAAGGAATGGGTCCTCTTCTTCTCACTGCTTCTCATTAACAATGTTGCAGATCTGCAAAGTGATGCATGTGCTGTCTCAAAGCAAGGCATAATGCTGAACTTATAGCCAGCCATTGTACATAGGATCATACTCATCCTACCTTTTTAAACTCTACATTTAAACTTGAAGGGTTGAATGTAGTTCATCAATGACAAACTAGGATGGTTCTTCATCTCTTCCTTGATTATATCAAGGGTCCTCTGCGCAGTGATATGATGTTGCTCCAAATTAGCATGTTGTTCTAACCCTTGGTCATGCAATTTCCCTAATGGCATGTCCCCGTAAGTTTCAATAAGAGTGATTGAAACAATATGAGATGAAAGTGGTTGCATGCCTTGGATCAACTGATGTGTGGGAACCTCTTGCAAGATCTCAAGAGTTCCTCCAACCGGAACAATGGTGTCTCCAATTGATAGTAAGATTGATGGCTGCTCTTCTATCAATGTACCAGCGCTGGTATCTGTCTCCTCCTCATCATGCATCTCATGATTAATCCATGGGGCTCCAAATGTTAAGAACTCAAGACCATCTTGTAAAGATTCAATTGATCCTCCTCTTGATGTAAGTACATCTGCAACTGGTGGTGGTAGTGGCTCCTCCTCCTGAGTGATAATGAGGACATCTTCTTTTAGATCTTCATGTACTATCTCCTTGATGATGGGAGATGTCACTATGTGAGATGTTTGTGGTTTCTTTCTACCATACCTCTTCTTCAGTTTTGGAATAAAATCTACGTAAACAGATACTTTCATTAAACAAAAATTAATATTCCAATTAGTTGCATGCTAATTTAGGAATATTACACCAAGAAGCTACGAAACTCTGTTAGAGTCATCAGGACTGACCAATCCCAAATGACTTGGACCTTAGTTGGATCCATATGCATGCCTTACTCATCAATTATGTAGCCTAAATATTGGACCTAGTCCATGCCAAAGGAGAATTTCTCCAGGTTGGCACATAGCTTGTTTTATCGTAGGGTTTGAAGGACTTGTCAAATATGTTTCACTTGCTCTGTCGAACTCTTATTGAAGATGAGGATATCATCCACAAATGAGTTGGTGAAAGGCTACAAGATGTCATCCATCAACCTCATAAAATTTGTAGGGGAATTTGTAAACCCAAAGGGCGTGACCAACCACTCAAAGATACCCTCCTTGGAATTGAAGGTGATCCTCCATACATCTATGGGTTCTAGTGGAACTTGGTGATAACCAAACTTAAAATCAATCTTGTTGAAGTAATTATCCCCCTTGAGTTAGTCAAGAAGGTCATCAATCTGTGGGATTATGTATCTTTTCCTCATTGTGATTTTATTTAGTGCCTGATAATCATTGCAGAGTCTCTAGGTCCCACCTTTCTTCTACACAAGTATAATTGGGCTCCCACAAGGTGAGGAATTTGGTCAGATGTTCCCTTTTTGGAGCAACTCTTGAATCTTCATCTTGATTTATTTGTTTTCTAAAAGAGAGCAATGATAGATTGGCCCATTAGGTAGAGGTGCATTGGGGGTTATATTGATGGAATGTTTGACGTGACAGTGCAAAGGTACCCCTGTGGGTGAGGAGAAGATGTCCCTGCATTCCTCCATGACCTTATCCACTTTCTTATGTTGGAGCCATTTTTGGAGGCCATGGATGTGGCTAATATACTCCCCCTACTTTGAGAGCAAACCAGGAAAAAAACAAATTTCCCATTCTGGAAGATGATCTTACTACATTGCTTTACAAATATCAAAGAAATGGTGGTAGGTAGGGCTACCTTCAATATCTTGTATAGTTTTCTGTCCAAAGTAATAATAATACTATGAGGTCTGGACTCATGCAAAACATGGTGTTTCCACAAGTATGGTTGGCCTAATAAAACATCAGAAACTTCAAGGGGAGCAACATCACACAATACCTCATCTGTGATAGGTTTTATGTTATAGAGCAAGCGACACTGTTGGTTGACGCATAGATCTCATCCTTAGTGGAGCCACTTGATAGTATATGGTTGCAGGTGTGACATTGTAGGAAGGCCCAACCACTTAATGACCTATGTTGAGAAGAGGTTATTTTGACTCCCACTATCATCAATGAATTGCAGCGAAGCACCCTTCACCCACATATGTGAGTGGATAAGACTCTCACCCTGCTGCGGATCTTCCAACTCACTTTTCTTGACCTTCTTGGTGGAAATGGGGGCATTGGGTTCTGCATAAATGATTTGTTTCCCCTTGTTAGGTTCTAGCTAAGAGTCGAAACATGTGTCTGACTCTGAAGCTTTCAGCTTGACCACTATTGACTGCTTTGGCTAACATTCACTTGTGTTGTGAACGCGGCTATTATGGAATTCACACCACTTTCCTGTGTCTTTCTTCATCTTCATATTGTTATTCTTTGCTGGCAGATTCGACGGGTTGTCCTAGGTCATTCCACCTTGGCTTTATCCTTTGTTCTACATTTTGGGGGTGCCCTTGCCTTGCTTCAGATACACAAATCCAAAGTATCACTTGTTTTATTTAATTTTTTGCTTGATCTTAACAACATATCGGTACGTTGCACCAAGTGATGAGGTGTCCAGGAACTCCATTTCCGCCTGTATGTATTTGTGTAGACAACCAAGATACTTGAGCACTAGATGTCACTCAGAGTCCTTAATACCCAACTGACGGGCCTCCAAATTAGACACAAATTAAGGCCCATCTAACCTTTCCTAGGCACACAAAGGTTATATTAAATTTATCCTTCTACACTTAATAATGATTTTTTAACTTTAATATGTTCTTAGGAAGGTTTAGAGATAATTGCATATTATGGGCCTAATATTATTTATTTTTGCAGACTATTGAGAGAATATTGAGTAAATTCTTAATGAGATAATATAGGGACTTTCTCCCTACTACAGGATGGACCAAGATTGGATAGTAAATGAAAAAAATATCATGAAATTATTAACAAATTCTGGAGCTCCACTGATTGAGAAAAGCTAAGAATGTGTTCCCTGTCATTTAATGAAGATTCCTAATGTTGGGAACCAGATCCACTTTTTAAGGGATTTTGGAGGGGAAACTTGCCTCCTTTCAAGGATAATGCTTCTTCATCACTTTGTATAAGTACCAACTCGAATTTTCCTCTAGAGGCATGTATTTCTTAGTCTCTCGTGAAGAAAACTTGTTATTTAGCAACTCCAGTTTCATTTCTAGCAGGGATGTACTTGTATTGATTAAAATAATGAAGTTTGGTGCCATTTTTAGCTTCTAAAGCTTGGTTTCCTCCATATGACTTTGAGTTTCCTTGGGAATGGAAATCCTAGGGGCCTCAGAGCCCTCTTGTACAATTTCTTTATTTCATTTGAAAATCTTTTTCACTTGCATCTCTTATTTCTGCATTTACTACTCATGTTTCTTTTGTTGAAGGTCATATTGGTCAAATGATTGAACTTAGTTTTTTTGTAGGTTAATTACAGAGTCAAAAGCATGATGCATCCCTATAACAACTTTGAAAATTCATATTCAACATTGAGCTACTTGGATTTGTTTACTAGTCAACAAATCTATAATTTTTGGAAGTCTCTTGTAGCAAAATAGTAGTAATTTTCTGCTATTTTTTAGAATGTGTTAATGAGCTTCATTTGAGTTGATTCCACTTGTATTGGGTCATAAAAACATTCAAGTTAATAAAAAAATTTACCCCGTAGAATTTGCGCTTGATTAGGTTAGACATTTGGTAGGTTAACTTTCTCACTAGTTCTTGAATTTCTGATTTTTAGAGTATGTAAATTTCTGTTATTTTTTAGCATGTGTTAACATGGGTTTTTTGGAGTGATTCCACTTGGAATTGAGTCCTAGGACATCCTAATTAATAAAAAAAATTGTCCCATATCATTTTCATTTGATTTTCTTGGGCATTCGACAAGTTATCTCGCTCATGTAGCAAAATAGGGCATCATGTAGCACCTCCTATAACACTATTGTAGCATGTGTAAACTTGACCAAATTTGCTCTAAAAGCTTGGTTTTTGTCTCTTAGGCTTGAATCATGAACTGTAGGCTTTGAATCCGTGATTGAGTAATACCAGAAGACCTCTTAAACCTTGCCTCTTCTCCATTGTAATTCACCTCCGCAGTTTGGATTAGTGGACAGATTCATGACTTGAAGAGCACAATGATGATTTTCATGAAGCACATGATGAAATCTATTTACAAAATCTATCTTGATTGCAGTGATTGAAGAATGATTTAATTTTAGTTCATACATATTAAGCTATGGTTTCCATTTCAAACATTGCTATTTCTATTTCATAGACTAGGCTTCCTTTCGATGTACCATTTACACTCTGCAAATAGGTTAATATTTACATTTCTACAAATAGGATTAGCATTTGCATTCATGCAAAGTAGAATAGCCTTTCATTTCTATAAAAGTAACTAGGATTTCCTCTCTGCAAAAGTAATTAGGTTTCCTTTCTGCAAATAGAATAACATTTCCATTTCTGCAATTAGTTTAGCCTTGGATTTCATGGCATTCACCTCATTGCATCAAATCAACAAAATAAGGACACATTGCATGTTGCACATATAGTGTCAGCACCTCTTAAGTTTGTACAAACCCCAGGTTGATAATTTTAGTTGGTAGCCTTGGGCGTTGCAACATTTTTGTTGCAATAATGATGCTCATCACCATCTTCGTGCATAGAGTATGAAAGATATTCATGAACTTTTGCACTTCTTGGTCCCTTTCTTGCCGTAGTGTGGTCCATTTTATGTACCTGTGTTCATAGATCCCAACAAGGTAATAGTTTTCCTTAACAACATCTAGTAAATGCTCCCAAGATAGTGCAGCTGAAAATCGTGAGGATTCCTCCTTGACCCTTTGCTCATAGTAAGTTTCCCACTAGTCCTTGACATGGGGTTGGCCTTAAGGATTGAAACATAATATTTTCTCTATCATAAAATTATGAACCGAAAAGTATCCTTCCAACAAATTTAACCATTTATCTATAGAATCTATTTTTATCTAGCCTTCAAATATGGGAATGTCAAAACTAAATTGTACCTTAAAGGGGGCGATGCCTCTGAAGTGAATGTTGGATGAAGATGCGTCACCCATTAGTATCCGCTGAAGGAGCTGGGAAAAATTATCCATCATCTTGTTCCTATGTCGCTTAAGGGATTCTTCGAGCAAAAATTTGATGAGATCTCGTACTCCTTTGTATTTGTTTTCATCTGCGATGGAAGGCTATTGGGGTTGGCGAGGATGGTCTTGCAAGGGTACAGGTAGTTCAAGTCCCAACCCCTTATACCCCAAACTTATTAGGAACATGCACAAAAAAATAGAGAAAGAAGAGACCGCTATGATACCACTAATCCAAATCTATGAAGGAACAAAATAAAATACAAATTTAAAACAGAAACAAAGAGGTACAGTCAAAATTATCTTCAATTAATAAATAACAAATGTTGAAAATTGTTTACATGTAGAATGAAAGCAAACTAGCTAGGGCGATGGTAGCTTATCTCTAAGAAGAGATGCGATGGCTACATGCCTTTGAATTGTGTTATAATGAGTCTTGGAGGGATTTTTAATATGCAGAAATAATGAGAAACCCTAAACATCCAAAAAAATAACCCTAGGAGATGAAGCATCAAAGGGTATGGGCCCTAATTGGGTTATTTGGAATGTCAACTTCTCGGGGTTGTAACTTTGGCATACAATCTTCATTTGGCATGCATGATAGCCCGTTAGAAAGGTCTATTTGAGGACAACATATTTTGATTTAATGTGTGATAAGTGCTCGTTTCCCCAAAAAATGTTGTTTAGGGCCTCAAACAACTCTAGAAGTTCAAGGCTCGAAAACTGTCAAAGATAGAAAACTGTTGAAACAGGAAACTATCGAAATAAAAAAGTTGTTTTTTTGCCTGCTCCCATCCACATTATCTGATGAGCATACTTGACCATATTAAGTAGGTCAAATTTGATGATATGCAAACTTTTCCTATGAAATTACATCATGAACTCATCTAGGCTTAGGGTAAAAACGATGAGATTATCACCCATATTTTTCCTTAGATACATGTTGTATTAATTTTTCACTATCTTCCATAGAAATAATTTGTTGGATATGCTAAAGCATGGCTTCAACATCCTCATAGAAAGATTGGGTAGGTTCAAAATAAATATGACCAAAGTGTTGGAGAGATTCCCCTTTGAGATAGAGATCCAAAAACCTAACCCTAGGAGATGAAGCGCCAAAAGGTATGGGCCCTGATGGGATTAGTTGAAATGTCAAATTCCTGAGGTCGTAACTTTGACATATGATATATATTTCACTCACAGGATATCCCGTTAGAAAGGTCTATCTGAGGACAACAAGTTTTGATTACAAACTTGGATCAAAGCCCCTTTCCCCAAAAAATATAATTTAGGTCTTGTTACCACTCAAAACAGTAGGGGACCTAAAAGGGACTCCTAGGAGGGCAACTACTAGGTCAAGGGCAACGATGGAGACTTAGCCCACTATCACCACAACTCATACTCCCTATTCTTTACGGACTTTCACCAATGGGAGGAGACCCGGTAATTAGGAAGTCACTTTTAAAGGATGGATCAACAAATAGGTGCGAAGTGACCTTAGAGACCCTTTCCCTAGGATATGATCAAGAATGGAACTTTCTTATTCTTTAATCAAGGTACAAGAATTTCTAGGGAAAGGAGGTGAGGATTTGAGGGTTAGGCTAAAGGAATATGAGTTGAAAAGGAGTTTCCCAATACCTAAAATTCTTATAGAACTTGGATTCCTGAGGTGCCCTTGATGAATTGTCTTCGATGAGAAACGAGACAACATAGGGCCAAGTGGACCCAACCCAGGTTAAGGGAATGAAGTCTAGAAACCGATGATATTCTTAACCTAACTAAGGCAAGGGGAAAGGATCAAACACGAATTTTCACCTAAAGATGTCAAATTGATCCTATGAGGTACTAGCCTTGGGAACACTAGGGAAAATTTTTAGGTATCTAGCCTTAGACCCAATGCTTGAGGTATCTCGAAATCCCACTGTCGGAATATATTCAATTTTGGAGGACACCTTTAGGACACACTAGCGCACTAGAGCCTAGGAGATCAAAAAAATTCTAAGGCTAGTTTCCCGAGAAATTGATGCCCTAGGTAACCCAATGTGGATAGACCTATAAGAGGGAGGAAAAAGGTAAAAAATATGGTTTAAATGACCACCCTTTGATGGATCAATTCCTAATTCCTCTTGGGGACATGGAGTCAAGGATAATTGTGAAGATGGACTTCGTTTCTTGTTCAAGGAGGTGTTTAGTCAATTTAGTGTCCTAAATTGCTAACATAAATTATCAACTAGGGCTAGTAAACTTATGAAGTGTGATGCACTATATGTGCCTAAGTATCCCTTTTTCTTACTTCGTTGTTTTTAGTGTTTTATTGATGTTTTGGGGTTTTTATGTTTGAATCTTAGTATGCTACTCTATGCTAAAAAGATGAAGTTAGATTTATGTCAAAAGGGAGAAAATGAAATGTTAATAAATGAATTAAAACAGAGTTTATTTGCAAGTTATGTTCCTAACTAGAAAATGATGAAAACAAAAAGTTCTAATCCATGGATATTACAGCTTCTAAATGAACATTCATGAAATGAAAAGTAACTCAAAACACTACAACTTAATCTGATTCATTTAGTTAGAGATTTGTTGGAAGAGCTTGTGAAAAATATTAATTCTAATGTAATGAGAATCTCTTAAAACATAAAAGAAATGCCGAAACAACTTATAACATTACAACTAAATCTCATTCATGAGTTAGAGGTTTATTGGAAGAGCTTTTTGAAAGAGATTAATCATAATGTGATAAGGATCTTCTATGAAGCAAAACAATCAATAACTCACAATATTACAACTTAGTCTCATTCGTGAATTAGAGATTTATTGGAAAAGCTTTTGAAAGAGACTTAACTGCAGTATAATGAGGATCTTCTTTTTAACTAAATAATAGAAAATGAAATGCTAATAACTCAAAATATCACAATTGAATCTCATTCATTTAATAGAGATGTATTGGAAGAGCTTGAGAAAGAGACTAACTGCAATATCATGAGGATCCTTTATCTAAGCAAATGAC
The DNA here is from genome assembly GCA_034641835.2 of Pinus albicaulis. Lineage (NCBI taxonomy): Eukaryota > Viridiplantae > Streptophyta > Pinopsida > Pinales > Pinaceae > Pinus > Pinus albicaulis. The sequence continues at coordinate 840,869,857 of CM076571.1, read as the reverse complement.
ATGAAACATAATGCTAAAAGCTATGATTTCAGAAAGCAATCTAAGTAAAGGAATATGACAAAACATAATTGAAAATGAATTATCTAGAAAACATGTAAAACCTCCTTGAATAGCAGGGGCCCTCTGCTATCAATTTGGTGAAATTCTTCAGCTCCTTAAAGTTGTAATCAAAACAGCATAAAAGAACTTCTTTATTGAAAAAAACTCACAAATCTACATCCCATTCCATCTTAAGCTTTGTTACAAAACACTCTCTATTCTTTCTCTTCTTCTCCTATTTTTTCACTACCCTTGATAGGAGAAAACTTCTCCTATTTATACAAAATATGAGAAGTTATCTCATTAATGGGAGTCCATGAATCTCTCTCTCCATCTCTAGAGTTACAATCAAAATAGGAAATGATAAGACACATGTCTTTTTAGAGTTTCAACACAAATAAGAAATGAGACACATATCTTCTTAGAGTTTCAATACAAAAAGAAAATGAGACACATGTCCTCATGATCCCATGATCTTCCCCAACCAAATTTGAATTTGGTTTTGGGAGGCCACATAAAGGTCTTTTAGAAGCTTCCTTTTGACCTACACATGTCACAAAACTCATAACACATATATAGATATATGAAACTATGTTAATTTTCTAGTTTCTAATCATAAATTCACTTTAAATACATAAAATAAATAACTTTGGAAAACAAGGATCTTAACCCATATATTTGTGAAAATGGTTACTTGATGTAGGGTTTTAAGTCAGATGGCTATGGAATAAGAGCTGAATGGTTATGACATAATGGAAATATGTATGAATATGGAAAACACTTTTGAGACTCAACAGGAGGCTCTCAAAGTCGACTTCCTCCAATGTTAAGGGCAGGAGAAGAAAAGTGACCTTAAAAGCATTTATACTTCGTTGAAAATGGAAGGGGCTTATTGAGATAACATGATCTCTAAGAAAATTCATTCATCAAACAGGGCCCATACATAGAGATAAGCTAAATAGAAACATAATTCCACATTAAATACATACAACAATTAGCCCTAAAGACAATGGAGATCTCATAACCAATGTATGCAACAAAATGAAAGAAAATAACTTTAAAATTGCTCTTACATGTAAGAGAATATATCCACCTAGCAACACATTTGAAATATAAGAAGCTCCAAGATAAGAATAACCCAATCCATACATCAAAATTCATCCATTATCCAAAAATATCCACCAAGGAAAAAGTGCAAAGTTCTTTAATGAGAGAATGATCCAAATTCAAGTGATGATACAAAATGAATCCATCCAACTCCTATTTATACACTCATTAAGAGTTCGAATTACCTAATGGGCCTACATTAGCCCATTAAAATAAAATAATGTGCAAATTAACAAAATTTTGGTGACAAGCCCACCAAACTAGCTCACAAATGAAATAATACGCCCCTCAAGATGTAAAATAATGATCTATGCATGTCGTAGGCCCCTCCAAGAGGCCTGATGAGGTCCATAAGTGCCATAATGATGAATGGGGCCCTCAAAAGTGATGGAAAAGGGGGGGGTGGGGGGTCTTGTTCTCCAAACAATAAATCTATGGTACTCCTAGTGGGTGTGGGGGCACACCAATGACCTCATGGGTCTTCAAATGAGTCAAAGATGCCTTTACACCATTTGTAAGGGCTCAAATAATGGAATGAATGATGCCATGTCAACGTACAAGTCCTGGGACACCTGCCAAGTGTGTTGTGCACTTGTGGGGCCTGCTGGGCACAGTGTACTAGATACATCTTCCTCTTCCAAAAAGGTGGATCTCTAGAAAACTCTGAGAATCTCTGGGGATCCATGGAATGTTGTCTATTGTTGCGGAGGCCCATGGATCTCTACACACACCCTACATGTGCCAATGTAGCCCTCTGGAGGGTTGGGACGCCATATAGGGATAACAAACCCAAATGGACCCCATCTGCTTTCTTGCATAAGATCCAATGCGTCCCCTAGCCTTCCAACACAAAATGTCAATAAAGTAATTGGGTAAAAGAGCTTATAAACCATGGGAAACAAGTGGACACTTCATAACGGTCTGCCCTTCCATAGTGGGATTCGACATGTGCTAATGTATCCAAGATCCAAAGGGGGTTAGCCAAGTACTTTATTAGGTGGTTTCCACCTTTATAGGGGATAATATGTCCAAGGTACATCCCTCAAATGGTGGTGGAATGTGATGGAATAGGGAATGAGAAGGACAATCTTGGGCCACATATGAGGGCACAAGGGTAGCTAAAAGGGAATCCCGCACCTAAGTATATAATGTATAGGAGGGATCAATCGTGGTACATGAGGTTCCCTGGCCTTGATTTTTCCACCCTTATTTATATGCCTTTTTCCTTTTATGATTTATATTTGATTAAGTGCTAGGTGCTCAAAGGATAAGAGCATGGTGTGTAAGATATCACAGTGATTACCCCATTTTGGTAGGGTGGTTCATTTCCCTCCAAAGGTTGGGACAATCATGGATTCCTGAATGCTAAAAAAGGCTCATTTAAGGCCTATGGAGCTGGGGTGATGGCCATGGGTATGGGGTAGAGTTCATGCATTGGATTTTTCCCATGTGCTAATTATGTTTGTCTCGACCATCTTTTGTATTTTGTGGTACATTTTCCTGTTGAATGTGGCAATTTATGCTTTTACGTTTCTTTTTAGTTGCTTCAACCTATAGGGCATCATTCCAAGCCTGACCCAAGTTGGGGGCAAGGGAATGGGGAGGCTAACCCTATGTGAACCCAGTGAGGAAATGTGGAACCAGGTGGGAGAGATGATGAATGGGGGTATAATGAACGAAAGCAGAATGGTATATGTGGATATGGAGTAGGACCACACAACCAAAGTCGAGGTTTCCCAAGTCGTAACACCCTAAAACCAAATGGTCAGTAAAGGAGTTCCCACAAGACTAAAATCCAAGGGTAACATCCCAAAGAGGTCAAGGGGACAGAAGCACAAACTAAGCCCACTCTTTCCATCGAATCTCCCCATTAATCCATGCACATAAGTGTCCATGATAATTAAACCCAATACTCAATTACCAAATGACAAGACATACCTTTAGGTTCAGAAGGCCCAACTTCAAACATACGATCAATATAGACGGGTGAAGGACCACATGGCTGGCTCAGGTGGTGGAGGAATGGCACAACGAGCTAGTTGAGGGTTGCAAGGGGTTGTTGGATGCCAGTTGAGGACCATTATGGAGAAACGTTTCTCCTAGGGATATCACCCATGAAGTGATGGGTAATAGGGCCTCAAGATGGCTCTAGAAGTTCATAACCCAAAAATTGTCAAAATTAGAAAACTGTTGAAATAGGAAAATGTGCTGAAAAACAGGAAACTAATATAAAATAGTTTTGGGGGTCCAAGTGAAATAGGTGGGTGGCCACCGATATCCACATGGATCACCATGTCCAATTATATTGTCATGCCCTTTTCTCCTTTGTTTATGTTAGAGTGAACTACTTCTTACACTAGGATTATGTTGTCCATGATTTCCTTTTTCCCACAAAGCCTTCTTGGTTTTCATATATGACATTGGGAAGAAATGGCTTTAAGTGGTTGGATTTTATTTTTGAAATGATTTTATAGGAGACATTACATAAGACATTGTACACAACTTAGAAAAAGAAGAAGGATTTGCCTCTTTTGGTATCAAAGGTAGCAAAGTTGATTTTATGCCTCCTCCCATCCACATTATCTGATGAACATAGTTGATCATCCCAACTAGGTAAAATTTGATGTTGTGCCAACATTTCCTATGAAATTCCATCTTGAACTCATCTGGGCTTGGGGTTTATTAGGGTAAAAAGGTGGGATTATCACCCATTTTTTATCCTTAAGATACATGTTGTATTAATTTTTTATTGTCTTCCATAGAAATAATGTGTTGGATGCCCAAGCATGGTTTCAACATCCTCATAGAAAGACTGAGTAAGTTCAAAATAAAGATGACCAAAGTGTTGGAGAGTTGACCCCTTAATATTGGCATAGCATCACATAGTTATCCATTGACATGAAGTGATTGAACATTGTTACACCATAGGCACATTTTGGCTTTCCTGTGTAATTATTTGGTGTTTCGATCCCCTACTTTGAGCCAAAGGCTCCTTGATTTTAGCCTCAAATATTTTTCTTCTACTATGAGAGCCCTCTGTACAAATGAACTCTACATTTTCTTCTCTAAGTAACTAATAGGTTATTAGTCCACAATCTAGCCGATTTTGAATTTCTCTAAGGTGGGATTTTAGGTCGAGAATATTTTTGTTTGTGGCACACACGTGGCACAAAAACAAATCTAAGATTAATCTTTAAGTGCCAATTTAGTGAATTAAACTTTTCTCTTCCCAAGTATATATTGGGGATCCTTTCACCTAGAGGCTTCAGGTAGTGGATACTATCTTAAAAAATTCTTGTTCCTGGGTTCACCACAGATTAAATATTAACAGAAGGGGATCATAGTCCTCTTGAAGATGAAGATGAAAGCTATTAGTGCATGGTCAAATCCACTCTAGGATAGAATGTGGGAAGTAAATGAGAACCACTATTCTAAATATCCCCCATGGACCTAAAATAAATCTAGAAGGGAAACTATGTGTCCTAGCCCTCTATTTGCAATTGTTCCAAGTAAACTTGCCTTGGATTAATTTGACATATATGAGTTCCAATAGAGAAATAAAATTTTCCATCTTTTTCATAAATGAGTCTCTAACAATGGATGCCCCTTTGTTCTCTTGAGAAAGGAGAGTGGTGTTGAAGTCTTTAGCAAAAATATTATTTCAACCATAGTTAGACTCCTTAAGAGAACATAAGGAGTTCCAACAAAGTACTTTTTCAAGATATGCTATAGGAAAATGAGTGTTGATTATGTTACAAATTTTACCTGATGGGATGTGAAGAAGTTTGGTTGTAAGCCAATGGGGTGAGCTTCGAGCCTGAATAAATTTGAAGAACGATTGGGACTAGAGGGTGTTGATGCCTCAAGAGGCTCCTCTAGAGCTTGCTTTGGCTCCACTTCCTTGCCATATGGAGTTACTTATTGGAGAGCGTTGTGGTCTCGTAGTTTGATCTCCCATAGTAGGATGATTTGAGCTTTTTCTTCCTTGATTAAGCTTCAAACTGCAACTGCTAATTTAGTTTCACTTCGCAAATCCCTACAATTCAAGGATACAACTTCATTACTTATAAATTTGGGGTTTCATCCTTGAGGAGGAGTTGAAAAACTATGATTCTTAATGGTCCTTATTACTTTGTTGTATGTTCGTTCAATAATATGTTGAGTTCCAAGATCCTTGTCTTTGTTTGATTATTCCTCTCTTTTTATCAATATTGGTCTTACATCCTACCCTTTTTTCCTATTTTGCTAGTTGTAGTGCTCTGATCTAATTTGTCATTAGATATTTCTTGTGCTGAAAATGGTCCAAAAAATGGCTATTTGAGGGGTTTTTGGCACTTGAAGGGGAAAGATAAACTTCTTATTCAAGGTCTATGTCTTCTTGATTCTAATTTTGGGTTGAGGCGTCTTCCATTGATTTTCCTCCTTACCTTTGTTATTTTGAAGTCTAATACTTAGGGTGTGCAAGTGGTTTATACCTACTTCCTAAAAGGGTTCTTATGAGACTCTTGTTGTTGTTGGATGGAACCCAGAATGCATTGAAATGAGGAGAGGGGGGGGGGGGTGATTCTGGGGAGCTACATTTGGAGCTAGAGGGTTTTTTTTGGGGGCTTCTTATCTGGTTGGGCCTCTTCTCCTTTTACATTGCTGCCATTGTTCTCCTTGATCCACTTGCTATTGCTCTTACACTGCTTTGGGGAAATTTTGGGCAAAATTATTGTAATCATGATAAATTTTTCATTTAAATAAGATCTAGTCATTGTCCACAGGTTGTATGAAGTTCCACTTATCAAGGGACAATTAAATAGCTTCTAGGAGGTCTTTTCTAAGGTCTACCTCAATGTATTTACCTAGGGAATTGCCAATGTTCTTAAGAGTTTCTTCATTTCGAAAATGGAGGTGGAGATGGGGTAATTTGAACTGAGTAAGGACAACAAATGGAATGCCATTTTTTAGGGTTAAAAATTGAGGTTCCAGTGATCTAGCTACAAACACTACGCTCCTAGAGAGTAATGCCCACTTATAAATGTTAGGTCCTAACCTAAATTTTTTTTTTTTTAAATAAGAAGGTGAAGAACCCTTTTCCACACAAGGATAATGAGAGCTTTCCTTTGATTAGAGGATGGAATTTTTTGATCAATCCAAGAGTTTAGCATTCTCGAGGATGGCTAAATGTTGATGAATTGACTAACTAGATCCCGATCTACTAATCTTAGTACCATTTTTCCTGATTGGGTCACATGCATAGGGACTTCAGGGTTTTGTCCAACTTCTTTAGAATTGAGAGAGAAAAAATTTGATTGGACAAGGAAGGACTAGTACTAGATTGTTAAAAGCTTCAATAAATAGTAGAGGAGGAGGGTCAAGGCTAAAGCCACGAGGGCATATACTCGATCCAAGGGGGGAAGTTGTATAGAGCTCGCACACCATGTAAATGTTATTTTTAAGTTGACACATCATTGTTATTAAAAGAAAACTACACCACTTGACATAAACCACTAATCGTCCATAAGTGGGTAGATTTTCACTCTTTCTAAACATCTTTGGGTATTGGGCCATAACCTATTTCTTTATTTCTAAGGAAGACAAGCTGCCAATCATCTACACATAATTTTAAATATTTTATTTTTTGGAAACTAAGCACTTTGCAGTATGTCAAGTGAGGATTACATAGACCACTTTCTTTTTGCCACTGGTTTTCCCTACGGGAAACCTGATCAGTAACGTAAATCTAGAGTCTTGAGGTTGCTAACACCTCGTATAACTTGGGCATCTTGTACATAGAAACTTATAAAAACATGTTAGTCGTGTCAGACCTTGACATACATCGACATGAGAAGACAAAAATTTCTACTACCACTATAAGAAAAAAAATAGTGAGTCATAACAACGATTGGGAAAAATATCTACACATTCACGCTGGCTGGTCATTACCCTCATCCAAGGAGAAGGAGATGTTGGTTGATCTCTTGGCTATAATCACTAGCTTGCGGTCTCTATTATCAAATTTTTCCTCCAACTCTACCAAACTAAAAGAATTCTCTTGCTGAGCCTTGTACCTCCCTAGGTGGTTAACAATATTCAAATGACGATTAACCTTGTGCATACTTCGTGCGATGGTTGATGAAAGTAACAAAACACATGCAATGTGCCAAATATAGTGAAAGCCACAACTCCTTTTTGTGTAATTTAACACCTAAACACACACAATTTTAAATCTTATTCCATATTCAAAATATAATTTTAACCTAATAATATATATTATAAAATCAATGCCTATAATAATAATTGTGACTATATTATTATTATTATTATTTCGTATGCCTATGATAATAATTGTGACTATATTATTATTATTATTATTTCGTATTGGTCACTCAAATCAAATTTATTTATAAAAAAAGAGCTTTATTTCGACAACCTATTTTCTCACTGAAATTAAATTTAATCAATTTATTTATTGTTTATTGAAAAAGAAGGCTTACCAATCCGATCCCTATATGAATCGGATGACCGCAGCGTAAGGATTATTTTGACTTCTGTTTGGTTGCGGGGAATTGAGGTGAACCTATTTTGTCTGGACGGAATGAAGATCGTTCCAGTGCCATGCTTGGAAGATAATTATGCATATCTGTGAGTTCACTCGCTTATCCCGAATATTTAGTAAATTCTCTTCGTATGAATAGTTTCTCCATTTTTTTGCGTTGCTCTCAATTTATCATGATAATCCGAGAAATGTAATGAAACGAGGTTTATTTGATTCGAGTCATTAACACACATGTAATTCTTCATTTGATCATTTAATGCTTTTGCTTTTAACTGCTAATCACAGACACAGAATAATCATGCGGGTATATTACTTCTCAGCTTCACAGATTAACATCCAGAAGCCCAAAAAATCAAATTCTGTTTAAAAAACAAGGAGAGCTAACCAGGATAAATAACAAGCTTGAACTCCATACAGAAGAGTAGCAGAAGAAGTGGATTGACAAAAAGACTAAATCTGTTCTATATCTGTTGTTTAATTACAAGGAGATCACCCACATTTATATTGAATTGGAAAGAGACCACAATTAAAGAAAGGTGATTGGCTAGTTCAACCAACAAGTATAAATTAGTTAAATATGCACAGTGATTAGATCTCTGACCTAATGAAGCTTAGCTACATGGTGCATGTACACCAAAACACCCCTGCGGTGTAACTTACGGAAGCATGAAAAATATGTTAAATTTTGAAATGGGTACCCACCGACAAATGGGTAGCCCCTAGGAGAATTTTTGGGCAGCCAGGCTGCCTGGTTCATAATGAGGAAGGAAACATCTAGTCCTAGGAAACTTATACCAAGAAAGGCAATATCTAAATATTGTATTTAGCTTTTTCCTGTTTGGCAACTGACAACAAAGGAGGCAAGGTCTAAATATGTATTTGTAAATCTCTTTAAAATGCTATCAAGCTTCATGATAATACAAGTGAATATTAAAGTCTTTTACGTTATCTTGTGTAATTGTGTTTGATTCATTAGTTCAGTTTCTGGAAGATCCAACTGAGAGATTCAGATCAATTGGTATTAGAGCAAGTTGCTCTTTACGCCTGATCTGATTTTTTTTTTTAAATGCTCGTTTATTAATGCCTCTCTTTTTTTTCCACCCGCTACAGGTTCTTATTTTCCAGCCATTCTACATTCACTTTATTTCTTAATATTTATCTTTTTCTTCACACATTCCCTAGCTACAATGTCTTAGTTCCTCTGCCTCATTACAACATTTACAACACCCATGGCCACTTTTGTTACAAGTTCGCAACACATTTATAGTTCAGGTATATCTCTGGTGTGGCCTGATCCTGTACCGCACCCAGAATCCATGAGTTTTTATATCATGAGCAACATTCAGAGCGGGTTCCCTTTGGAGATATGCCCTCCCACCCCGCTTTAGTAGGAGTCTGCTTCACATTCATCAGTTTCAGCGTAGTAGCATCTGTCTTGGGTTCATTTGGAGACGTTCCCTCCCACCCCAAGCTATGTAGGCACCTACTATTTCATCAACAGTCAACATCACATCACATCAACTATAGCAACATCCGGCTTGGGTTCATTGGAGATGTGCCTTCCTACCCAGGCTATGTAGGCACCTGCTACTTCATCAACAATGAGCATCACATCACATAAACTCCAACAACATTCAAAAATCATTTTAGCCATGGCTTCACACTTAAACCGAAAGGCAGAAAGTAGGGGATGCTTTCCATCTAAACCGGGAAGAAGGAAACATAGTGATAACATCTAATGAGGAAGGAAACATCTAGTCCTAGTAAACTTATATCAAGAAAGGCGATATCTAAATAATGTATTTAGCTTTTTCCTGTTTGGCAACTGATAACAAAGGAGGCAAGTTCTATATATGTATTTGTAAATCTCTTTAAAAGGCTATCAAGCCTCATGATAATACAAGTGAATATTATAGTCTTCTATCTTATCTTGTGTGATTGTGTTTGATTCATTAGTTTTGAGCAAAGTTTTTGGAAGATCCAACTGAGAGGTGAGGCTCTCTAAGCCTCACCTTTGATCAATTTCAGATCAATTTTTCTCCTCCTTGGACAGACAACTAGCTATCTAGCAACCCTATATAATCAAACATAACATGATGCTAGGATCCTCCACTTCTTGCTCTGGTTATATTTCTTTTCCATTCGACACTCTTTCTTGAAGAAAGGTGGATAATCCATTGACAAGTACTTTAATCATTTTTGTAGTCATGTGCTTTCATTTAATGTTATGGGCATACTAATATGGATCAAGGGGCAAATTGGATAATTGATCAATCTTGACCATATTCTTGTTCCCTCACTTCACTTGAGAGGTTAGTCTTTGACTTTAGTACAGTGGGACTTCCTTTGAGTCATTAGGGTTTTAGGAAGGGCATTACTGGGGAGGCATTTATTGAAGCAATGTGTTCAAGATAATCCATATTGACCATTTTTCATCTTTCCCTCCTTCTCATCTACATTCTTCGGGCTAGTGGTCATTGGTCATTGGAATGGCACCCTTCATCCTTATCCTTGAGTTTGGGCTCAAAAACTTAGCCCTAGAGGTTGATGCAACTAAACGAAAGATAAAAGCATAAGAAAGCTAAAATAAAAAGAAAATGAAAATTGCAAAAGATGGTTGGGACATTTATTTAGCAAGTGGACAAAATCCTTGCATGAGATTTACCCCCCTTATTAACCATCACCAAGTTCCTCAAGCATATGATGCTTCGTCCATAGAAAGGAACTCTTGTATTGCCCCACCAAAAAATAGCTTTATCTTAAAGGGGCAATGGAAAATCTCAAAGGCAAGCTTGGGCTCTTGAGCTATGCACCCAAATAAAGATAATCATAAAAAGTAAAAGGTGTGCCAAAGGGGTGGAAAAAGCAGGCTGAGGAAAGGGGTAACTCATGCCTCCACAATTGCTCCCTCCTTACATCTATATACTTATGATGTTGGACCTCCATTGGCTAGTCACATGACTATGCCACCTTGCCCTGAAGTCCTTCCCACTCTTCAACCATCATTATCGCACACACCTATAGAGTGATGGGCTAACCTAGGACATGTCACTTCCCATTGGGGGCTCGAAACACCTAATAGGGTTATTGACCTGACTATCCCTAAATTAAGGAATGTAAGTTGTTTACATGACTCAATCTAGTTAGACATGTGAAGGTGAACTCTGTATGAAATATTCTTATGCCCTAACATTAGGTATGGTCCATTATGACGCGTTTATGGTTATTGCCCATAATGATTGATGATTTCACTTGACCTTGAGATGATTTTATCAGGTGCTGTTCTCACAACAACATAGGCCTCTTGAGAGATAATCCTCATCCCATTCATCAACATTCGAGAAGTCCTTTTACCTATTCTAGAGAGCAGTTTTGACCTAAATGATGTAACATTGCCCCTCCATTGAGCCAATGAGGATTGGTGTTTGATGTAGAAATTTCTGAATCCTTATACTTATGCAGAAATTATTACTGTTAATCCGGTTAAGCTCCTCCTACTTATACGAGTTATCAACTGAATAAATTCAAGTTAACATCGAAGCAAAACACATAATAGATCTCTACCAATTCAGATCTAGAATAAGCACATGCACACATTGACAAAGTGACACAGTTATTTCTAGACAAACTGTCCCTGGAAAAACCCAATGTGGAAAAACCGGTCTCTGGCTGCTGGAGGGCTTTATTATTAAGAATATTTCTGAATACACAACTTTGGGTTCCAGATCTGGAAAACCCTACAAATAAAACTCTAGATCTACAACTCTTGGCAGATCTGGGACCAAAAACACTGACTGATCCACACCCTCAAACGGGATTTACAGAACTTAGATAGATGCAGGCCTAGAAACCCCAGCGCTACCCTTGAAAGGCTTTGCGTCAGCCTCTGAAGCCCCTGACAGGCTCTGCGTCAGCCTTGGATGGCCTCCAAACTCTCGGCGCTGCCTCTGGAAGGGACTGCGTGACCCCAGAATGAGTGATGCAGTCACTACGATGCCCCTAAGGGTCTCTACGCAACCCCTGAAGGGTTTCCTGAAAATTGCGCCGTCCCTGCTGCTGCCTTCCTTTGCGCTGTCCTTGAGCTGATCTCTTCTCTGCCTCTTATGTATTCTAGACCCCGGGATCAGATCATCCCCTTAGTCTAAATTCCCCTCTCTGCAGCTGAAGCACTTCTGAGTATTCTTAGCCAACCCTGCCCTAGAATCTCAGCTTAGCTTCAGTGCTCTGCCTCTGTGTGTTTTACAAATGACCCCAAGCCTTTCCTTTATACTTTTCTCGTTGACAAATCAACGGCCATTATCAAATCTTGAATCAATGGCTAAGATTAAAAGAAAGCTTGATCCGTGTGACTTAAGACAATTTCATCACATGTTTAATTATATTCACTCTAACTATTTTATTTTCCTAAGTTTTAACTTAGGAAATACATTAAAATAATTAATTAATTTAATATCTCCTAAACCAGATGAAATTTCCCAAATCCATTTCTGGGTCTTGTAGATCAGGTGAACTGTTGTCCTTCCTCAAAATTTGGGACCTAGAGTACAACTGATGCTACCCCAAATACACAAAATCTCAACACTCCCTCTTAACATCAAGGGTGTGCTCTAGCAATACATCACACTTATGCATTACATGATTTTGGGCACTGGTTCTGTGCTGCTAAAGCTTGGCCTCCTGCCACTCAACTCTACACTGCTACTGCTGCCCATGACTCTGCCACTGCCACTGCAACCTCCGTACGACAGCTCCCTCTCAATATGCTGCATCTGTGCTGCTCATACCACTACCACTGCTGATCTGCTGCACTGTAACTTCAGTTGTTGAGAGAAACAACTGAATCTCCTACCCAATCTTTGACAAACAAGTCAAATGGGCTGCATCCTCATCACTGAAGCTCCATAGGCTACAGATCTGTGCTGGCATCTAAAGAACGATGCATAGCTACAACTCTGCCTGCATAATCAGACTCCCTCTGCACTACTGAAGTCACATCAACTCCTTGTGCTGAAATCTATCACGCTGCTGCTGCACTGCGCTGTCCCTCTGAAGCTCTTTGCGCTGCTGCAACTCTGCACTGCGTAAGCAACACTACTCTGCGCTGCTGCAACTCTGCACTGCGTAAGCAACACTACTCTGCGCTGCTGAAGTCACATAAGCCTTTGCGCTACTACTGCTTCTACCCTGCTGCTTCTTTACTCCGCGTTGCTCCTTCCAGCCTCCAGATTTGCCTCTGCTTCCGCCTCATCTGTGATCTATGCACCCACTGCTCCACTTGTCCTGCTACTGTCTTAAGGCTACCGTAGCTTGCTTGTGATCCAAGAGATGAGCTGCTCAAGGATCCCGCCTTACCTCCATGTAGCTCCTCTACATGTCCATGTCACCCACCTCCGTGGTTCATGAGCACTCATGGCTACATCATCTCCTGACCCATCATCTGCCACTACTGCTTTGGAAGAAGATGCTTCCTTGTCCTTTTTCTTCTCTGGACAATAGCTGGCAAAATGTCCCATTTCGCCACACTGAAAGCACTTGATCTTTGAAAGATCCTTCTTCTTCTTCGGCTGCTTCTTCGATGCCAAGGCTGCATCTTCCTCCTCTTCCTTCTTTACTTTGCTCAACCCAGGGCTGTGCTGCTTCTTGGTGAATCTGCGTAGTTCTTCTTGCCGCAGGATCAACCACAAGCTGTCCCAATCTGGAAGGTCCGCTCTACCCAAGATGCTTCAGACAAAGGTTTCCCACTCATCCGTGACTGCATTGAGGGCAGTCCTGACTATCATTGCATCATCTACGGTTGCACCCGTTGTAGTCAGTTGATCCCTGATTGACTGCAATCTGAAGAGGAAATGCTCGATGTCTTCTCCCTTGGTCATCATGAATGACCTCATTTGTGCCTCCAACACCATCTTTCTTTGGACTGACTTTCCCTCATACAGGGAAGTCAAGGCCTTCCACATCTCATTAGCTATCCTCTTCTCAACTATGTGTGGTACAATATGGTCCTTGATACTGTCCATTATTAGCTGCTTGGCATGCCCAGCAGCTTCCTTATGCTCGCGTAGGAGATTTGCATTTGTTGGTGTGCCCAGAGTCTGCTCTGCATGGTCTCTTAGACCGTATGCCTCAAGGATAATCAAGATCCTTGCTTTCCACACCGAAAAGTTTGAGAGGCCCTCTAGCCTATCCTGATCATGCAGTCCATGAGGAGCCATCTGATTAGAATGTGTCGGAGCTCCTCCTCTCTATACTAGAGATCTGGATCTAGGGTCCTTTACGAACTAGGCACCCTCTGCTCCCTCTGACTCTTGATTTCCCTCCTTGGAATCTACCAAATCAACTATGATTCAACTTCTTCTTTGATCCTCTGATCAAACTGCAAGTTTCCTTTGGCAAGAAACTCTCTGAGACGCTGATTTCTTCCCAATATTTGTCACTTACGCTAAGGCTAAAAATTTGAAAACTTCAGAAATTTAACCCCACCAGCTCTTCTGAATTTATGCAGTTTTTCTGCAGTCTTTCTGGATCTGACAGATTCAGATCTGAATCACACTGTTTGGCTTCAGACCCAACCACCGCTGTTTCTGAGCTGCCTTTGCGCAGTAATTGCGTGGGCTTGCTAGGACACAGTGCTGGACAGCATCACCCTTCCCTTTGTGTGAATCTGCTTCTGAAAACTGCGCCATCCCTTCAGATTTGCTTCTCTGCTGCTTTTCCAACTGCTTTCTGCAGCTAGATCCCTCAAATTCTTTAGCTGGTGACCCTTCTAGATCTGTAATTGCTCCGATACCATGTAGAAATTTTTGAATCCTTATACTTATGCAGAAATTATTACTGTTAATCCGGTTAAGCTCCTTTTGCTTATACAAGTTATCAACTGAATAAATTCAAGTTAACATCGAAGCAAAACACATAACAGATCTCTACCAATTCAGATCTAGAATAAGCACATGCACACATTGACAAAGTAACATAGTTATTTCTGGACAAATTGTCCTCGGAAAAACCCAATGTGGGAAAACCGGTCTCTAGCTGCTAGAGGGCTCTATTATTAAGAATGTTTCTGAATACACAACTCTGGGTTCCAGATCTGGAAAACCTTACAGAGAAAACTTTAGATCTACAGCTCCTGGCTAATCTAGGACCAAAAATACTGACTGATCCACACTCTCAAACGAAATTTACAGAACTCAGCCAGATCTAGGCCTAGAAACCCCAGCGCTACCCCTAAAAGGCTCTGCATCAGCCTCTGAAGCCCCTGACAAGCTCTGCGTCAGCCTCTGAAGCCCTTGACAAGCTTTGCGTCAGCCTTGCATGGTCTCCAAACCCTCAACGTTGCCTCTGGAATGGACTGCGTGACCCCAGAATGGGTGATGCAGTCATTGCGCTACCCCTAAGGTCTCTGCGCAACCCCTGAAGGGTTTCCTGAAAATTGCGATGTCCCTGCTGCTGTTGCCTTCCTCTGCGCTGTCCTTGAGTTGATTTCTTCTTTGTTTCTTGTGTATTCTAGACCTCGGGATCAGATCATCCCCTTGGTCTAAATTCCCCTCTCTGTAGCTGAAGCACTTCTGAGTGTTCTTAGCTAACCCTGCCCTAGAATCTCAGCTTAGCTTTAGTGCTCTGCCTTTGTGTGTTTTACAAATGACCCCAAGCCTTTCCTTTATACTTTTCTCGTTGACAAATCAACGACCATGATCAAATCTTGAATCAATGGATAAGATTAAAAGAAACCTTGATCCGTGTGACTTAAGACAATTTCATCACATGTTTAATTAAATTCACTTTAATTATTTTATTTTCCTAAGTTTTAACTTAGGAAATACATTAAAATAATTAATTAATTTAATATCTCCTAAACTAGATGAAATTTCCCAAATCCATTTCTGGGTCTTGTAGATCAGGTGAACTCTAGTCCTTCCTCAAAATTTGGGACCTAGAGCACAATTGATGCTACCCCTCATACACAAAATCTCAACATTTGATTTATTGATGATGTGCCTAGACAGACCCAGATGCCCCTAGGCTGGCCTTGACACTGTTTGATGGGTTTTGCTTCTTCTGAAGCTTAGATGATGATGATTATCCTTGAGATGATAGGGGAGGGCTTGCACATCACTAGTAGGCCCCAATGCTTGAGCATGATGGTGCCGGATCACCCCTATTGCCTTTAGAAGGGTGGCTTAGGGCACCTTAGTGATGGCGCCATGGTTTTGGAGGCATTTTTGGAGGCATAGCCATGTACTTTTAGCTATTCCTTGGAGTATGGAGCACTCATGACCCATTTATCACTTGCTTATGGCATTTTGAGTACTCATGCAAGATGATACCATAGTGGAGGAGCTTATTTTCCCACACATGTGAGCTATTTTGGCATTATTTGTCATGTTTTTGAGCTATTATGAGGTTGGCTTGTAACCTCTCACTTGTTGAACACTTAAGCAAACTTGTTTTAGTTCTTTGCTTGTAAATTTAGTGGAAGTAAGGTTAGTTACTCCTCATATACATAGAGGAGACCTTACTCCACATATACATAGAGGAGACCTTACTCCACTTTTTGCTCATCACATATTCATCACTCTTGTTCTTCTAGAGAGTGCGAATTAGTCCTTTTCTTCCACTTGGGCCATAGTGTGATCTTTCTATGGTGCAAATTCTCTTGGAGATGGGTTTTTATATGGAGATGTTTTCATGGGATTGAATGAAGTGGTTTTTTTGGATAATTTTCTAAGTTTCATGCTATTTTTTGTATTTTTCATGATGTACTTGTGTAGTAGGGTTTCTATTTTTGTGCCATGATTAATTGCTATATCTATGTTGAAATATTGCTCCTTTATAGCATGCAAAATTGTTCGCTTAGAAACCTTTAAGGAAACTTCGAGTGTGCATTTCTTAAATTTAAATTCTCCCCTCAGAAGGAAAATTGCTAGGGTTTTAAAAGTGAATTCCCTAGTCATCCCATCTTACTCCATCAAAGTCGTTCTCATTGAATTTTGCCCTAGAAGATTCCATTTAGCCCATTTAGGACAAGGCATACGACGGTACTAAATCTATACGAACTACGGTACAAACTGCTTTGTTGGGTTGTCTGGCTTCTCCTGTCCTTGCTGCTAACTAGCTGCCTATCTTGCTAAAGATTGGTTGCCTTCTTACTTTGAAAGTCTTGCTAATGGCTGAAAATCAGATTTGTGATTTTCTCCTTCACTCACGTGACTTGTGAAATGAATGTGCAATGTGTCTTTGTCCTTTGCCCCTCTCCTTCTTTTATAACTTTGACATGGGCCAGAAACCTAATCTTCAACGATTGAGATCTAACTGTGAGATCAATGGCTCTCTTTTAATTAAATTATTAAGTGATCCACTTTAGTCACTTTATTAATTAAAAATCATTTTAATAAAATAATGTTTACTTTATTAATAATTAATAAAATGAACCCTTGAAAAATCATAATATACTTTTAATGAAGACTTCCATAAGTAGACACACTCATGGAAATACCTGTCTGAGCTACAAACACTAACAATAATTGTGTTGACCATCCATTTAATTAACTAAATCTCTTCTTCTTTTTCCTTTTTCCTAATACCTAGGGTTAGGGCTAGGGTTTTAAGTGGAAAATTGCTAAAAAGTGAGTTTATGTTTGATGTTTATGGTTCCTATAGTAGGAATTGCATCAAGAAATAATATAAAAACAAAATCTAACATTTTTTCATGGTAAAACCCTCCTCTTTAGGGCTGATGGCATATGTAGCTTGTTGTTTATGCATGTTTTCAACCATAGAACTACATTGAAAACCCCTAATCCTTTGTGTCTATTTGAAGGCCTTGCTCCCTTTGTTGATTATTTATCAAAAGGCCTTTTCCCTTGGTTGTTATATGACATTGTGTACCCTATTATTGAAAATCAACAAAACCCTAACTTGTATTAAACAACCATCAAATTGGTCTATGAATAGAGTACTTCAACTTTGGCATAGAATATCTAGGTCTTCTAGGCTCTTTTAGTAATTTGTCCCATCTTATAAACCTCATGTAAATTACCTTGAAAGTGGACCTATAGTAATTGAATATCCTTTAGGTGAATTTAGGGAAGCCTCCCTTTTGGTCAAATACCACTAAAAAGTAGGAGAAAGGTTGCTGAGGTGACAATGACAACCCTTTTTATTGTTGCCATAAGGTTTGGTTTTGTCTAGTGGGGATTTGCTCTAGGCCTGCTAGATTTTGCAACAACAGGTCCCAACTTCAAGGCCTTAATAGATACCTACGTACAAAATGTTCAAAGGATGAAAGTGAGCAAAGCACTCGAACAAGGCTTCTAGAAGAGAGTAACACCAATGTTAAAACACCTTGGAGTTGAAACTAAAGAATATTCTGCAAAGATGCATTATAAGGCAAGAGCATGAGACTTGTGGAGGCTGCAAGCTCCAATCAATAAGTACGGCCAAAACTTTGAGAAAGAGGGCCAAGTAAATTTAAAGAACATGGTTTAATTATGAAGTAGAAGAGTATTGATCGTTGATGCACAAGGATGGCAAACACCAACAACTATCACATGGATGCTCCAGAAAAAAATGGCATTGGTTAGGAACCGAAACAAAGTTTGAGTTGAGGCAAATGCCATTGACCATCAAAAGAGCAATGAGGCTTGTAACCTCGAGAGGGCCAAGGAACCCCAAGCTAGTAATGCCATCAAAGATCTACATAAGAACTCCAAGCAGCCAAATAAAGCATAGGTGGATTTTCAATCCATATAGATTCACATAAGAACTCCAAGCACATTTTCACGTTCAAGATCACCACCAATCTTCTGCTGCTACTTCAAGAAATTTAGCTGAAGGACGAGGATGAATATGGACAAGAATAGGATTCAATCGCTGAATGTGATGAAACCCATCTATTAAAATTCTAGGAAAATAGAAGCCTACAAAGTAATGGAGAGAGCTCTTTGCCCCATGCTCTGATACCATGTTAGAAATCAAGGAGTGCTAACCAAGGTAAAATACAAGCTTGAATTCCATACACAAAACGTAACAATAGTAGAAGAATAGGAATTGACAAAAAATTACAAGGAGATCACCCATATTTATAATAAATTGGAAACGGTCCAGCGTTAAAGATGGGTGATTGGGTAGTGCTGCCGCAAAATCTAGTAGGCCTTGTAGAGGGGTACTCTACAAGGCGATCATTATACTAAGTGACAACAATGAGGTGTGGCCTACTGTCACCACAACCATTAGCCCCTTTCCTTTATGGACTTTCACCAATGGGATGCTTCCCGTTAGATAAGTCACCTATGATAGGTATTCTAGGTTTAAGGGTTAAGGTGACACTAAAGGCAACTAAAGGATGGCTCTTGTTAAGTACAAGGTTCAACCAATGAAAGTAAGGCAATTCACATCCTCTAGAAAGGCCTAATTAGGGAAAAATGGACCTAGGGTTTTAGGAATAACAAGCAAAATAGCATGCCCTAAGGTCAATATGTCGAGAAAAGGTTTCCAACGGTGAATCTTAGCAAGCCAATGGCATATGAAACCTTCAAAAAACTCTAAAGTTGAAAGCTTCACCAAAACTAGGGTTTTCCTTGGGCAACTATCTAAGGCAAGAGAATTAGGGCTGCAAATAGAAATAGTAGCCACCAAAGAAATTCAATTTTGAGGCAACCAAGTCTTCTCGTGATGTTGAATCCTTCCATCACAAAAAAATCTTCCCCCATGCAAATTTGCACTAAGCCCTAGTCAGGCCACTTATCCCTATGAGGGCCGAAATTAGGAGAGAGAAAGAGAGCAAAATTCAAGTTTATTGATAAATTAGGTTTCATCACCAAATTGACAAGGCTAGTGCCTAGACCTTGGGTTGATGGAGTCTATGATTGTGATAAATTAACTAAATCTTGCAAAGGAGTAAGGATGTTTTGTGGAAATTTCTGAATCTTTACACTTAATGCAGAAATTATTACTGTTAATCTGGTTATGCTTGTTAAAATTGGACAACTAGGTCCAAACTCCATGTTGTGATGCTCAGATGAAGATACCGATATTTTTATTGGATTCCTCTTTCGGAGAGGTGTAAGATCGATATAAAATTGATCTTAATCCGATGAGTAGAACATTTATTTTGAATTTATTATTTATAATAAATTATATGTGCAGGTTGGCCTTAAGGTTTTACACCCCCAGCAGATGTGTCACACACCTCAATGATGGATATAAATATAGTCAACGTTGGAGAGCATTTCACTCACTCACTCATCACACCTCTTCTCCTCTTCTGATTTAGTACGAGCTCCTTGAAGGCAATTTCGGTTCACACGTGGGAAGAAGGACGAATTACTGCAGCCAGGAAGAAGGACGAATTTACTGCAGCTAGGGTTTCCACGCAAGTTTGACCAGCGTTGACTTTGGTCAACGCATGGTCCAAAGAGGCTGAAAATTGGTGGAGACTTCAATTTTGGGAGGCCGTACACATTGGCACAAGAACCGAGGTCAAAAGGTTGACCGAAGTTGGAGCTGCGTTGACTTTATTGCTGATGCCATGCGTTGACTTTTCTAGATTGCGTTGACTTTTCTGGGGTTGACTTTGAGTTGACTGGGTGACTGATTTGAGGACTGTTGTGACACATTCTGGGTTGGCTGACCAAGAAGACTTTGCTGGTTGAAGCATCTTGCTGACCGCCGTAACGCACCAACACATTCCTCTGTTTCTGGTTTGTCTTCTATAGATCCACTGGTATGTTCTATCAGCATTTTACTTAACTGTTTGTGTGATTGCTATAATAAAAGTAAAGTTGCATCAAGCATAGAACATCTACAAAAATTTACAATGCTTCTCCTACTTGAATAAAATTCAAGTTAAAATCGAAGCAAAACACATAACAGATCTCCACCAATCCAGATCTAGAAAAAGTTCATGCACACACAGACAAAGTGACAGTTATTTCTGGGCAAATAGTCCTCGGAAAAACCCAATGCGGGAAAACTAGTCTTCTGACTGCTGGAGGGTTTTATTATTAAGAATTTTCTGAACACAACAATCCTGGGTCCCAGATCTGGAAAACCCGACAGAGAAATAATAGATCTACAACTCACTGGCTGATCTAGGGCCAAAATAATGACTGATCCACACCCTCAAATGAGATTTACAAAACTCAGCCAAAATTAGGGCCTAGAAACCCCAGCGCTATCTCGGAAAGCCTCTGCGTCAGCCTCTGAAGCCCCTCTGACCCTCAGTGCTGCTCCGAAAAGGGTTGCGTTACCCCAGACTAGGTGACGCAGTCCCTATGTTGCCCCTTAGGGTCTCTGCGTAACCCCTAAGGGTTTCCTGCAGCAAATCACGTTGTCCTTGTGGGACTGCGCAACACCTGCGTAGCACAGTTGTTGCCCTTCCTACTGCTGCTCTCTTGCTTCTCTGCACTTCCTCTCTGAGCTGATCTCTGCCTGTTGCTGATTCTATACCCCGGGATCAGATCATCCCCTTGGCCTAAATTCCCCTCTCTGCAACTGAAATGCTTCTGAGAATTCTTAGCAATCCCGCCTTAGAATCTCAGCTTAGCTTCAGTGCTCTGACTCTGTGTGTCTTTACAAATGACCCCAAGCCTTTCCTTGATACTTTTCTCGTTGGGAAACCAACGACCATGATTAGATCTTGAATCAATGGCTAAGATTAAAAGAAAGCTTGATCTGTTTGACTTAAGACAATTTCATCTCATGTTTAATTAAATTCACTTTAATTATTTAAGTTCCCTAAGTTTTGTGGAAATTTCTGAATCTTTACACTTTATGCAGAAATTAATACTGTTAATCTGGTTATGCTCCTCCTACTTAGACAAGTTATTAACTGAATAAATTCAAGTTAAAATCGAAGCAAAACACATAACAGATCTCCACCAATTCAGATTTAGAATAGGTTCATGCACACATAGACAAAGTGAGTTATTTCTGGACAAATAGTCCCTGGAAATACCCAATGCGAGAAAACCGGTCTCTGGCTGCTAGAGGGTTTTATTATTAAGAATTTTCTGGATACAACAAGCCTGGGTTCTAGATCTGGAAAACCCGACAGAGAATATACTAGATTTACAGCTCACTGGCTAATGTAGGGCCAAAATAATGACTGATCCACACCCTCAAACGAGATTTACAGAACTCAGCCAAGATTAGGGCCTAGAAACCTCAGCGCTGCCCCTGAAAGCCTCTGTGTCAGCCTCTGAAGCACCTCCAACCCTTGGCGCTGCTCCGGAAGGGACTGCGTTACCCCAGATTGGGTGACGTAGTTTCTATGCTGCCCCTTCAGGTCTCTGCGTAACCCTCTGAGGGTTTCCAGCTGAAAATTACGCTGTCCTTGCTGCTGCAGCTTCCCTTCTCCTCTGCGCTGTCTTTGAGCTGATCTCTGCCTCGTGTTTTCTAGACCCCGGGATCAAATCATCCCCTTGGCCTAAATTCCCCTCTTTGCAGCTGAAACACTTCTGAGAATTCTTAGCAAACCCTGCCCTAGAATCTCAACTTAGCTTCAATGCTCTGCCTCTGTGTGTCTTTACAAATGATCCCAAGCCTTTCCTTTATACTTTTCTCGTTGGGAAACCAACGACCATGATCAAATCTTGAATCAATGGCTAAGATTAAAAGAAAGCTTGATCCGTGTGACTTAAGACAATTTCATCACATGTTTAATTAAATTCACTTTAATTATTTAAGTTCCCTAAGTTTAACTTAGGAAATACATTAAAATAATTAATTAATTAAATATCTCCTAAACTAGATGAAATTTCCCAAATTTTTTTCTGGGTCTTGTAGACCAAGTGTACTCTAGTCCCTCCACAAAATTTGGGAGCTAGAGCACAACTGATGCTACCCCAAATACACAAAATCTCAACACTCCCTCTTAGCATCAAGGGTGTGCTCTAGCAATACATCACACTTATGCATTACATGAATTTGGGCACTGGTTCTGTGCTGTTGATGCTTAGCCTGCTGCCACTCAACTCTGCACTGCTGTTGCCATTCTGTACTGTTGCCCATGACTCTGCCACTACCATTGCAACCACTGTACTGCAGCTCCCTCTCAATATGCTGCATTTGTGCTGCTCATAGTCAACGTTGCACGAAGCATGGACGAAGCGGGGACGTTTTTTGGAAGCGGGGACACAGAAGCGTCATTTTCCAAAAATTTAGGAAGCGAAGTGTTTCAAAAGCGTCTAGTATATATATATATATATTTATTTATTTTTATTTTTAAATATTTTTTTGCATTTATATTCAAAACAAACATCCCAAATACCATATTAGTTGTAGAAGACATGAAAACATGCATATTTTTACGTAAGATAGATATGACATCCATGATTCCATTGTACATCAATAATTAATTATTCGAGCATCAACCATCTATAATCTAGATTCTAGATCCTAGCAATTACAAACATATATCAAATTTTTAAGCATGATAAAACATTTAAGCATACTATAAAACATAAAACATTTAAAAATTAAGCATACTATAAAACATAAAACATTTAACCATATTATAAAACATAAAGCATATTATAAGTGAGCAACTGTCAACATTAGTCATGTCCAAAATTCAAATAATAATGTTTACAAAATAGGCCACTTGGCCACCACCAAGACAAAAAAGTTCAAATTCACAAGAAGCCTACAAGTCTAATGATAATCTATGACACAAGCAGTAAAGTGTGAACATTGAAAATATCTGCTCATCTCTCCTTCCACCACGAAGAGTACGTGACGGTGCGCCTCCACGTGGTGTAATGAAGAAGATGGTGGCTGTGGAAGCCGTGGCAGTGGCACTATAACTGATGAAGATGAAGCCCCTGCTGTTGGTGTTGAACCATGGAACCTAGGAAGCAAATGGCCAGTGCGGGGTGGCATGTCAAGTCGATCATCATCATCATGGATAAGAGCATCCTCTAATTGCTCTAATCGCAACACTCCATCCTCCAAATTGGTCTCCTCTGGATACTTGTCCCAAACCTTAAGGTCTCTGTTACTCTTTGCATCATCACAGTAATGGGACAACAATCGCAAGTTGCAATGAACATAAACCAAGCTCTCTACCTGGTCTAAACTCGACCTGTTCCTTTTAACACTGTGGATGAAAGAATAAGAGCTCCAACATCTCTCTGCAGAAGAAGTGTTTACCACCTGTGATAGCACCCGCAAAGCCAAAGTCTATAGAAGTGGAGTAGCACCTCCATGCATGTTCCACCACTCAATAGAAGGAAAACTCTCTCGATCTCTAATAGCATGCATGCTCCCAAATGGACCAGTGGAAAGTGTATAGTTGCTCAACCGTTTCCCTACTGAGTGTGACTCCTCATCAGGGACTAATTTATCCAGTGCAATCATATATTTTTGTAGGACCTCTAGATCTAGGTGTGGTTTTCTCTTGCTCACCCCCCTAGGTGTTGTTGTTGAAAGCCATGATGGACTATAGTATTTAGGTGTCAAATTGTCAATACATATGCTAATGCATGCAATGGAATATTTAGCATATACCATCGTTTTACCACCTCTGCACAAATATATTTGTACAAGGTGGTATCTCTAGGCTCAACAATGTCTTTAATCTGCCCCAACATGTTATCCATTTGCTCATACACCTCCCCAATTATTGGCTGATCTAAATTTGCAAACTTGATCATGCAATAAATTGGTTGGGTGAATTGCAAAACATATTTAACCTGTGACCAAAATAACATGTCAAGAATAGTGTCGTTTGTTGCATTAGAACCATCTCTATCAGTGTTAATCTCCTCCCATGATTTAGCGGTGACCATATTAGTTAGAGCTTGTCTCACCTTCACTAGCCACCTAAAGGTGAGGTAATAACTTGCAAATCTGGTTTTTGCATGTTTAAGCAACTGCAACTTGGAGTAAGTGCCATAGAAGTAGTTTACCCTTGTATGCCCTGTGATAAATTTAATGAGCTTCTTCCCTCTCTTGTAAAGCTCATTAATCCCCCCACATTCTTTATGCTTCACAATATCATGCATCAAAAGGTTCAATGTGTGCACCAAGCACCCAGACCAAAATATGTGTGGATAAGTACGCTCAATAATTTTTCCTGCTCCCTTACAATTTGTTGCATTATCTGTGATCACTTGAACCACTTTACTAGGACCAACATCTCTGATTGATTGCAATAGGAGATCTGCAATGTTTTGGGAAGTTGCATTGACAGAGGAGGAATCATGACATGCAATCAACACTGCACCACTAGCAGAAACACCAAGAACATTTATCAAATTTTGGTTTCTGATATTTGTCCACCCATCTAATACAATGGATACCCCACTATCCACCCACTCATTTGTAAAACGTGTCAAAGTTACTTGAACCTTTCCTTTTTCTCTTTCTAATAACGCTGTTCTAGCTTTCTCATAGTTGGGGGACTTGTATCCTTTTGGGGCTTCATTGATGCCCTTTGCCATTTCATGCCAATAGGGAGAGCGAAGCACATTGAATGGTACACCGCAAGCACAAAGAAATTGGACTATCTTTCCATCCACATCATCCCTCCCAGCAACATTAAGGAAATCTGCTATTGTTTTTTAACCTCCAGAACTTGTAGAAACACCATGAGGAGATGAGCTACCAAATTTAGAGGTTGCACTTGATTCAGATTGAGTTTTTTTTTTCTTTGTGTAGCCTCCTCTATTTGGATGTATTTTCTTCTTTGTTCAGCTAGAACCTTTGGGCAAATTGCTATCCCCACAACACTCTTTTTTTCATCACTGTCCATCACCCCATAAAGATGCCTCCTTGTTAAACACACACATGGTGGGTGAGAAAGTAAACACACGCAAAGGGAAAGATAAGCATTAGTTGCATATTACCATTGATATGATGTACATTTGTAATACAATGAGGTGACCCTTGGATTCCACATTCCAAGGTCACTTGGACTCCTTTTGTGACGGTTCAGCTTCCACACCTACCCATAGAGGATTAGGTGTTCAACATTCCCCCCCTTAATCCGAAGGGGTATGTGTGAGTTCAAGAAGAGAGTTGTAATACAAATCTGCAAAGTATGCATGGCAACACTTAGGCTGAATCAACTCTCTGAAATGTTGGCATAAAGAGGTGGTTTAAGGATGACCACCAACACTGGAACACAACGCTTATTGCAGTTCCCAGAACTCTTCCAAAACTGGCAAGAAGTTGAGGGCTTTTGCTAGAGGAAGTGTCCCTCATATTTGAAGAGGGAGACCTTCAACCTAAAAGAAGGGAAATCTACAACCTGTGATGGTTTAAGGATGACCACCAACTCTGGAATGCTTAATGCATTTCCTGGAACTCAACCAAAACTGGCAAGAAGCTGAAGTCTTCTGAAGGAGGAAGAATATCAACCTCACATAGATGGTTTAAGGCTGTCCACCAACCAAAGGCATGCTCATGGGCATCCGTGTCTTTGGCTACAACTCTGAATTTGGAATGACGAATTGTGGCTCAGGCTTGCTTGAACTGTTGTGTCTCTGGCTACAACTCTGAATCTGGAATGAGAGATTGTGGCTTAGGCTTGCTTGATGTGGCTTCGAAGCTTGTAGATGACCACCATTTCCCCCCCTGTCAGGTACAAGATGAGATGATGGTGAAAACTCAACTGCAAGTTTGGTCAATATTCGAGAACAAGTTCTGACATGTGACTTAAACATCTTCTTGGCTGTTGATGCCCATAGCCAAGAAGCGATCCATCCAAGATGAATCTTTGTTCTTGCAGGAGGCTTGTTTTTGAAGCATCTGTGTGAAGAATGGGTGTGCCGACCACAGTGCTTGCATGGGTGAAGATCAAAACATTGATCTTTCATATGGCCAACGCGATCACAGTGTTGGCATTTTACAATCTATTGTTGTTGTTGTGGAAGTGGAGCAGGATCTGGAACAACTGAATGTGAACTATCATAAAGGAATCTGGCACTCTGAAATTTGATGGGCTTGGAGTAGTCCGGAATATGAAAGGACAATTCCTTGTCATATCCAAGGCCAATTTTGGGCTTGTTGTGGACAAGCTTTTTCCAAGGTTTGATGATGGGTTTGGGAGGTGCATGCTGCATTTCGACACCTGCATGCAAATTTTCTCTTAAACTAGGCACTGAATGTGAACCAACCTTAACTTTATATTCTTGCTGCTGATGGGAGTCCCTCTCAATGTTCTGAACCAAAACAGGTTCAGAATTATGACTCCACTGATGTAATTCTTCTTGCTGAAGCTGAGATTCAAGTTGCAAAAACTCAATTTTATCTTGAACATTTTGTAGACAATTGTGAATATCAGTGAGAAAATCCTTCCTGATTTTAACTGTATTGTCCATAGTAGAGAGCATTAGAGTGTTAAGTAACTCTAATACTTCAACATTGTCCATTTTCTTCATTCTCACACTTACACTCAAGCAATAAAGACTATTATAGGAGTTACTTGTGGGTGCTATAAAATAGAAGTGAGACTGCTTCTCATTCTAACATATTCTCTTATTCTATCTATAGTGTACTGCTTCAAAAATAAATCCACACAATTACAAGGATATAACTCCCTTTGCATCATATCTGAACATTAATAATCTCAAATATGTAAAACTATAACATTGGACATACACTGCTCGCCAAATCTCACACACTTCTCACCAAATCTCATAGACTACTCACCAAAGCTGACCACCATAGCCAACCACGCTAATCCAAAGATTATATGCTGCTCATTAAGGGACATACATAGCTCACACCTTCTCCTTGCCAAATTGAGAGTAAAAGATAGGGTGATGAAAAAATTGAAAGAGATTAATGGGGTCGAAACCAAGTTTGGTTCTGATTAACACAGATAGAGAAACCACAAAATTTAATCCTAAATTTCAGAAACAAACTGAGGTACCATTAGGTGTACTCTGATGTAACAACCAACGAACCGCTCCTGAACTGCTCCCACTATTCTCTCCATATTTGTAGCAACGTTGTTCATGGAGGGGCAGTCTTTACCTTCCAAGTTGACATAGAGGACTGCAGTGTAAGCCACGAGTTGGACAGCCTCAATTTCATGGGACTCCGGTGGCACGACTCTGGAGTCCAGAACGATTTGAAGTTCGTCGAAGAGAATACGTTTCCATATAAAAAATGTAGCTATATCAAAACTGGAGTTGGAGTGGTATGGAAGTGTGGTATTGCAGTTTCGTCTGCCCTGTGTTTTATTTAAGGCTCTAACAATGGGAGGCGCTTTTCTCTCTGAAACCCTTATGGAGATCTTAATCCCGGTGGCTGCCGTTGTGGGTATCGGGTTTACTCTGATTCAGTGGGAAGTGCAGACTAATGGGAGTTGACGTGGGATGATGGGAGTCGACGTGGGATGGAGACAGGAAGGTGAGCGGTCGAAAGGTCGAGAGGTGTGTGAAGAGCGGTGGACAGTGGGAGCGGGAGGGAGGCCGACACAGCGGCAGGGAGGAGGCATCGTTTGAGGGAGGGAGTGGTGAGGGTCATGGACCGTCATGGGGAGGTGGCTAGCGGGAGCCACGGGGAGGCCTGAGGGGAAGATGAAGCGGGCGGGCGGACAGGCGGATGAGCGAGAGGTGGAGCTGTGAGTAGGGAGGTGGGAAAGCAGGTGGGAGGGAGGCAGGACGGACGGAAGGGAGCAGGTGGAAGGGAGGGAGCGGAGGGAGTGCGGGCTGAGGGAGGAGGCAGCGGAGGTGGTAGGGCGCTGTGCGAGCCGGCAGGAGGGCCGACGGCCGAGGAGGGAGGCTTCAGTGGGCAGCAGAAGGAGCGAGAGGAGAGGGGAGGGGAATGTAGTGAGCGCGTATCAGGCAGTTAGTGGAGCTGGTGCCGCAGCCATGGCTGAGCTTGAACAGCGAACACACGAAGTTTTAAACACACGCATGGTTTTAGAAGGAAAAGAGCCAACCTGTAAAATCTTCAGTCAACAGTATTCGCCCATCACTCACACGCTTCCCGAGCACTTCAATGGTGATCCAACGCAAGTGAAATTTCTAAGCATAACCAACACACAAGTATGCAGAGAAATGAAACTTTCTAGTGCGCAGATGTTGAATCCAAGAGCGTTGGCAACAATTTGGGTGAGAGGAGTGTTTGGTTAAACAGTGGAAGCCTGGTGGAGGATTTATGATTCCAGAGGTTATGATTCCACTGGATAGGTTACAACTTAGACATCTAGCATAGGAGTAGCGTATTTTCTGGAGCAATGGGATGGAGCACACTATAGTGGGAGCAGACTGTAATTGATAGGAGCAGAATATGAAGGAGGTAACTGCAACTGCAACGAGTGTAGCCAGAAACAGAGCTAGCTGCAAAAATAACGCTTCTGTATGAGGGATTGAATTTCTAACACTCAGTAAATTAATAAACTGAAATGGATAGTGAGCAGAAATGACATTACTCACATTTACATAGAGGCCACTAAACAAATGGCTCTGATACCATGTTAAACACACACATGGTGGGTGAGAAAGTAAACACACACAAAGAGAAAGATAAGCATGAGTTATTCATATTATTCACCATAGATGTCTATTTGTGTTACATTGGTGTGACCCTTGGATTCATCTTCCAAGGTTACTTGGACTCCTTTTGTGACGGTTCATCTTCCACACCTACCCATAGAGGATTAGGTGTCCAACACTCCTCACACGGGTATATGAACTGCTAGATGGTTTTCCTCCATGACAACCATGAGGGCAGAAAAACTTGTAGCTTCTAACACCTTTTCCCCCTTCAAGTTTGGTCACATAGTTCCACAAGGGTGCCAATACAACTTTCCCACCTTGTGATTCAATGTTTTCATCATCCCCTTCCTCTTGAAAGCCTTCCTCCTCATCATACATTGGGTCACTCATATGGGGACCACTTTCCTCTTCTTCTTCATGTTCTCCTTTTCTATTTCTACTCCCCCCTTACCATCATCAAAACCAAGAGTGGAATGATACATAGAACCCAAAGAAACATCATCTTTGAGTATGAATATAGATGATGGACAACCTGCAAATAAATGTACAAGAAGAAAGAATGGGAAAGTGTAGGAGAGGGAGGAGAGAAAATACAAAAAACAATGACAAAAAAATGAGAGAGTTTGGGGTTTGCACTTACCTCTTTGGCTCTTGTAGATGGAAGCCTTTCTTTACTCCTCCAAGCTCCTCCTCCTTCACGCCTCCAAGCTCTCCTCAACTCTCTCTTCTCCTCTCTTTCTCTTCTCTTCTCCAAGCTCTCTTCTCCTCTCTTCTCCAAGCTCTCTTCTCCTCTCTTCTCCAAGCTCTCGAAGAACACAAGTGAACAAATGAGAGGTGAAATAGAGCTTATAAGCTTTTCATCCTATCCCTAACCCAACACTAACTCACTTACTAACCCAACTAAAATAAAAAATAAAATAAAAAATAAAAAATTATGCTTTAGTGAAGAGCGCAAGTCAGAACAGTATGACACTGTACGGAACCGCTCGCGAACCGTATGGATCTGTACAGAAATCGCGGCGCTTCCGTACGACGATTCGCTATACGAAACGTGGATCCGCCATAAGGAAACGCAGATCTGGCTGTACGGATCCAAAAAACCAGGAAACACAAATTTATTTTTTCTGAAACGCATTTCGGAAATTCCGAAACGCATTTCAGAAATTCCGAAACGCATTTTGGTGTACAGATCGCGTATAGACTGCGTTTCAGGGGTTGGAGCCGGGGGGGGGGGGTGTTTCTTGCGATATTGCTCATAGCACTGCCATTGCTAGTCTGCTGCACTGCAACTTCAATTGTTGAGAGAAACAACTGAATATCCTACCCAATCTTTGACAGACAAGTCAGATGCGCTGCATCCTCATCATTGAAGCTCCATAGGCTACAAATATGTGCTGGCATTTAAAGAATGATGCACATCTATAGCTCTGCCTGCGTAATTAGACTCCCTCTGCACTACCGAAGTCATATCAACCCCTTGTTTTGAAATATCATGCTGCTGCTGCACTGCGCTGTCCCTCTGAAGCTTTCTGCGCTACTGCAGCTCTGCACTGCGTAAGCAGCTCTGCTCTGCGCTGCTCCTTCCATTCTTCAGATTTGCCTTTGCCTTTTCTTCATCTGTGATCTATGCATCCACTGCTCCACTTGTCCCGCTACTGTCTTAAGGTTGCCGTAGTTCGCATGTGATCCAAGAGATGAGCTCCTCAAGGATCCCGCCTACTTCTATGTAGCTCCTCTACATGTCCATGTCACCCCACCTCCATGGTTCATGAGCACTCATGGCTGCATCATCTCTTGACCCATCATCTGCCGCTGCTGCTTTGGAAGAAGATGCTTCCTTGTCCCCTTTCTTCTCAGGACAATTGTTGGCAAAATGTCCCATTTCACCACACTGGAAGCACTTGATCTTTGAAAGATCCTTCTTCTTTGGCTGCTTCTTTGATGCCAAGGCTACATCTTCCTCATCTTCCTTCTTCACTTTGCTCAATCCAGGGCTGTGCTGCCTCTTGGTGAATCTGCGGAGTTCTTCTTGATGCAGAATTGACCACAAGCTGTACCAATCAGGGAGGTCCGCTCTGCCCAAGATACTTTGGACAAAGGTTTCCAACTCATTTATGACTGCATTGAGGGTAGTCCTGACTATCACAGCATCCTCCACCGTTGCACCCGTTGCAGTCAGCTGATCTTTGATTGATTGTAATTGGAAGAGAAAATGCTCCATGTCTTCTCCCTTGGTCATCATGAATGACCTCATTTGAGTCTCCAACAACATTTTTCTTTGGACAAATTTTCCCTCATATAGGGAAGTCAAGGCCTTCCACATCTCATTAGCTGTCTTCTTCTCAGCTACGTGTGGTACAATATGGTCCTTGATACCATCCATAATCAGCTGCTTGGCATGCCCAACAACCTCCTTATGCTTCCGAAGGAGATCCGAAGTTGTCGATGTGGCCAGAGTTTGCTCTGCGTGGTCTCTAAGATTGTATGCCTTAAGGGCTATCAGGATCCTTGCCTTCCAAACTGAAAAGTTTGAGAGGCCATTCAGCCTATCCTGATCACGCAGTCCATGAGGAGCCATCTGCTCAGAATGTGTCAGAACTTCCCTTTCTCTTTGCTAGAGAAATGGATCTAAGGCCCTTGGTGAAACAGGCACCTTCTGCTCCCTCTAACAACTAATTTCCCTCCTTGGAAATCTACCAAATCAACTATGATTCAGCTTCTTCTTTGATCCTCTGATCAAACTGCAAGTTTCCTTTGGCTAGAAACTCTCTGAGAAGCTGATCTCCTCCTGCTCTTTGTCACTTGTGCTAACGCTAAAAATCTGAAAATCTTCAGAAATTTAACCCCACCAGCACCTAAATTTGTGCAGCGTTTCTGCAGTCTTTTCTGGATCTGACAGATTCAGATCTGAATCACACTGGCTGGCTTCAGACTAAACCAGCTCTGTTTTTGACCTGCCTCTGCGTAGTAATTGCGTGGGCTTGCTAGGAGATAGTGCTAGACAACGTCACCCTTCCCTTTGCGTGGATCTGCCTTTGAAAACTGCGCTGTCCCTTCAGATCTGCGTTACTATTGCTTTTCTAGCTGCTTCCTACAACTAGAACTTTCAGTCTCTTGTTGGTGACCCTCCTAGATCTGCAATTGCTCTGATACCATGTGGAAATTTTTGAATCTTTACACTTTATGCAAAAATTAATATTGTTAATCTAGTTATGCTCCTCCTACTTAGACAAGTTATTAACTGAATAAATTGAAGTTAAAATCGAAGCAAAACACATAACAGATCTCCACCAATTCAGATTTAGAATAGGTTCATGTACACATAGACAAAGTGACACAGTTATTTCTGGACAAATAGTCCTCGGAAAAACCCAATGCGGGAAAACCGGTCTCTGGCTACTGGAGGGTTTTATTATTAAGAGTTTTTTGAATACAACAAGCCTGGGTTCCAGATCTGGAAAACCCGACAAAAAATATACTAGATCTATAACTCACTGGCTAATCTAGGGCCAAAATAATGACTGATCCACACCCTCAAACGGGATTTACAGAACTCAGCCAAGATTAGGGCCTAGAAACCCCATCGATGCCCTTGAAAGCCCCTGCGTCAGCCTCTGAAGCACCTCCAACCCTCAGCGCTGCTCCGGAAGGGATTGCATTACCCCAGACTGGGTGATGCAGTCTCTACACTGCCCCTTAGGGTCTCTGTGTAACCCTCTGAGGGTTTCCAGCTAAAAATTACGCTGTCCTTGCTGCTGCAGCTTCCCTTCTCCTATGCGCTGACCTTGAGCTGATCTCTGCCTCTTGTGTATTCTAGATCCCGGGATCAGATCATCCCCTTGGCCTAAATTCCCCTCTCTGCAGCTGAAACACTTCTGAGAATTCTTAGCAAACCCTGCCCTAGAATCTCAGCTTAGCTTCAGTGCTCTGCCTCTGTGTGTCTTTACAAATGACCCCAAGCCTTTCTTTTATACTTTTCTCGTTGGGAAACCAACGACCATGATCAGATCTTGAATCAATGGCTAAGATTAAAAGAAAGCTTGATCCGTGTGACTTAAGACAATTTCATCACATGTTTAATTAAATTCACTTTAATTATTTAAGTTCCCTAAGTTTTAATTTAGGAAATACATTAAAATAATTAATTAATTTAATATCTCCTAAACTAGATGAAATTTCCCAAATATTTTCCGGGTCTTGTAGACCAAGTGTACTCTAGTCCCTCCACAAAATTTGGGAGCTAGAGCACAACTAATGCTACCCCAAATACACAAAATTTCAACAAGTTTTAACTTAGGAAATACATTAAAATAATTAATTAATTTAATATCTCCTAAACCAGATGAAATTTCCCAAATCAATTTCTGGGTCTTGTAGATCTAGTGTACTCTAGCCCCTCCACAAATTTTGGGAGCTAGAGCACAACTGATGCTACCCCAAATACACAAAATCTCAACACTCCCTCTTAGCATCAAGGGTGTGCTCTAGCAATACATCACACTATGCATTACAAGATTTTGGGCACTGGTTTTGTGCTGCTGATGCTTGGTCTCCTGCCACTCAACTCTGCACTACTGCTGCTATTCTGTACTGCTTCCCATGACTCTGCCACTGCCACTGCAACCTCTCTATTACAACTCCCTCTCAATATGCTGCATCTGTGCTGCTCATAGCACTGCCACTGCTAATCTGCTGCTATGCAACTTCAGTTGTTGAGAGAAACAACTGAATCTCCCGCCCAACCTTTGACAAACAAGTCAGATGGGCTGCATCCTCATCACTGAAGCTCCATAGGCTACAGATTTCTGCTGGCATCTAAAGAATGATGCACAGCTACAACTCTGCACTGCATAAGCAGACTCCCTCTGCACTACTAAAGTCACATCAACCCCTTGTGCTGAAATCTCTCACGTTGCTGCTGCACTGTGCTGTCCCTCTGAAGCCTTCTGCGTTGCTGCAACTCTGCATTGCGTAAGCAGCTCTGCTGAAGTCACATCAGCCTCTGTGTTGCTACTGTTGCTCTGCTCCTCCCAGTCTTCA
This sequence comes from Pinus albicaulis, assembly GCA_034641835.2. Lineage (NCBI taxonomy): Eukaryota > Viridiplantae > Streptophyta > Pinopsida > Pinales > Pinaceae > Pinus > Pinus albicaulis. Next base: position 840,835,675 of record CM076571.1, on the reverse strand, counting down.
AATCTGCCTTTGCTTCATTTGTGATCTATGCACCCATTTCTCCACTTGTCCCGCTACTGTCTTAAGGCTTCCGTAGCTTGCATGTGATCCAAGAAATGAGCTGCTCAAGGATCCCGTCGTACTTCTATGTAGCTTCTCTACATATCCATGTCACCCCACCTCCATGGTTCATGAGCACTCATGGCTGCGTCATCTTCCGACCCATCATCTGCCACAATAGCCTTGGAAGAAGAAGCTTCCTTGTCCTTTTTCTTCTGAGGACAATTGCTGGCAAAATGTCCCATTTCACCACACTGGAAGCACTTGATCTTTGAGAGATCCTTCTTCTTTGGCTGCCTCTTTGATGCCAAGGCTGCATCTTCCTCATCTTCCTTCTTCACTTTGCTCGAACCAGAGCTATACTGCTTCTTTTTAAATCTGCGGAGTTCTTCTTGACGTAGAATTGACCACAAGTTGTCCCAATCTGGGAGGTCCGCTCTGCCCAAGATACTTTGGACAAAGGTTTCCCACTCATCCGTGACTGCATTGAGGGCAGTCCTGACCAGCACATCTTCTTCCACCTTAGCACTAGTTGCAGTCAACTGATCACTGATCGACTGCAGTCTGAAGAGGAAATGCTCCATGTCTTCTCCCTTGGTCATCATGAATGATCTCATCTGTGTCTCCAACAGCATCTTCCTTTGGACAAATTTTCCCTCATAGAGGGAGATTAAGGCCTTCCACATCTCAGTAGTTGTCTTCTTCTCAGCTAAGTGTGTTACAATATGGTCCTTAATTCCATCCATGATCAGCCACTTGACATGTCCAGCAGCTTCGTTATGCTTCTGAAGGAGATCCAGATCTGTCAGTGTGGCCAGAGTTTGCTCTACATGGTCTCTAAGATTGTATACCTCAAGGAGTATCAGGATCCTTGCTTTCCAAACTGAAAAGTTGGAAAGGCCATCCAACCTGTCCTGATCACGCAGTCCATGAGGAGCCATCTGCTCAGAATGTGTCAGAACTTCCTTTTCTCTTTGCTAGAGAAATGGATCTAAGGCCCTAGGTGAAACAGACACCTTCTGCTCCCTCTGACAACTGATTTCCCTCCTTGAAAATTTGCCAAATCAACAATGATTCAACTCTCTTTGATCCTCTGATCAAACTGCAATTTTCTTTGGCCAGAAACTCTCTTAGAAGCTGATCTCCTCCTGCTCTTTGTCACTTGTGCTTAGGCTAAAAGTATGCAAACTTTAGAAATTTAACCCCACCAACACCTTCTGAATTTCTGCAACTTTTCTTTAGTCTTTTTTGGATATGACAGATTCAGATCTGCATCACACTGGCAGGCTTCAGACTAATCCAACGCTGTTTCTGAGCTGCCTCTGCATAGTAATTGCATGGGCTTGCTAGGAGATAGCGTTAGATTGCATCACCCTTCCCTCTGCGTGAATCTGCCTCTGAAAACTGCGCAGTCCCTTCAGATCTGCGTTTTTGCTACTTTTCCAGCTGCTTCTTGCAACTAGAACCTTCAGTCTCTTGCTGGTGACCCTACTAGATCTGCAATTGCTCTGCTACCATGTGGAAATTTTTGAATCTTTACACTTCATGCAGAAATTATTACTGTTAATCTGGTTATGCTCCTCCTACTTAGACAAGTTATTAACTGAATAAAATTCAAGTTAAAATCGAACCAAAACACATAACAGATCTCCACCAATCCAGATTTAGAAAAAGTTCATGCACACATAGACAAAGTGACACAGTTATTTTTGGACAAATAGTCCCTGGAAAATCCCAATGTGGGAAAACTGGTCTTCTGGTTGTTGGAGGGTTTTATTATTAAGAATTTCTGAATACAACAAGCCTAGGTTCCAGATCTGGAAAACCTGACAGAGAAATAATAGATCTACAACTCACTGGCTGATCTAGGGCCAAAATAATGACTGATCCACACCCTCAAACGGGATTTTCAAAACTTAGCCAAAATTAGGGCCTAGAAACCCCAGCGCTATCTTGGAAAGCCTCTGCGTCAGCCTCTGAAGCCCCTCTGACCCTCAGCGCTGCTCCAGAAAGGGCTGCGTTACCCTAGACTGGGTGACGCAGTTCCTACGTTGCCCCTTAGGGTCTCTGCGTAACCCCTGAGGGTTTCCTGCAGCAAATCATGCTGTCCTTGAGGGACTGCGCAACACTTGCGTAGCATAGTTGCTGCCCTTCCTGCTGCTGCTCTCCTACTTCTTTGCACTGCCTCTCTGAGCTGATCTCTGCCTCTTGCTGATTCTAGACCCTTGGATTAGATCATCCCCTTGGCCTAAATTCCCCTCTCTGCAGCTGAAACACTTATGAGAATTCTTAGCAAACCCGCCCTAGAATCTCATCTTAGCTTCAGTGCTCTGCCTCTGTGTGTCTTTACAAATGACCCCAAGCCTTTCCTTTATACTTTTCTCGTTGGGAAACCAACATCCATGATCAGATCTTGAATCAATGGCTAATATTAAAAGAAAGCTTGATCCGTGTCACTTAAGATAATTTCATCACATGTTTAATTAAATTCACTTTAATTATTTAAGTTCCCTAAGTTTTAACTTAGGAAATACATTAAAATAATTAATTAATTTAATATCTCCTAAACCAGAGGAAATTTCCCAAATCAATTTCTGGGTCTTGTAGATCAAGTGTACTCTAGCCCCTCCACAATTTTTGGGAGCTAGAGCACAACTGATGCTACCCCAAATACACAAAATCTCAACAAGTTTTGATGCATGTTGCCTCATAATCTAGCAGGGCCCTAGGAGGAGAACTTATGGGACAACTACTAGACCAAGTAACAATAGTGGAACAAAGACCCACTGTCAGCTCAGTCAATGTCCCCTGCTCCTTACGAACTTTCATCGATGGGAGGAGTCCTGGTAGGAGAGGTGTTAGGCTGTGACCGCACATGACATGCAAAAGTGTTCCCTATAAGGAAATCAGAGGGCAGAGGCAGATAAGTAGTTAGAGCGAAACAACAACAAGTGGCAGAGTTTTGAACATGATAGGGTAGAGTCTTGAATGCGTTCCGGTCGAGTTGTGCAAGCGCGCAGGTCAAGTCGTGAAGGTGGGCAAAACAATGAACGGGGCAAGTAATCCACGAACAAATAAGAAAGGACCGAGTGCAACCAAAGAGACAAGGTTGAAAAACCACAACAAGGGAGCGGTGAGGACCGTTAGATCTAAGCAACGATCAATGACGAAGATTCAAATCGCAGATCGCAAGTTTTTTAGGACGGGCGCAAGGGTAAATTTTAAAATGAGCAAAATGCGATTTACGATGAGGTGGGACCCATTCACCTGTGGCGTGCATATAAGCCTTGCCTGTTGCCCGCACTTAGTAGCCCACAGGTTTCTAACCTTACCTGTTAAGACTTATGCCAAACCTCGTTTTTCCGCCGATGCGATGAAGCGGGACCCTCCATACCTTTTCCGCCTCTTTCTGCTTTAGCTTTATACTTTACCTTTTCACCGCTATGTCATTGTTTTATCCTTCTGCTTTCCCGATTGCCACCCTTCCACGTCACCCTTTCTTCCCCACCCTCCATCGCAGATCGCATATTATAACCTTTCACATCGCAACTAAAACTTAAAACCCGCGATTTCCTATTTGCAATATATCGCATCGCATTTGTTTTAACTTACCTTTGAAGTGCTCGTAATCTATTTTCTTTAACTTGCGATGCGACGGTTGGTCCCCACCACATCAACTCCGCGCCTCACTTCACAGCCATTTCCAATACATATCACATATCATAACCCCATCGTTTGCAGTGGGCTCCATTTCTCCCTGACACATCGTGCTCCAATTAGCGCGAATCGCAATTCGCAGATTTAAGAATTTACCTCCGCGCTTATAAACTAAAACTTAAAGTTTGCGATCTGCGGGCTGTGGTCGGGTCCCACTTTCCCTCCACGTCACTTCCCTCCTTCCCGCGCTTCGCACTTTGCACTGTTTAGAGTATATTTCTATTGCTTCATGTTAAAGTTTGCGATTTGCGATGCGGGCAGGTCCCACCTTCCGTCCACGTCACTTACCTCCCCCCCACGCTTCGCACTTCACATTTTTTGGTGTTTACCTCCTCCGCGCTTATAACAAAAACTTAAAGCTTGTGACTTGCGATACTGTTTGGTCCCACCATGCCTTCCGCCATTTCCATCCGGTCTTCCCACATCCTATCACCGCTATGCCCTCCGCATCTCTCCGTCACCTTCGCCTCACCCCAATGTCTTAACACTTTTGAGACCCCCCCGGCCTTCGAACATTAACCATGGGGAGGGGGGGGTCCGAAATAGGCGGTATCCATTACCACCCACTCCTCCACGTGTCTTCCTCTCATCATTTCACACCCCCCCCTCTCCGATATCGCTTACCACTTAAGACCCCCTCCGAAATTCGGTTTCAAGTTTTCAAACACAGTGAGAGTTTTTGGTAGAGCACGCGGTTACAGTTTATTCAGTCCCTCCAAGAGCTCCCCACTAAAGAGTTCAACACGCACAACACAACCGATCGTTCCATGATAGGAAGTGGAAATCATGAGAATCAGAAGAGTGGAGGTTTTCAAATAGCAAGTGGAATCATATGATGAAGGCCAGACAACTCACGTTTTCTTAGCCACTTATTGCCACTCCTCTGAAGATTTTGGAATTTGGCCTCCCTGGTTAACTATTTTGTTTCTTTTTACTGTTAAGGTAGTGATGTTTTGCTTGTAAAATGTAGAAATTTCTCATTTCCCACCCCGGTTTTTAGTTTCACCTTATTACTCCAAAACAGTTAAATGCCCTTTCCCATATCCATACATTTAACAAGCTGGAAAATAAATTTTGCTGAAAACACAAATTCTGGAAAAATTACAGAATGCTGAAAATACAGAAATAAAAATCAGCAGATGCAAACAGCCATTCAACACATTTAAACACTGATTTTTGGTCAATGTGACCCTGGAAAAACCCCCTACAACTCTTGGGGAAAACCAGTTTGAGAGCTCCTCCTTATTTCTGAAAAATGCTTTACAGTGAGGCAGAAATTACAGCAAAAATTTCAGCAACCAAACAACTGTACTTATCTCGATTTCCGTGCATTCACTCCGCCTTGGAAAACGTGCAAAACAGTAAAAACCAAAAACAGAAATTTTACAGCTTTTATAACAGCATTAAATGCTGAACTGGATTTCTCGAAATATGTGCCCAGCTGTACGGCCGTACTGTTGTACGGACTTAACAGCAAACCCTTATCCTCGATTTTCGTGCTCCTTTGCCTCGAAATCTGTGCCGAAGCTGTTGTTCTGCTGCTGTACGGATTTCTAGAAATTCGTGCCACCAACCAGCAGTCTCTCTCGATTTTCGTGCCCAGAATCTGCCCAGAAATAAATGCTGAAGCTGTTGTACGGTCTTCCTTGAAAACTGTGCCTCTCCCTCGAAAAATGTGCCCAACACTTGTTGTACGGATTTCTGCCTTGGAAACCGTGCCATATTCCATACGGATTTTGTCAAGTTCTATCACCGTCTCTTTCTCTCCTTCTCGCTCGCAAATCTCCTTGGTTTCTTCTTCGTACTCTCTCAACCGCTCTGCGAGCAAATGAATGACCTTTTCCTCCTTTAACCTAACCCTAAGTGACTTTTGGGGAATCCCTAAATCCAATGGCCGAAATAGATTGAGATCTAGGGCTGAGATTAAATGCTCATTTAAATCTCACTTTCTATTTTTTAATTCACCCCACTTTAATAAAGACCCACTTAGTCATTTATTTCCAAAGTCATTTTTCCTTTCTAATTTTACATTGACTTTATTAAAGTCACTTTAAAATTAAACTTTAGTAACTTTATCACTTAAAGTCACTTTTAAATTAGATTTGACTTTATAAAATTATAAAGTCACTTTAGGAGAAAAAATTAAATTCTTTTGGACACTTTTCCCTAGGCCAAAGATCAAAGCCTTAGGGAACCACTTGTCCTCCGGTAACCAAATTTCAACACTCCCTCTTATCGAGGAAGGTGTTCCTCACCACACCCATCTTGTCTCTGAAGTAGACATGCTTGCCCCGTGGTAAGGCTTTGGTAAGAATATCTGCAACCTGCTCATCAGTGGGAATATACTCAAGCTTCACAACTCCTTTCTGAACATAGTCTCTGATGAAATGATATTTGATCCCGACATGCTTTGACCTGTCATGAAATACTGGATTCTCCGTGAGTTTAATGCAACTCTGATTATCACAGTAAATCACTGAAGGTCTCAACGGCTGACCAAATAAGCTAAACAACATCTTGCGAAGCCAGATGGCCTCACAACTAGCTAGACTGGCTGCCATATACTCTGCTTCCGCTGAACTCAATGCTACTGACTGCTGCTTTCGGCTGAACCATGACACCACTGCCGATCCCAACCCAAAACAACACCCTGAAGTGCTCTTCCTATCAGAAGCACAACCTGCCCAATCAGAATCAGTGTAACCTGCCAATCTCACTCCATCCCCCTGCCTGTAGTCCAGACCATAATCCACTGTCCCCTGCAAGTACCGCAAAATGTGTTTTGCAGCCACCCAGTGAACCTTCCTAGGCTCACACACAAACTGACTCATCGTGTTGACTGCAAAACAAATATCTGGTCTAGTGTTGACCAAATACATCAAGGAACCAATCAGCTGTCTGTACAATGTGGGATCCACCAACTTGGAATCCGAAGCATGAAGCTTCTTCTAGTTGGTGATCATCGGTGTCGACATGGGTCTACAATCCTCCATGTGGAATCTGCCAAGGATGTCCACAATATACTTCCCCTGTCCCAGGAAGAAATGCCCCTCCTCCCGCCACACCTCCAAACCCAAAAAGTAATGCATCAAGCCGATGTCCTTCATCTCAAACTCCGCCGCAAGATCTCTCTTGCAGTGCTCTATGAGTCTCTCTGCACCCGTAATGACTAAGTCATCCACATACAACACCAGAATGAGAGGCTCCTCACCTATCACAATATAGTAAAGGTTCGGATCTGCCTCACTCTTTGTGAAACCCATCTTCTGCAAGTAAGTATCTATCCTGGAGTACCAAGCTCTGGGAGCTTGCTTCAGGCCATAAAGGGCCTTCTTCAGTCTGCACACATGGGGCTCCTTCCCATGCACCTCAAAGCCCTGTGGCTGCTCAATGTACACCTCCTCCCGTATGAAGCCATTGAGAAATGCGGTCTTCACATCCATCTGGTGGATCTTCCAACCCATCTCTGCTGCTATCGATATAATGGAGCGGATCGAAGTATATCGAGCCACGGGAGCGAAGGTCTCCTCATAATCAACTCCCTCTACTTGGGAGAACCCTCTAGCCACAAACCTCGCTTTGAATTTCTCAATGCTGCCATCTGCAGTATGCTTTACCTTGTAAAGCCATCTGGAAGTAACCACGGATTTGCCCTCAGGCCTCGGCACCACCTCCCAAACATCATTCTTCATGATAGAAGAATACTCCTCCTGCATGGCCTCTCTCCAGACCTGCTGGCTAGCTGCCTCCTCATAGCTAGAAGGCTCAGAGTCAAGGATGTCGGTAGCCATTGCCATATAGCTACAAAACCTCTCAGGTGGTCTGCTCTCTCTGACCAGCCTCTTAGGCTCAGCAACAGATGTGGCATCTCTCAAGGTGTCCTGAAGCCACTTGGGCTTCCTCTTCCCTGAGCACACTGATCTCCGCCGGAGAATAAAACTCTCCTCCTCAACATCGTGAGCTTGAACTCCCGACCGTCCGTCCGTCTCCGCCCGCACCGAATCGTAGATGCCGACCGTGGTGAACCGTCCATCAAAGGACTCCCAAAGGAACCACCGTGGACCGCCTCGCATGCCGCCGACACCACCCTCTCGACTTTGGTGGGGAGTCATCGCCATCGACGGACCGTACATCGTCACAGATGCACCGCATCCTCCCCCGATCCCCCGCCCACCGGGTCCCCCGCGACCAACTCAACCCATTGCTGAGGGTCCTGGCCGATCCAGACATTTCCAACCCCGTGACCTCTCAAAGGCAATATCTCTCTCAAACTTTCACATCCCGCCCGACAACAACTTTCCTCTGTGCAGGAATGTAAATCCGAAAGGCCTTTGAGGTCTCACTATAGCCCACAAAGATACCCTTCTCTGCGGTGGGCTCTAGTTTGGTCCTCTTCTCCTTGGGTATGTAGGAGTATGTGATACACCCAAAGATACGAAGATGACCAATATCAGGCTTCTTCCCAGAAAAAGCCTCCTCTGGAGTCATGTGCCCCAAGGCACGATGCAGACTCTTGTTCTGCAAATAAACAACTGTGTTGCAGGCCTCTGCCCACAAAAACATTGGCAACCCCTGATCATGCAACATGGCTTTTGCAGCCCCTCCGATGGATCTGTTCTTCCTCTCCGCAACCCCGTTCTGCTGGGGGTTGTAAGGAATAGTGAACTCCCTCCTAATGCCTGCCTCTGCACAATAGTCAACAAACTCTCGAAGGGTGTACTCTCCACCATTGTCCGACCTCAGGGACTTGATCTTCCGACCTGTCTGTGTCTCCACAAGAGCTCTGAACTCCTGAAATCGCTTGAAGACCTCACTCTTGGTCTTCAAAAAATAAATCCAGGTCCTCCTGGAGTGATCATCAATGAATAAAACATAGTACTCATATCCACTCAAGGAAACATGAGACATTCGACCGCTCACATCGGAATGAATCAAATCAAGTATCCCAGTCACTCTGCTGTCACTGTTGGGAAAAGGGGATTTGGCAAACTTGCCCATCGCACATCCTCTGCAAGTATCAAAGTGATCAGTACTGAAATCTGGCACACCTGTAGTGATCTCCCACAAGGTCCTCAAGGCTCCATGATACATATGCCCCATCCTGCGGTGCCAAATCTCACACAGCTCAGAATTGCTAGCTCTGCTGTCAGTGCTACTGCTCAATGCCAAAAGGGGCTGGAATGCAAACTTGTACACCTTTGCATGGCGTACACCTATCACTCTAGCTGAATCAGCTGGAGTGCCCCTGGGATACATCAACACCTGTCCTCCCCTGAATAGTATCTCATATCCTCTGTCCTCCAAAGCTGAGACGGATATGAGGTTCTTTCTCATCCCTGGCACATAAAGAACATCTGACACCTTCAAGGGAGGTTTGGACTCCCTCTGAAATGTCAATGTTCCCACACCGACTGCTCTAACAACTCTGTCATCACCGAGTACTACCTCTACATCAGTGCCACTCTCTGAAAGCTCTGAGAAGTACTCACGGACTCTTGTCATGTGACGTGAAGCCCCACTGTCCACATACCAGATACCCGAAGATGCTCCGCTAATCGAGGGAAATGCATGCTCCCTTTGAACCTCTATGGCAGATAATCCTGCACTAGAAGACTCACACGCAATGAACCCAAACTCCCGGTCAAAGCGATCTGCAAAGTCCTCAACCTCTGCTGAAGCTGGCATGCTCTGGTTCTTCCCCTTCTTCTTCTTCTTCTCCAGACACACAACTGCATAGTGTCCCATCTTCTGACAATTCCAACACTTCACTTTGGAATAGTCCTTCTGTGAGTTATCCTGTTTACCTTTACCTTTGCCCTTGCCCCCACCATTGCTTGTGGAAGCCTGCTTCTTCCCCTTGTCTTTCTTGCGTCCTGCCAACAGTGCTACATCCTCATCCTGCTCAACTGGCTTGGCTGCCCCAAGCTGACCTTTCCTGATCTCTGTCTGAATGCAATCATCCCAAAACCTCTCCCATGTGGGAAGGGTCTCACGTGCACAAACCCCATCAACAAAGTTCATCCATGAATTGGGGAGGCCATTTACTGCAATCCGCACCAACTCGGTGGGTGGAATGGCCTCTCCAGTCGCTGCCAACTCATCTCTCACATTAGTAATCTTTGTGAGATATCCAGCTGCACTATCAGTCTTACCCATCTTAATGTTCTTCAGCTTCTCCTTCAGGACCATTTTCCGGTTCTCATTGGTACTCTGGTAGAGGTTGGTCAATGCTATCCACATCTCATGAGCATTTCTCTTTCCTCTCACATGAGGAATGCAATGGTCTTTGATTCCGTCTAGAATCAGTCTTTTACCCTTGTTGTTCTTTTTATTATATGCTGCCAACTGAGTAGCATCAGTAGGCACATTTACAGGGTTCTGTGCGGTATGCACCATTATGTCCCATACTTCCGCCTCCTCAAAGATACTCTACATTCTCTCCTTCCAAACACTGTAATTGGTATGCCCATCCAACCTATTCTCCACCCTCAGTCCCAAAGACATCCTGCTGTCCTAAAACTGAAAAATAGCACTGCTGTAGTAAAGGTAAAAATTCTGTTTGTGAAAAAATCAGCTTGCTGGAATTTTCTGAGTGAAAAATCAACAGGCTGTATTTTTCTCCTTGCTGTCCCAAACTGCTCTTTCAGCACTCAAGCTCTGATACCATGTAGAAATTTCTTATTTCCCACCCCGGTTTTCAGTTTCACCTTATTACTCCAAAATAGTTAAATGCCCTTTCCCATATCCATACATTTAACAAGCTGGAAAATAAATTTTGCTGAAAACACAAATTCTGGAAAAAAATTACAGAATGCTGAAAATACAGAAATAAAAATCAGCAGATGCAAACAGCCATTCAACACATTTAAACACAGTGATTTTTGGTCAATGTGACCCTGGAAAAACCCCCTACAACTCTTGGGGAAAACCAATTTGAGAGCTCCTTCTTATTTCTGAAAAATGCTTTACAGTGAGGTAGAAATTACAGCAAAAATTTCAGCAACCAAACAACTGTACTTATCTCGATTTTCGTGCATTCACTCCGCCTTGGAAAACGTGCAGAATAGTAAAAACCAAAAACAGAAATTTTACAGCATTTATAACAGCATTAAATGCTGAACTGGATTTCTCGAAATATGTGCCCAGCTGTACGGACTGTACGGACTTAACAACAGACCCTTCTCCTCGATTTCCGTGCTCCTTTGCCTCGAAATCTATGCCGAAGCTGCTATTCTGCTGCTGTACGGATTTCTAGAAATTCGTGCCACCAACCAGCAGTCTATCTCCTCGATTTTCGTGCCCAGAATCTGCTCAGAAATAAATGCTGAAGCTGCTGTACGGTCTTCCTTGAAAACTGTGCCTCTCCCTCGAAAAATGTGCCCAACACTAGCTGTACGGATTTCTGTCTTGGAAACCGTGCCTCTTTGCTGCTGTATGGATTTTGCTGAAGTCTCTATCAGCTGCCCTCTTTCTCCTCTCTGCTCAGAAATCTCCCTTGCTCTCCTTCTCTTGCTCTCTCAATCTGCTCATGAAATAATGAATGACCTTTTCCTCCTTTTCCTCCTTTAACCTAACCGTAAGTGACTTTTGGGGAATCCCTAAATCCAATGGCTGAAATAGATTGAGATCTAGGACTGAGATTAAATGCTCATTTAAATCTCACTTTCTATTTTTTAAATTCACCCCACTTTAATAAAGACCCACTTAGTCATTTATTTCCAAAGTCACTTTTCCTTTCTAATTTTACATTGACTTTATTAAAGTCACTTTAAAATTAGACTTTAGTAACTTTATCACTTAAAGTCACTTTTAAATTAGATTTGACTTTATAACTTTATAAAGTCACTTTAGGAGAAAAAATTAAATTCTTTTGGACACTTTTCCCTAGGCCAAAGATCAAAGCCTTAGGGAACCACCTGTCCTTCGATAACCAAATTTCAACATAAAATCCCGATTTTACCAAATTCTGTTATGATTTTTCTGTTTGCAGGAGTGATTGCTTGATGCATGCTCTAATAGTTTGTTAGGATATTTTGGTTTCGCTTGTGTGGGTTGTTGATCATGGCAGAATATTCGATCGTGAACCCTCAAGGAGAACTATATATGTAGTGAGTTCTAAGATGAAAGAAAGGTTTTGGAATTTTGAAGAAATCTGCTGTAGTTTTGTATGGTTGTGCTCCCTGTGCTCTAAGACACATATTTGGGAGAGTTGTTTAAACTTAATATGATACAGAGCTATTATTTGGATTCCAGATGGAGCGATGAGTAGTATGCATATGTTTCCTTCTGTTATCAGTAATCTCCTTTTATGTGTAATCATCTTTTATGCTATGCTACTTTGATGGTTTCGTGTAATGTAGCTGCCAGTAGTCTGCAATCTTATTCATGAATTCGTGTCTGTATAACGCCCAGGTGTTAACGCTCATCTATTAACCTTGCTGCACTCCCTTAATTCGCGCTCCACGAACCTCTGTTGTTGTCCATATCTCATTCATATCAGTTTCCTCTGAGTTCATAGGGGACGGATTCTTAATTCTCTTAAGCCCGTCTCTTGTGGGTTCCTTCTCCGTTCTTTCTCAACGCCTCTGCATATTTTTAAAAGTTTCTGCTCATTGTTCTATACTTGGCCCATTTAAAAGCCATCAAGCCTTGCAGTCTCTTGAGCCCTCTCACAGTATAGGGAATTCACAGGAATCAACTCCAAGGTCTTCTCCATCCATGAACCACCAAAATCATTATTCTTTTGACCCATATTCTATCAGAAGCATTTATACAATTGTCCACTTTTAACCTCTGATTTTTAAGATGTCCTAGGCATTGGTCTTTTGCAAGTCAAGCTGTCTCTAGGAGCTGAAACATCTTTTTGGTGCCGTTGTTGGGGACCGAATTAGAAAACCTTTCCCTGGGATACGACATTGTCTTCACCCTTCAATCAAGTGAGCACGAAGGGTTGAGAGTGGCATAGCCCTCACCTTGGCGACTCCACTGTTTTCAAAGTTCAAATCAAGTGTAATCTTGGCTTACATCGGGCCCCATACCCGATCAGATACTTCTCAATAGAGAACCCCTTCTGTATCTGATCTTGAAAAGATTATTTTTAAGAGAATTTGGAAGGAGAAGCAGCCCATCCAGGCCGACCTACCCTCATTTTCTCTAGAAGATTCGCCTTCCTCTTCTCGGAACGCTGATATCTATAGTCCTGGCTCCATAGCCTGTGTACTTGAGTATCCTCCAGAAACCTCTGCTTTAGCCAGATGAAGCCGAATCTGTTGATACTTCTTTACTTCCCTTGCATCCTCCTCCAGAGGCTGAAGAAGTCAAAGAAGTTACAACTCTTCAAAGCTCATTACAGATAAATATCCTAACCTCTACTCAACATATACCTGTTGTACCACAGCCTAATCATCCTCAGAACTTACCACCACCACCCCTCATTGCTGTACCTGGCTTTCTCCTCAACAAATATGCTCCATTGGCTTTACCTGAAGTATTGCATGACATGCCTCAAGATTACCTAAAGCTCTTGCCTCGGTTCACCTGGGAAGATAGCACTTCTGCGCAGAAACATATTGAAGACTTCTGCGCCTTCACTGAGAATGTGAATGTGGAGCACCTGGATGTGGTGTTGAGGCTTTTTGTCGAATCCTTGGATGGAGAGGCTCAAAAGTGGTTCAAATCTCTTGCTAATAATGCAGTCACCACTTGGGAAGAAATGGAGATTTTCTTCACACTAAATTGGGGAGAGAAGAGGGACCATGGATATGTCCTCACAGAGTTCAATGCTCTTAAAAGGAGACACAACAAGGATGTAACATAATTCATAAAGAGGTTCAATAAGCTCTACAATAATCTCCTTGCCGAGATAAAGCCTCCCCAAGCAGCTGCTAAAGTGGTTTTCGCAGGAGCTTTCGAACTTGAGTTTGGGTTCACCTTAAGAGAAAGAAAGTCCACATCTCTGGATTAGATCCAGTCTGATGCATTGGAGGTGGAAGCAAACTTTGCTTCTACTGGTAAATTCAAAGGGAAGACAGAGTATGAAACAAGAAGAAAGAGCAGGGAGGAGGCTTCTACTTCTAATGAGGAGGGGGAGTCACAGGAGTACAGAATTGAAGAAATGAATAAGTTGATCAAGAACCTCTCGAATAAGCTGGTGAAGCTTGAATTGGAGGTTAAGAATTCCTCTCCTCGTCCTAACCAAATGATTCCAAACCGTGGTTTTAATCCCCAGTACCGGAAGCCTCCTCTACAGTTGTTGCAGCAGGAAAGGAAGGAGCAGCAAGATCACATCCAACCCCCTCTATACCTGGAAGGGGAAATGGAGGGACAAGCCGAGGAAGTCACAGACAGCCAAGAAGATCAATTCCTAGCTTACTCGGAGGATGAAGAAGGTGAACTCACCCTGCAAGAAGAGCTAGAAGAGAAGGAAGTCCCCCCAAAGGATCAGGATATTGATAATTACTGCAGGCAGTTTGTGGATTTTATGCAAATTCAGCTCCACAAGAAGTATGACCTCAGGTCCTCTAGGAAGAGAACCCGAGTGCAAGAACAAAATGAAGAATCAATACCAAGAGAACAAACCCCTTCTAGTTCTGCTAGTAAGGGGAAAAAGCCTTTAGAAGAGTCTGCCCATCATAAAGCCGTTGCGTCCACTTCCACAAAGCAAGGTTCTGATACTCCCACAAACCAGAAGTCATCTTCTGTAGCCTTAAACCTGCCTGACCACCCTAAAGAGCATTCCAAAGAAGTCATTGCAGATTAAGCTCTCACAACCTTTAACCTCCAGAAAGAACTAGAGAAGGTCAAGATCCCGTTTCCCTTGATTGAGCTCCTAAAGCAGCCTTCATACAAAGCCCAAGTGTCCCAATTCATGCTGCCCCATGGCGTAGGCCCTCTCCCTGATAGCCTCAATCTACAAGAGGAAAGACCCATGGTAGTCTTTGGACCTCATGTAGAGGAGTTGGACTTAAGCCACTCCCCCATTCTATGTGTCCCTAGTTATACATGACCTGTTACTACACAACTGCATGCTAGATTCCGGGGCTTCACATAATCTATTGCCATTGTCTGTCATGGAGCAATTGGGGTTGCAGATTACCAGACCTTATAAAGGTCTGTATTCTTTTGATTCCAAAAGGGTAAAGTGCTTGGGCATGATAAAAGATTTAGTAGTAAACTTAGCCTAGATTCCGGCTAAAAGTGTAGTGATGGACATTGTTGTAGTTGATATCCCAGCTCGGTTTGGAATGCCGTTGTCCAGATCCTGGGGATCCAAGATGGGAGGGTCCATAAAACTAGATCTCATTTATGCCACTATTCCAGTATTCGGTGGGGAGGAAAGAAGGTTATACCGTGAATCCATGTTCGTGAAGATGGTCACCAAAGCCAATGGTTCCACAAACTCTCCGATATATGGTAAGGATGGCGAATTCTCTTGTCTTATGCTCGAGGAGGATGAAAATTTCCTGCAAGAAACAAAGATTTGTCCTCTAATACAAAAGAATTCTATGAGCAGAGAGGAGAATAAGATATGGACCTTGCAATTTGATGGAGCTTACTCTCGAGAAGGAAACGGGGCCGGGGTACTCTTGATATCACCAGAAGGATGCTTGATTCCCCTCTCCTTTAAGTTGGAATTCGAACCCACAAATAATGTGGCTGAATATGAAGCCCTACTGTTGGGGTTGAAGACAACGCGAAACATAAACATACAAAACCTCAAGGTGTTTGGAGATTTAGAGGTTGTAGTGAGGCAATTCAGGAGCCAATGCCAAACTAAACGCCCACGGCTCAGAGCTTACAGGAATGACGTATGGTATTTAGTTGAGAACTTCTTTTCTGCTTTTAACATTAAGTTCATGTCGAGGGAGAAGAACAGAATGGCAGACTCACTAGTTGTGGCTGCTAGTAATTCCCCCCCCCGCAGAATCCTTTGCTCAGATATGAGGTTGAAGTGCGATACTGCCCCTCCATTATGGACAACGTTAAGCATTGGCGAGTCTTCGAAGATGAAGAGCAGGTCCAATGTTTTATGGAAACAGTGGGCGAGTTCTCAAATATGGTGATCGATTTAGTCCCGGAGGTTGACAGTGAAGAGCCAAAAGCCAGGTGGGAAGAGACACTGGCTGGACACCGTGTTCTGCAATTAAAGGGAAATGTCATGCCCAGGGGGCTCGTGCCATTGGAGAGATTGTTTGACAAGAATGATATCTCAGTAAACCCCAACAAAATGACCCTCGACGAGCCTGTCAGGGATGTGAATATTGGGATAGAAGAAGATTCGAAAGTGGTGAAGCTGTCAAAAGGGTTTCTTGAAGAATACCAAGGTCAGTATCTCAATTTGTTCCAATCATATAAAGACGTCTTTGCCTGATCATACCAAGATCTGAAGACTTTTGACATAGACATTATACAACACAAAATACCTCTGAAAGAAGACGCTAAGCCTCATAAGTAGAAGTTGAGACAGATCAACCCCCTTCTCCTCCCAGCTATTGAAAAGGAAATAAAGAAGCTGTTGCAAGCCAAGATCATTATCCCTTTAAGATACTCCGAATGGGTGGCGAACCTGGTGCCTGTAAGAAAGAAGAATGGTGAAATTAGACTTTGCGTGGACTTCTGCAATTTGAACAGAGCCTCACTCAAGGATAACTATCCCTTCCCAAAGATGGACTACATCTTGCAAAAGGTGGTGAGATCCTCCCGCATGTCCATGATGGATGGCTTCTCAGGATATAATCAGGTGGCAGTACTCCCGGAAGACCAAAATAAGACGGCGTTCACCATGCCTTGGGGAACCTTTATGTACGCTCGAATGCCTGTTGGCCTGATAAATGCCAGTGCTACATTTCAGCGTGCGATGGACATTGCTTTCATAGGAGAGCAAGATAAGCTTGTGGTGATTTACCTGGACGACATCACTGTCTTTTCAAAGAGTGATGCTGAACACATAAAGCACCTTCGACAAACCTTTGATAAATGCCACAGGTATGGCCTGTCTCTGAATCCCCAAAAATCCATGTTTGCCTTGGAGGAAGGAAAGTTACTGGCCCACATAGTAACTAGGAGGGAGTGAAATTGACCTGAAGCGGGTAGAGGTGATAGATGGCACTTCCCTACCAAGAAACAAAAAGGAAGTACAGGTGTTCCTAGGAAGAATAAATTTCCTTCGAAGGTTCATTCCCAACTATGCCGAGGTTGTCCGAAACATCACCGGGATGCTGAAGAAGAACAGCGAAGTAAGATGGACCCCTGAATCCAGGGACTCCTTCAATAGGATCAAACAGGCCTTTGCAGAAGCTCCAGTGCTGGCCGGTCCAGATTATGGGAAGCCGTTCATGATTTTCTCTTTTGCATCTCGTCACACAATCGCTGCAGTACTTTTACAGAAGAATGCCGAAGGACATGAACATCCCATTGCGTTCTTCAGCCAAGTCCTGCGAATTGTCAAGTCGAAATATGATATCCTGGAAAAGCAAGCTTATGCCTTGGTCAAATCTCTAAAGTCATTCCAGGTGTATGTGCTACAATCTGCCATAACCGCCTATGTTCCCACAACAACGGTGAAGGATATCATGGTGCAGGGCGACAGTGAAGGAAAAAGGGGCAAGTGGATAGCCAAGATTCAGGAGTACGAACTGGAGATAAAGCCTACCAAGCTCATTAAAGGCCAAGGGCTGGAAAAAATCTTGTTCGAATCCAACTGTCAAGCTCTGGGGATAAATTTATCTATGACAGGAGGAGAGGCACAGGAGGACACAGGTGCACATCAAGGCATAGAATCTTCCACTCAAAAAACGCATGTGAGGTACCTTCTCTCCTCATGGTATAAAGATATAGTGGAATATCTTTTAACCCTGAGATGTCCTCCTAACTATGATAAGGCCAAGTATTGCACCTTAAGGCTGAAGTCTCAAAAGTATATCGTGGTAAATGGACGACTTTATTGGAAGGACCTGGTGGGGATCGTACTAGTGTGTTTAACAGAGATGGAAGCTAACCAAGTGATTATTGAATTCCACGAAGGGATATGCGACACATTACAGCTGGCGATCTACAACACACAAGATCCTGAGGGTAGGTTTCTTCTGGCCTAAACTATTAGGTGATGTACATGCTCGTGTCCGGGCCCGCGAGAACTGTCAGATGTTAGCTGAAAAGCAAAGGTATGAACCTCTCCCGTTGATCCCAGTACATGTTGAAGAACCTTTCAAGCACTGGGGAATTGATTTCATAGGAGAGATTCACCCGACCTCCAACAATCAACATCGATGGATCCTCATTGCTATAGATTACTTCACCAAGTGGGTAGAGGCCGTGCCCGCAAGAAGTGCTATAGATTCAGTGGTGATCAAGTTCCTGGAGGAGAACATAATAGCTAGGTTTGGATGCCTAGCTAAAATCATTACAGATAATGCCCAGGCTTTCAAGTTGGCTAAATTTGTAAATTTTTGTCAGCGTTACAACATCTTGCTCGGATACTCCACTGCATACTACCCATGTTGAGAATTTGGAGGGCTATAGGTTAATACAAATTCTCTTCTTGATAATTACTTGTGAGCTTACTTGAGTTACTTATGTCTTCTTTTATTTAGCTTAGTTAGTCTTTCATCAAGTCAATTATCAAAATGCACGAGACACAAAATTAGGCTCCTAGAGCCAGGGCAAAACCTCTCCCTCTTGGAGAGGAAAACCCGCAAATAATTCTTCTTATAGATCTCAGATGACAAGTACCATGACCTAGACTTAGACCCTTGACCTATGTATGCTTCCAAGACCTTGTCACTGCTTCCTTGTCGACCTTCAACACTGATTCTTCTTTTCTACACCAACCTCCACTATCGTGCATTAGCACTAGAGAAGTTTATCTTCCTTGATTTCGTATCGGTTGCTCAGAACACACCTTACTAGTTGTTCTATGGAATTGATTTTCCACAAGTTTTTTTTCTATTCGGATATTGGACTAGGTCACTCGGGACCCTTCGCTTCACATAACATTGAGGTTGCTTTACTTGAGATATGCTGCCTCTTCTTCATTGTACAACACTTACACACAGATCTGCATTTACTGTTCAACACTTAGACAAAGATCCGTACTTCAAGTAGTATGTCTGCACTTCAATTTCAGAGCTAACTGCAAACTTCTTTCACACTTCAAAATAGTCCGAAATTCTTTAACCCTTATACAAATATATATTGGTCTTTTCACTTGGAATCCACACTTCTTTCTTCTCTTAAATCCGCACCTTAACACAACACCTTAAACACCTTAACACAACACCTTAAACACTGTTTGAACAACACTTTAATTCTGTTGAACATAGTCCTGAAGCTCGCACTTTTCAGTCCTGAAGCTCGCACTTTTCAATAGAGAAACTTGTCCGAATTCTGTATTTTCTGCGCAGAAACTATAGGGTATATATAGTTGTTTCCACCTGTAAATTAGCCGACTTGTCAGTGAACAATTGTGTCTATTTGGGCCGACCTTTCAGGTATTATTTACCAGCATCTTCAAGCCGACTTTTCAAGGAGTATTTCCATTATCTTCGAGCTGCCTTCAAGGAGCCAAGTGACAAGGTCTTCGAGCATATATATGTATCATCAATTTGTTCTCTCATAAGTGTAACATGACTCCATCACTCTAATTATATTTATGACTTGACAAATTCCTAAGGACATCAAGAAGAAGTCTTTGAACTATAATAAAACTTCTTGCTCATGAAACCCATGAAGCAAGTACATACAAAATATATTTTATTATCTTTGTCTTTTTCTTTACATAAATACATAATTACATAGTCAATATGAAGACCGACCTAGTTACACTTTTTCAACACTCCCTCTTAACTAGGGAGGTATTCATACAAGTATATGGCCACTTTCAAACTGAAGAATCTCATAAGAAGAATCGGATTGGTAATCGCATCTGTATAACATCATATCAACCAACATTGTCCTAGTGCAAGGCCTTCACTAACAACCCCATCTCTCAACGAGACACTGGGCTACAATGCTAGCGAGACACATGACTAATAGACACCATAGTCATTGTCTCTCCAAGGTACATACCCCACCTAGGTGTTCCCAGAGTATGACCTTCTTGGACTATTCTTCTCTTGGGTAGCCAACCCTCAAAGAATATCGGTCCACGACTATTCTTATCTTGAATGCCCTATCTCATTCTCAAAGAGTATCGAATGGTAGATGATTACCCAATCCTTCATTCTGTCTTCCAGATGAAGGAAGACAGAATGATGCGTCTATCCATTCTCTTCACATGGCCTTCACTAAGACTTACGGCTGTTAGTCCTGGTCTAGTGCATGACACATGTAATAGAGAATCACATACGTCACTCCCTCTTAACACAGGAAGGACATATTTCAAGTTTCTTCCAAGCAAGAAACTTACCACTAGGCTCCTCATCAACCAGGGTCCTGCAGCAACAATCCAACTACTCATGAAGAGTTCCTCTCCTTGATGTCATGGATTTCGATATTGAGGAATCTTCAACTTTTGGCTACATAGGGCACAGATCATCCATCACTTTCAGTCACGAGTCATGTCCACTATCAGAAAGTGATTCATCAGTCTTCCTCATCTGGTCCACCGTTATGCCATGCTACTTTCCTTCGAATCATCCCCAAGGATCATAAATCCTTTCTTATGATTAGCAACCCTGCATAAATTCATTCTAATAAACATATACATATGAACTTTTAGAACAAAAGTTACTGATCTTTGACCATGACATCTTTCTGTAGGCATTGACATCCTTCGTACAGATTGACACATCTCCTAATGATATGTTTTGTCAAGGGTCTTCTTATTTACCAGACTTCTGTCAGAGTCTACATATCTTCCCAGGAGATCTCCAAGTCACATCTTCTGTGCTTCCAGATGATAATTGCCTCTTGACATGGTTGCATTTCATGATCTAATCCTTTTTGCACATTCTCCATTCCCAAGAACTTACAACCTTTCTAGTTTCTCGTTCATATACAACCACCTCATATTCCATGAGGACATATTATGTTGATTTCATCTGTCCGTGCACTGAGAGATATTCCTCCATAGATCATACTTCTAAATACAGAAGTTTATTACCTGCAACCATATGACATGACTTCACAACATCCAATGTTAGCATATAAATATATACATACCTCATACCCTTTTTCCCTTGAGTCATCCTGTAGCAATTTCTCAAGAATGAAGAGCTTCATTTCCTTGGCATGCTCCATCAATATCCCATAAATCGGTTTCCATGATGACCCTTGCTCTTGATGACTGCTTTCCATTAGTAATGTTATCAGAGAGGTTTTTCTGGAGCTGATTCACTAGGAGCTCCTACCATGCTTTCATCAGGATGCTACACTGCTTCTTATCATATAACCAACATAAATCACTTAAAGGAGAAGATGATCTCAATAGTAGTGGAGATACCTTGCTTCTTCTTTCTTATCAGGCTCTTTCCTCATTTAAGAGACATGGGCTTCTTTTCTATTTCTCTTGTCCTTTTTCAGATTAAGGACAATTTCTCTTTTAATGCCCAAGTTCATCAAATCCAAGGCATCGTGCTTCATTCACATTTCTTCTTTTATTCCAAGGACCAAAACTTACCGAATCTTCCTTTCTTCCTGGACATGGTTGCGAAGGCTTGATTCCTTCACTTGATCCTGTAACAACTTTGGCTTTCAATCTTGTTTCCTCTATTTACATAGAGACCCTAAATCGTGGAATGGTATGACTTCTATCTTCCCGTATAATTGTGAAGTGAAATTTTCCCCATTCTTCTCATAGAGATTTTGGCACCACTGTAGTCTTCTCCTAGTTCCTGCAGTTGATCATAGACTTTGCTTCTCCTGCAATACTGACAGAGAATAGCTCCACTAATTTCTTATATACTCCTTTTGATGATTTTAGATTTTGTACATCGGAGATGATAAAGTCTTTTATGGATTCTATGAGAATCCTTTGGACTCTTATATCTCCCTTCATGAATTTTGGCATGACATCATTGTCCTTGTCTTCTATGGAAAGTTTGAAACCCCAAACAGTTTGTTTCTTTCTTTTCAAAGGAGACATTTTAATAGATTCATATAAAGTCATAGATATACTTACTTGAGTAGATGCTTTTCTTCTTCTACCAGCTTGTTTACTTTGAAGATGGTTGAAGCTTCCTTTGAATGGTGATTGATGATGATATTCTGCTGCTTCCTTGAAAGATCAAGGATGATAGGTAACTTGTCTTGAAGCTTTTGATGGCAATACTTCAATGATCTGCTGGCACATTTAAGATGGTTCTATAATACTGTCTTATTTCTTTCACTGTGGAAGTCTGACCTTTCTTCTAAGCAAATCCTTGCTTTGATGTCATCCATGAAATCTGATCCTTGAGTGTCTCTATGCCCTTTCTAGCACCTGAGCTCCAATACCATGTTGAGAATTTGGAGGGCTATAGGAATTCTCTTCTTGGTAATTACTTGTGAGCTTACTTGAGTTACTTATATCTTCTCTTTTTTAGCTTAGTTAGTCTTTCATCAAGTCAATTATCAAAATGCACGAGACACAAAATTAGGCTCCTAGAGCCAGGACAAAGCCTCTCTCTCTTGGAGAGGAAAACCCGCAAAGAATTCTTCTTATAGATCTCAGATGAAAAGTACCATGACCTAGACTTAGACCCATGACCTATGTATGCTTCCAAGACCTTGTCATTGCTTCCTTGTCGACCTTCAACACTGATTCTTCTTTTCTGCACCAATCTGCACTATCCTACATTGCACTAGAGAACACGGTCTCTAAGTTTATCTTCCTTGATTTCCTATCGATTGCTCAAAACACAACTTACTAGTTGTTCTATGGAAGTGATTTTCCACAAGTTTTTTTTCTATTCAGATATTGGACTAGGTCTCTTGGGACTCTTCACTTCACATAACATTGAGGTTGCTTTACTTGAGAAATGTTGCCTCTTCTTCACTGTACAACACTTAGACACAGATCTGCATTTACTGTACAACACTTAGACACAGATCCGTACTTCAAGTAGTATGTCTGCACTTCAATTTTAGAGCTAACTGCAGGCTTCTTTCACACTTCAAAACAGTCCGAAATTCTTTTACCATTATACAAATATATACTGGTCTTTTCACTTGGAATCTGCACTTCTTTCTTCTCTTAAATCCGCACCTTAACACAACACCTTAAACACCTTAACACAACACCTTAAACACTGTCTGAACAACACTTTAATTCTGTTGAACACAGTCTTGAAGCTCGCACTTTTTCATAGAGAAACTTGTCCGAATTCTGTATTTTCTGCGCAGAAACTATAGGGTATATATAGTTGTTGCCACCTATAAATTAGCCGACCTGTCAGTGAACAATTGTGTCTATTTGGGCCGACCTTTCAGGTATTATTTACCAGCATCTTTAAGCCGACTTTTCAAGGGGTATTTCCATTATCTTCGAGTTACCTTCAAGGAGCCAAGTGACAAGGTCTTCAAGCATATATATGTATCATCAATTTGTTCTCTCATAAATGTAACATGACTCCATCACTCTAATTATATTTATGACTAGACAAATTCCTAAAGACATCAAGAAGTCGTCTTTGACCTATAATAAAACTTCTTTCTCATGAAACCCATGAAGCAAGTACATACAAAATATATTTTATTATCTTTGTCTTTTTCTTTACATAAATACATAATTACATAGTCAATATGAAGACCGACCTAGTTACACTTTTTCAACAACCCATAGGGCAACGGGCTGGCAGAATCATCTAACAAGACACTGGTGAGGATTTTGAAGAAGACCATAAATGAAAATCAAAAGCACTGAGATTCTCAGCTCAAGTTCGCAATCTGGGAAAATCGCATCACCACTAAAAGATCCTCAGGAAAGTCCCCTTATGAGCTGGTATATGGCAGAGCCTCGATTTTCCTGATTCAACTTGCTTTACCTTTGGCCCGATTCTTACAAGAAAGCAGGGAGGAGCCAAATGACCTTCTCCGAAGAATGAATCAGTTGGTGGAGTTGAATGAAGCCAGGGAGCAGGTAAGCCTCAAACTAGCAGAGTGTCAAAAGAGCTAAAGAGCTAGAGAAAAAATGAAAGGCGTATTTGACCAAAGAGCTAAAGTCAGAGAAATCCAAGTTGGGGATTTGGTGCTGCGATGGGATATTAGGCGAGTAGACAAAGGGAAACATGGGAAGTTCAACCCCCTTTGGTTTGGTCCATTCAGGGTGGCAGAGGTCAAAGGCAACAACACTTTTGCGCTAGAGAACTTAGAAGGAGACATACTCAAGGCGCCTGTAAATGGGCAGTCCCTCAAATTCTATTTTCATCACTGCGGGGGGCTAATCCAACTCACTGTATATATATCACTCCACTGTCTATACTTCGTTTTGTTTGCATTTCTCTCATTTCATCTTTCGCATCATCTTCCACTGTTTTCATCTTGTTGCATCCATTGTTTGCATTTTTCCATTTCGTTTTCCACATCATCCTCCATTTCATCTCTCATTTTTGTGTCCACTCGACCGTTGGTCTAAAAATTTGCCTAATCAAGTGTGCATTTGCGACTCCATGTGCCCAACAAAGCACATGCATTCAGGTCTGCAAGATCTCAATGCACTGGAAGCAACACATTGTCCCCAGATGGAGCCAATGTTAGCGTGTGACCGCACATGACATGGAAAAG
Organism: Pinus albicaulis; assembly: GCA_034641835.2. NCBI lineage: Eukaryota > Viridiplantae > Streptophyta > Pinopsida > Pinales > Pinaceae > Pinus > Pinus albicaulis. Next base: position 840,811,219 of record CM076571.1, on the reverse strand, counting down.
TGTTCCCTATATGGAAATCACAGGGCAGAGGCAGAGAAGCAGTTAGAGCGAAACAACAAGAAGTGGCAGAGTTTTGAACATGATAGGGCAGAGTCTTGAACGTGTTCAAGTCGAGTCGTGCATGCGTGCAGGTCAAGTCGTGAAGGTGGGCAAAACAGTGAACGGGGCAAGTATTGCACGAACAAATAAGAAAGGATTGTGCGCAACCAAAGAGATAAGGTCGGCAAACCACAACAAGGGAGCGGTGAGGACCGTTAGATCTAAGCAACAATCAATGGCGGAGATTCAAATCACAGATCGCAAGTTTTTTAGGATGGACGCAATGGTAAATGTTAAAATGAACGAAATGCGATTTGCGATGAGGTGGGACCTGTTCACCCGTGGCCTGCTTATAAGCCTTGTCTGTTGCCCACACTTTGCAGCCTGCAGTTTTCTAACCTTACTTGTTAAGACTTACGCCAAACTTCATTTTTCCGCCGATGCGATGGAGCGGGACCCTCCATACCTTTTCCGCCTCTTTCCGCTTTAGCTTCATACTTTACCTTGTCACCGCTATGTCATTGTTTTATCGGTCTGCTTTCCCGATTTCCTCGATTGCGTTTTAAGTGGGGCCACCCTTCCATGTCACCCTTTCTTTCCCACCCTCCATCTCAGATCGCATATTATAACCTTTCACATCGCAACTAAAACTTAAAACCCGCGATTGCCGATTTGCGATATATTGCATTGCATTTGGTTTAAATTACCTTTGAAGTGCCCGCAATCTATTTTCTTTAACTTGCGATGCGACGATTGGTCCCCATCACATCAGCTCCGCGCCCCACTTCACAGCCATTTCTAATACATATCACATATCATAACCCCGCCGTTTGCAGTGGGCTCCATTTCTCCCTGACACATCGTCCTCTAATCAGTGCGAATTACACTTCGCGGATTTAAGAATTTACATCCGCGCTTATAAACTAAAACTTAAAGTTTGCGATCAGCGCGCTGCGGTTGGGTACCACTTCCCCTCCACGTCACTTCCCTCCTTCTTGCGCTTCGCACTTCGCACTGTTTAGAGTTTATCTCTATTGCTTCATGTTAAAGTTTGCGATTTGCGATGCGGGCGGGTCCCACCTTCCCTCCTCATCACTTACCTCCCTCTCGCGCTTCGCACTTCGCATTTTTTGGTGTTTACCTCCTCCGTGCTTATAACAAAAACTTAAAGCTTGCGACTTGTGATTCAGTTTGGTCCCACCATGCCTTCCGCCATTTCCATCCGGTCTTCGCACATCCTATCACCGCTAAGCCCTCTGCATCTCTCCGTCACCTCCGCTTCACCCCAATGCATCCGACGGTCCTTAACACATTTCGGACCCCCCCGACCTTCAAACTTTAACCATGGGGGGGGTCCGAAATAGGCGGTATCCATTACTACCCACTCCTCCACGTGTCTTCCTCTCATCATTTCGCACCCCCCCTCTCCGATACCGCTTACCACTTAAGACCCCATTCGAAATCTGGTTTCCGGTTTTCAAACACATCAAGAGTTTTTGGTAGAGCACGCGGTTACGGTTTATTTAGTCCCTCCAAGAGCTCCCCACTAAAGAGTTCAACACGCACAGCACAACCGATCATTCCAAAACGGGAAGTGGAAATCATGAGAATCAGAAGAGTGGAGGTTTTCAAATAGCAGGTGGAATCATATGATGAAGGCCAGACTGCTCACCTGTTCTTAGCCACTTCTCGCCACTCCTCTGAAGATTCTGGAATTTGGCCTCCCTGGCTAACTGTTTTGTTTCTTTTTACTGTTAATATAGTGATGTCTTGTTGATAAAATCTTGATTTAACCAAATTCTGTTATGATTTTTCTATTTGCAGGAGTGATTTCTTGATGCACGCTCTGATAGTTTGTTAGGATATTTTGGTTTCACCTGTGTGGATCGATCATGGTAGAATATTTGATCGTAAACCCTCAAGGAGAACTCTATATGTAGTGAGTTCTAAGATGAAAGAAAGGTTCTGGAATTTTGAAGAAATCTGTTGTAGTTTTGTATGATTGTGCTCCCTGTGCTCTGAGACACATATTTGGGAGAGCTGTTTAAACTTAATATGATACAGAGTTGTTATTTGGATTCCAGATGGAGTAATGAGTAGTATGTATATGTTTCCTTCTGTATCAGTGATCTCCTTTTATGTGTAATCATCTTTCATGCTATGCTGCTTTGATGGTTTCGTGTAATGTAGTTGCTGGTAGCCTGCAATCTTATTCATGAATTCGTGTTTGTATAATGCTTAGGTGTTAATGCTCATGTATTAACCTTGCTGCACTCCCTTAATTCGCGCTCCACGAACCTTTGTTGTTGTCCATATCTCATTCATATCAGTTTCCTCTGAGTTCACAGGGGACAGATTCTTAATTATCTTAAGCCTGTCTCTTGTGGGTTCCTTCTCCGTTCTTTCTCAATGCCTTTGCATATTTTTAAAAGTTTCTACTCATTGTTCTATACTTGGCCCATTTAAAAGCCATCAAGCCTTGCAGTCTCTTGAGCCCTCTCACAGTATAGGGAATTCACAGGAATCGACTCCAAGGTCTTCTCCATCCATGAACCACCAAAATCATTATTATTTTGACCCATATTCTGTTAGAGGCATTTATACAACTGTCCACTTTTAACCTCTGATTTTTAAGATGTCCTAGGCACTGGTCTTTTGCAACTCAAGGCTGTCTCTAGGAGCTACAACAAGAGGAATCACTTGAATGGGTAGGATCAATGATCTATGTGTGAAGTGATTCCACTAAGCCCATTCAAAGAGAGGCACAATAATGATTCAATGCTTCAAGGAAGCTATAGGAGTAAGGATATTTTGATGCCCGTTTCCACACAATCTAGCAGGGCCCTACTAGGGGAACTTGTGGGACAACTATTAGACCAAGTAACAACAATGGGACAAAGACCCACTGTCACCTCAGTCAATGTCCCGTACTCTTTACGGACTTTCACTGATGGGAGGAGTCCTAGTAGGAAAGGATGAGTCTATGGGTGTAATAAATTAACTAAATCTTGCAAAGTAGTAAGGATGTTTTGATGCCTGTTGCCACACAATCTAGCAGGGCCGTAGGAGGGGAACCTATGGGACAATGACTAGACCAAGTAACAACAATGGGACAAAGACCTTTTGTCACATCAGTTAATGTCCCATGCTCTTTACGAACTTTTACCGATGGGAGGAGTCTTGGTAGTGGAGGAATCACTTGAAAAGGTAGGATCAATGATCTATGTGTGAAGTGATTCCACTAAGCCCATTCAAGAAGATGCACAATAATGATTCAATGCTTCGAAGAAGCTAAAGAATCTCCAAGAAAGACCTAGGATGGAGATCAAGACTTAGGACTTGAAAATTTGCAATAATGATAGGTATGCCTAGAGTCAAGGCTCCAAAGGTGAGATAGGAGTTAGGACCTCTCAAGAAGTCTTGTAAGATGATTTGACACGTTAAATAGTCCTTACGCTCTCCTTAAGAGTCCTAGTGAAAGCTTACGCTAGACCTAGTGTTTTTAGGGATAAATGTGGGAAGAAATTCCTCCAAGGTATTCTCTAGGTCAAGATAAGAGAGGGTAAAGAGTCTCTTATGATTTGTTCTACGAATAGTAGGCTCATATGACCCTCAAGAAGGCCACCTCATCCAAGGAAAACAAACCAGGTTTCCCTTCTAGGGCACACCTAGGGCACACAAATTTAGAAAGAAATAATCGTGGGAATTCCACCAAAATTTGAGATCCTCTAGAGGAGACACAAAGGAAGAGTTCTATCCAAACGAAATTTGAAAATTCCTCCAAAGAATTTTGCTAGATGCCCTAGATAGATGTCCAAGGAACGAGGGGCCGAAATTTTGGGAGAAAAGAAAGAGAAAAAGAGTGAGATCATCAATTTTCCTTGGACCAATGCCTAATCCTTGGGCTACGGAGTCTAAGTTGATTCGCGGTTTGCCAAAACTGTCTTCAAGGAGGCTAAAGATGGATGCCCTAGAAACCAAGCTTTAACATTTACCCACCCAAGATCTATGGATTTTTCGTGGAAGAAAATAAAATTCATCCACTAGGAACATTCATCTATTGTCATGCAATGAGTAGCATATGCAATTGACAACCCAAAAAAATCCTTTTATAATGATATTCAATAAACTAGGGCATAATAACATTAATTAGGTGCAACAATTCCATACATTAGACATCATTTCAAAAGAAAATATTCATTAGAAAGCACTTACAAGATGACAATGAGATATATCCAACCCCAAATCAAGAAGTAGCTCCAAGAAAGATCGAAACTTTAGCTTCCAAAGATATCGAATTGCATCAAAGAGTCTCCAATTCGTCCAAGAGAAAATGTGTGAATGTCTTTTTCAAGAGAAATCCAAGTGATGATGATGCTCTCTCACAGGGAGAGCAAGTTCTATTTATATGAGACCTTTAGAGGTCGAATTCCTTTTCTAAAGCCCCTAACATTAATTTAATGTGCAAAAATAAGGCCTTGGTGACAAGCCCACCAAGTAACTTCAAAATTTATGAATAAACCATCCAATAGTAGGTCGAAATGATGATGTCATAATGAAGTGAGGTCATTGGAAGGCCACATTGAGTCCTCTAAGTGCCAAAATGAGAGAGAGGGCTCTGTAAATGATGCACAAGGGGATGGCCCCTTAATGTCCATGTAAGTCATCATGTGGTGCTCCAAAGTGGCTCTAGGGCACAAACAATGGTCCCCAGGGTTTTTAGGTGAAAGATAAGCTTGTAGACTGCTCCAAATGAGGGCGTTGATGATGGTGCTTGCCCTCCCATGTCTCAAGGGTGAGACAAACCTCCTATGGGCCTTGAATCAATTGCCAAACCATGTGTCCAAGTCCAAGTGCATAATATGGGGCAACGAACAAGCTGCTGAAGGTTCTGAGGGTGCCCATGAGATGAAATAATGTTCTATCACATGATGGAGTCCCATGGCTCTCAACGCATCCCCTACAAGTGTCAATATGATTCTTTGGTGGGCTTGGTCCCTAGTTAAGTTGCCTGGCCCATGATGAAACCACGTGCCAATTAGATATAAGATCCAATGCGTCTCCTCACCATCAGGTACAATAATACATTAGTGCATCTTAGTGAACCAAGCTTGTTAATCAAGGGCACAAATGAGACTTCAGAAAGGGTTTCCCTTCCAATTTGGGGCTTTGAGCATGTAATAATGTTACCTCCCTAGGTAGGAATGGCTAATAAACAACTCTATTAGGTGTTCCCAACCCCTAAAGGGAAAGACATGTCCAAGGTACATCCTTCAAGTGATAGGGGTCATTTGAATAATGTTGAGGTGGATAGGGACACAGGGGTCTCAAGGCCAAATGCCATGGGTTCAAGGGTGGTAATGATGAGGGATGTCCACATATTTGAGTGTATAGATATAAGAGGAAGCAATAATGGTACATGAGTTATCCCGACCTTTGTTTTTCCATCCTTATTCATTTTCCTTTTTCCTTTTCTTGATTTTTCATTTATTATACTACTCGAGGCTCCAAGAGATGAGAGCATGCTGCGTATGATATATGCAGTGATTACCCCCTTAAGATGGGGTAGTTCATTGGCCTCTAGGGGTTGGGACATGCATGGGTTTTTAAATGATGCAGGGGGGTACTCATGGGGCCCTAGGTACCAGGGTGATGGCCATATTGAAGGGGTAGAGGCTAGAGCTCATGCTTTGCTTTTGCCCATGTGCTAATATAATGTCCCAACCATTTTTTGCATTTTGTGATATTATTTTCTTTTGTATGTGGCTGTGATATGCTTTTATCTTTTTTTTAGCTGCATCAACCTCCTACGCAACATTTCCAGGCCCGACCCAAACATGTCGACAAGGGGAAGGGGGTGTACCAGAGCTTTGTGGACCCCATGGTCAATGTGGACCGAGAGAGGGAAGATGATGAAATAGGCATGTAATGTGCAAAGGGGAGTGAAAAATTGAAGCAGGAAAACGAGACCTTGCTACCAAAATTGGGGTTTCCCAAGTAGTGCCCATCTTGAAGCTATAAGCCAATAGGGGAGATCTCATGGGACTAAGGTTGGGGATTAACCTCTCATTTAAGGTGAGGGAACAATACGATAGTAAAAACCCTTCCTTTTTCCAAGTTACCCAGTAATCCATACCCAATGTGCCCAAGGAAAAACAAGCACAAGCACCCAATCGCACAATGAAAGACATACCTTTAAGATTGGATGGCCTACCTTCAAACATATGCTCTCGACAGATGGGTGAGGGGACATATGACTGGCTCAGGGTGTAGAGATTAACCGACACAATATATCGACTACACTGGTGGTTGTCAGGGGCTATTGGCTACTGGTCAAAGACAAATTTAGGAGAAAAATTCTCCAATGGGGTCACCTATTGGTGGTGGGTAACAATGCTCTAACACAAAACCCTAACTATTATCGTTGTGATCGATCAAGGGTCATTTGGGAGAACTACTACAAAAGTTCATGAAGGGGATTGCTATTCACATTCCATACATGAGTAATGCACACAATGATTATATCTAGATTCTATAAAATCGATCTTCAACAATTATTGGCACAATAGAAAAACCCTAGATTATCAATTCATTACATTTTTTATTTTTATTTTTATTTTTTCTTTCTGAATTGGACTGATTCTATTAAGCAAAATATGGTACATATGAAAGTACAATCATGAGAGACAAAAACACGGCCAACCGGAAATGATAAAATATCAACATCGGTTCCCGGAGAGAGAGAAGAGACAAGCACGGAGCAGCAACAAGCAACTAGAAAACAGGAAGAAACCGTCTCCTACCCAGAGTTGGTAGAGTTTTCCACACGAAATTTCTTCCCTTTCTTTTTGTTGACTTTAACCCAACCATTCTGGTGAGCAAGTGCTGTGACAATTTGAAGACTGGAGTTCTCCAAAGGAGGGGCCTCCTTATCTGAATCAGAGGAAGCGGACTCATGACTGCGCTTCTGAGTGACGGTAGTATCAGGGGGATGCTCGGGTGCATCAGTGGATAAGATCTTAGTCTGAGGAGCAGGATCTAAATCTGCGTCACTCCCATCATCATCAGAGCTCGAGGAAGAAGAATCTACAGTAGGCGGCGGGGAACAGGGAGTCCATTTTTTGGATTTGGACTTTGTGTTGTTTCCTTTTGTCTTTTTTCCTGCGAGAGAGGGGCAGGAGTTCTGCAGATGCCCTGTTTGGTGACAGTGGCGGCAACGGAATGCAGTGTTCTCGTAGTCTAAGAATTGAGTCCAAACAAGATCGCCTACCTTGATGATGATTTGTTCAGGCAAGTCTTTGCTGATGTCAACCTCCACGCATATTCTGGCATATGTGTAGAGGCCCTGAAGTGCCCTTTCAAAATCTACAGTGATAAAGCGTCCCAGGGTGTCGCCCATGCGTCTGAACACTGCCAGATGCCATAGATGAATAGGTAGGTTGGGAAGCCTGACCCAAACAGGAGTCCTGGTGATGGTAGCTGTAGCAGGGTCGAAATCTGGGAACCATGGGGTTAGAAAGAGCCCAGCATTTCCAAAAAACCAGGGACCTTTCTGTAGGGCCTGTTCATAATGCTTTGAATGATCGAACAATACTATGAAGAATCCTCGTGAGCAGCAGCTTACTAGGCATTTGCTTGTCTAGTTTTCGTGGATCCAATCAAAGAGATCCTTGGTTCGCGGCCAAAGTCCATTAAATCTGCCAATGATGGCTCTTTTTGCATATTTCTGAAGATCTTCTGCGAGATCTGGATGAGAGATCTCAACAGAAGGTACTTCATCCAACTTGTCTACCAGAAAAGGCTGGGTTTGGGGGGCTGCAGGGGTTTTGGGTTTCTGAGAATGTACAACATCTTTGTAAGAGAAGGTAGGGGCTGAGGAAGACTGTCCAGCAGCACCCCCTCTCAAACGAAGGGTAAACACGATAGAATCATTTCTGTTAATGTTGTAAGCAGAGAGGGGAAGAGGATCCTCAAGATGTTTACCTTGGAAAAGAAGTCTCTGGTGTGTCAAGGGAATCCCAGTTCTTCGTTCCAGATTGAGCTTAAGATTCTGTATCAGGTCTGAAGGAGAAACCCAGAGCAGAATAGTTTTGCCAGAGAGCGTCCGGAGCTGGATCTGAAAAAAGGCTAGGCGCTCTTTAGTGGCAGGATCTGCGCTGCAACGAAGGGCGCTGATTCCTTTGTAGCTAGGGTTGTTTCCCATGTAGCTAGGGCTTGGCCGACTGGTGAACTCGTTGGTAGCCCTCTGTAACAATGGACTGAAGGGGAGCAGGTGCTGGCTAGAAAAAACGCAGCCATGCTCCAAGACAGATATTGCGCGTGGGTTCCTAGCGATGTCGGGCTGGATCCATGTGCTGTTGGGATGCAGGGTAAATCTGGAACCCTCGAAGTTTGATTTGGTGCCTGTCAAAGTAGCCAAAATCTTGGCGGCTTGCAAAAATCCCTCGAGGCCGAGCGCCGTCCTCATCCTCACAACGAAGCTGCCCACGTCCTGCAGCTGAAGTGTAACCACTGCCATAGCTGCTGCATTGCTTGCGCAGCTTGCTAAGAGTCCATCCCGTGCATAAATCTCTTTTATTCCCTGCGCAGGGCTGCACGCGATCTTATTCGCAGGGTTTGGCTTGGATGGAGTCGGGGCCCCTCTGAATCTCGCGTCGCCATCTTCTGCAGGGCCGAGCAAAGGCCAGGCGGCGGCTGAAGGAAGGGAGGCGACGGCAAAGGGAATAGGGTTCATCTTTCTCTTTTCTAAATTCTCAATTCATTACATACATTAGACAATAAGATCATTTTTTTTTATATACAGGGTTCACTTACTAGATAAAATGGATTTATAACCCTTTATTGATCTAAGATAACTTCTCCAATGCCAAGAAAATAGCTCCAATAGACAAATTTTTCCATAGAATCACATCTCCCCAAGAAGCAAGAAGGCAAAAATTCTCAAAGAGGCCGAATTATGTCACAATTGATGATGATTAGAAATGAATGATCCTACCCTCTATTTATATGAAGAGGACAAGAGCTAATTAACCTAAATTCCCCTAGAAAACAAGTTTGATCATAACATAACCTTGGGTTACAAGCCAACCCACTAGCTTTAACAAAAAATGTCCTAATTAGCCCACATGTGTGAGCCGTTAGCTCTCTAGGGATAACTTCATGCAAGAAATGAACTCCAAATGGCATTTCCAAGTGAATTGAGGTGTCCAAGTTGGTGTAGAAGCATGTAAAAGTCTAGATTTGAGGGTTGGCCCACAAATCCACCTCAATGGCCCCTATGGGGTCCCAAGATCTAGCTAGGGCACCACAAAGTGGTCTCTATGGGTCTCCAACCGCTTAAAGTGGCCTCCTTTGCTCCAGTGTTGAGGGCTTCTTAGGTGCAATTGGCCCTCCCTAGTCTTTGAAGGTGAGACCATTCTCATCTGGGCCTGAATCAACTGCCATCCATCAATTGGTGTTTAGGTTGGCCTGGCGGCAAGCTGGGCCTAAGTATGTCATCCTAAAGAATCATCGAATTATGGGAAAATTCATCCAACTTCCTGGGTGCAGGAGGTGCCTAGCCTAAGTATGTCATCCTAAAGAATCATCGAATTATGGGAAAATTCATCCAACTTCCTGGGTGCAGGAGGTGCCTTGGAACATATGTCATCTAATGCTGTTGCTAGGAGGCCCAAGAGTCTCAACGCTTCTCTTGTTTGTGCCAATATACTCCTCTAAGGGATTTGGTATCTGTGGAGAAAGTGCCGAAGACCTAGGCTATTGAACCACCTGACAGTCACAATAAGGAGTCTAGTGAAAGCAACCAGTCAACAGGGACGATGGTCATTATTACATCTAAGTGAACCAAACTTAAATGTCATGGGCTATTTAATACTTCAAATAAGGATCTCCTTCCAAAATCAGGACCCTGATCTCGCAATGGTGTTTTTTCCCTAGGTAGGAGTGGTTAAAGGACAACCTTATTAAGTATTTCCAACCCTTAAGGGGAAGTAGCGTTTTCTTGGTCCACCCTTCAAGTGATAAGTGTTAGTGAATAATAATGATGATAACATAGGGGATAAGGCTTCATGGCCAAGTGCCATGGTCAAAGGGACCAGCTGATGGGGGTGTCCACATCCTAAGTGTATAGATGTGAGGAGGGAGGAATCATGGATGAATGAGTTACTAGCTTGGCCTTTGCTTTTCCACCCCTCTTGTGTGCCTTTTACTTATTCCTTTGTATTACTACTCAGAGCTTAAGGGTTAGAGCTTGCTTTGAATGATGTAGCAATTGTTTTACCCCTTAATGATGAATTAGTTCATTGCTCATCGGGGTTGGGACATGCAAGGATTCCTTATTTTGATGTAATGGAGCAACATGTGCTCAGGAACTAGGTGATGGTCATATGAGTGAGGTAGAGCTCATGCTAGACTTTTTCCCATGTGCTAATCTTTATGTCCCCAACCATATTTTGCATTTTGATTTTATTTCTTTAGTCTTGCTGTGGCCATGATATGCTCTTTCTATTTCTTTTAGCTGCATCAACCTCCTAGGGCAAAAGTTTTAGGCCCTACCCAGGTATGTGGACATATGGGTGCCAAATCCCAAAGAACTCATGACTAGGGTTGCGAGGGAGTGCCCCCTCCTCCCTTGCACCTACTCCTGAAGCGCGCTATGAATGTAAGTGCTGAGGGCGTGACCCAACGAGTGCGCTCCCGCTAAAAAAATTCGCTCCTTAGTTGCTCCCGCCAAAAAAATTTCGTTCCCTTCATAGTGATTTCACAGGTGGTTAATACTTCTTCTGTAGAGGTGTTGGGGCACCTATAACTTCATCCACAATGTCAAAAGAAACTGCCTCAATGAAAATTGAGCAAAAATCTTGGTTTATGTACACTACAGGTTGAGGTTGTTGACACATTATTGTGAGTAGGCTCGATTTGATAGAGCATATATCACTTGGGACAACCCGAAGGAGGATAATTTGGAGCCTTACATTTAGAAGAGTTGGAAGCATATTTCTTTTCTTTTCTTTGCAATTTTTTTTTTCTCTACTGTTCAACACCCTTGTAAAAGTATGTAGCAAAGCTAGTGAGAAGGAAAATGGTTGGAACAACAAATTTTACATGTTCCCATTTTAAAACAACCTACACTAGTCCATATGCTTGTGTAAGAAAGCATCTCTACAAGATTATGCCATGTGATGAAAATATGACTGTATGAGTCAAAACTTGTGATAGAGTACTAGCAAAAGATACAAATAGATACAAAATAATACTCGGCTACAATACAGTTCCATCATACAAATCAAGGGTTGCCTTCTAGGGAAAAAACCATAAATTAACATAACTTATGCCGTCAAATCTTCCATCTAATGAACGATCTAGATTGACTACAAAATTACCATATTTTACAAGACAATTTTCTCAAAAATTTCCTTGGCCCGAACCCTTGCCTAGATGGCCCCTTGCGATAGTAGTGGGGGGGTGGAGCCCCCTGCACCCCCTCGTCAGGGACTGGGAACCAAATGCGGCCGAAACAAAGACCTCTGAATTAGGAAGATAATTAGGCTCCACACCCAACATGATGAGAATCAAGATGTTGTAACTTGTGGACCTGTGATTGATGAAAATTATAACTACTAGATGATTGATGTTATATGGTTTAATCCTTGTTTTATGCTTTTGATAAGTAATTCGTCATTCTACATGCTTTTGTTTACATATATGCATCGAAATATATAAAAATATATATTATATAAAAAATGCTCTGCACTCGGAAGCTTCTGAAAATTGTCACTCCCGCTTCTAGCTTCTACTCGCACTTCCAAGCAACCTTGTGCAGGATAACTGTACCGTTGAGATTTTGGGGTGTTGGGGTAGCATCGAATGTGCTCTAGCTCCCAAACTTTGTGGAGGGACTAGAGTACATAAGATCTCCAAGACCCAGAAAGCGTTTTGGGAAATTCCATCCTGTTTAAGAGATATTTAATTAATTAATCTTTTTAATTAAGGACCCTAAGTCTAACTTAGGAAAATTAAAAGATTAAAGGTAATTAAATTAAACATGTGATGAGAATGACTTAAGTGACGCGGATCAAGCATCTTCTAATCTTAGCTGTCGATTCAAGATTAGATCACGACTATTGATGTTTCAATGAGAAAAGTATAAGAAGAGGGCTTGGGATCAGTTGGAGAACACACACACTAGTAGAGCACTGAAGCTAAGCTGGAATTCTAGGGCGTGGTTTGCTAAGAATTTCAGAAGTGTTTCCGCTGTAGCGAGGGGCAGTATTGGCAAGGGGGATGGTGTAGTCCTAGGCCAAGAGTACAATGAGGGTAGAGAAGCAACAAATTGAGGCAGCAGCTACGTAGCTCAGCCAAGAGCCCAGCAGGGGCAGCGCATAGGCATTGGGAGTTACATAGGCCTAACAAGGGTAGCGCCGAGGCAGCAGAAGGCCAGGAGGGATGACGCAGGCCCAACCAAGGCAGTGCAGGGGCAACGTAACCTAGTCTAGGGTGATGCAGGCCCTTCCTGAGCAGCGCAGAGGCTGATGCAGTAGGCTTCAGAGCAGCGTTGGGGTTTCTAGAGGCTGAAAAAGGCTGAGTTTTGTAAATCCCGTTTGAGGGTGTGAAACAGTCAGTTTTTCTGTCTCGAGAACAAAGGTATCGCTGCATATTTATTTCTCTGTCGGGTTAACCAATTTGGTGCCCAGATTTGTTGTACTTAGAATCTGCTTAATAATAAAAACCCTCTAGAAGCTAGAAGCACCGGTTTTCCCGCAATGGGTTTTTCCGGGGACAATTGTCCAGAAAATCCTTGCGTGTCACTTTGTCATTGTGCAAGTTATTTAGTTTAGATTTGCATGTGTAGGCTGTTAATGTATTTACTTCGATGTTAATGCTGAGGATTTTATATTAATAACTTATGTAAGTAGGAGAAGTAAATCAAGAATTTAACAGTAGGGTTTCTGTTTAGTAAATTCATAAATTTTCACATGTACCTCCTTCTTGTGTTGTTGTACAATGCCCTGAATTATTGCCAGTGCCATCCATATTCCCATCTTTACTTCCATGGTCCTGCCTACCACTTTCTCCTTCCATGCCCACCCACATTTCCACAATCGTACCACTGCAAAACTGTTAATTTTGGGCAACTAGGTCCAAACTCCATGTTGCACTGCTCATATGACGATGGTCATATTTTTGTTGGATTCCTTTTTCGGAGAGGTGCAAGATTGATCTAAAGATCATCTTGTTTGGATGAGCAGAACATTTATTTTCCACATGTGCAAGGTCGGCCAGATTTATAATGTAGGCTCACATGCCTAATAGATGTGTCACACACCCTCATTGATGGATGTAAATTGGAGAGATTTGGAGGTCATTTTCTCATCAACTCATCACACATTCTCTCATTGTGATCTGATTGGTTCGATAGCCTTTGGAGGCCTTTTTCCCCTCACACGTGTGGAGCTGAAGTTTGAAATTTGCGGATCTGTTTATGGCTCTTTTGCAACAGCGTTGACCAACGTTGACCATGGTCGACCTTTGGTTGTTTGACTTCAATCTTCTGCCAAAATTCTGATTTTAGGAGGCCGTACCGCTGGTCACTAAAATCGAGGAAATCCAAGTTGTTTGACCGAAGCCCTAATCTGCTGCGTTGACCTTTTTTTTGCTGTCTGCGTTGCCTTTTTTGCGTTGACTTTGGGTTGATCAGCGTTGACTTTTGATGAGTTGTCTTTGAGGGTTGTGGGTACGACACATGGAAGATTGGCTGACCGAGAAAGACTTTGCTAGCTGAAGCATCCTGTTGACTGTCGTAACGCATCAATATCTCATATCTTTGCTGGACAAAAGGAATTGTAAATCTGATCTATATTTGGCTTGTTTTCTGTTGATCTATTATTGTGTTCTATCAACATTTTACTTTCATGTTTATGTGATTGCTATTATGTATTGGGCCTGAGAAAGATTGACGTAAAATTGCATCAAGCATAGAACACCAGGTTATCTAAATTTAACATGGAATTAGAGCTGAGGTGAAGACAAAGTCCAAGAGTCCAAGCTGGTGTTAGAAGCAATCACTAAAGGAAGAAATTCTATTGAGGACAAATGGCCTCCTCAACCTACAAGGGTTTCAAGGCTGATGATAAATTGACTGATAAGTCTGATTATCATGCATGGAAGATGTCCTTAGATTTGGTGCTAGAAGATCAAGATGTCATTGACTATGTGCAGGGGAAGATTCAAGAGCCTCCATCAAATGCAGCTGCTGCCACCAAGGCAAAGTATAGAAAAGGGGAAATCAAAGCAAAGATGATTATCCGGGATTCTATTCATAAGCACTTGTTTGCTTACATTTCTGAGCTGAAGACATCTAAGGAGATGTATGATAAACTAGTGAGCATGTTTAGGGCTAGCAATGCTAATCAAATCCTTTTCTTCAAGAATCAACTGAAGAATATCAAGAAGGCAAAGGATGAATCTATTCAATCCTATTTTATGAGGCTCACTGAAATCAGGAATAACCTCCTAGTTATTGAGGAAGCAATATCTGATCGAGAGATGGTTCTTATTGCACTTGGAGGTCTCCCTCGTGATTGACATATATTCAATACCACTATTCTTAATAATAATGTGATTCTTGATTTTGATGAAATATTGACGAGATGCACTCAAGAGGAAACAAGAATGATGGAGTATGCCTCTAATGGTAATGGAAGTGACCCTACTGCCTTTGCTGCTCATGCAAAGAAGAAGAACCATGGTGGCCCGAGAAATCAAAACCATGGTAGAGTGGGGCCCAAAGGAAGGAAGGGAAGATGTTACACTTGTAACAAGACTGGTCCCTATGCAAGAGAGTGCCCTAATAAATGGGACTCTCGCAGGGATGATGACAACAACTCGAGAGGGAATGGCAGGAACAACAATTTCAAAGGAAAAAGGAAGGCTCCCTCTGATCGTAGTGGAAATGGGCAACCTTTCAAGAGGTCATGAAATTTCAGGTACGATGAGTCTAATGTTGTTGATAATAAGAGAGATGAATTTATTCTTGTATCTGCCCTCTCTGCTGCATCTCCACCTGACACCCTGGATGTCTGGGTGATTGATAGTGGTGTTTCAAGGCACCTCACTGGTTATAAAGAAGCCCTCTCTGATTTGGTTGAGAAGGATAATAATTTGAAAATTATCCTTGGAGATAATGCCATCTATCCCGTGAAAGGGATAGGGATTGTGACCCTCCATCTATCTCAAGTTAAAGTCCTCTGATTACAAGATGTGTTGTACATACTTGATTTGAAGAAGAACCTTGTGTCCATCTCGACAATGGAAGACAAAGGGTTCAAGGTGGCATTCGTTGATGGAAATGTACGTATTTGGAAGAAGAACTTCAAGGAAGCTCTTACTATTGGTTTTAGAGTTGATGCACTCTACCTGGTTGGAGGAAGCCCATTGGGGGCTATGTCATGTGATACAACTCTTCAAACAGAGTTATGGCATTGGAGTTTTGCGCACCTTCATTACAAAGCCCTTCTCAAAGCAAGGAAGGTGGTGACAGGGACGCCCGAATTTAGAGATGATCATGAAGGTATATGTCTGGGTTGTGCCAAAGGGAAGCATACAAGGGGACCATTCCCCTCAAGTGTCACAAAGACAACTGATATCTTGCAGTTGATACATTTTGACTTATTTGGTTTGCTGTGCGTGACATCCTTAGGAGGATGTTCCTATTACATGACTTTTATAGATGACTTCTCCCACAAGACATGGATATATTTTTTTTGAAGAAGGACGAAGCATTCAAATGGTTCTGTACCTTCAAGGCCTTGGTGGAAAATCAAACCGAGAAGAAAATCAAAGTCTTGAGGACCGACAATGGGACAAAGTATGAGTCAAATGAGTTTAATGACTTTTGTAGAGAAGATGGCATTAAGAGGGAGACCACAACTGCATACACTCCTGAGCAAAATGGTGTTGCTGAAAGAAAGAACAGGACCATTGTGGAAGCTACCCACACCATGCTATGTGACCAAGGTCTTCCGAAGTTTCTATGGGGAGAAGCTATGAACACTGCTGTGTATGTTCAAAATAGATGTTCGCATTCCACTCTGGACTCCAAAACTCTCGAAGAAGTCTTCTCTGGTAAGAAACCTGGTGTTTCTCATTTTAGAGTTTTTGGTTGTCCTGTTTACTTTCATGTGTCGAAAGAAAAGAGAAGCAAGCTGGATGCTTCTGGAAAGAAGGGAATGTTTGTGGGCTACAGTGAAGCTTTGAAGGCATATAGAATCTATGTGCCTGGTCAAAGAGAAGTGGAGATATGCCATGATGTCACCTTCAATGAAGATGCTGCCCTCAGGAAAGTGAGAAATCTTCCTAGCACCAAGGAAGACAAAGAAGATGAAGTAGGAAAGAAGGAAGATCCGAAGGATGACCTGATGCCCGATGTTGAAGGACCTATGGATCCCATTGATCCATCTCCTTCAAATAAGAGAAGACCCTCATGGCTCATGGATACTCTCGCAGATGTTGAGAGACATGTTGCCCCAAGGGGGACATTCCGTGAAAGCAAGAAGCCGAAGAGATACCAAGGGTATCTAGCAGCCATGAGTACGATAGTACAATTTGAGCCTGGATCATTTGAAGAAGCCGTAAAGCATCAAGTTTGGAAGGATGCTATGCATGAAGAATATGAGTCCATTATGAAAAATGATGTCTGGGAAGTGGTCCGGAGACTGGAGGACAAATCTGTTGTCACCTCGAAATGGCTCTATAAGATCAAGCATGGATCTAATGGAAGTGCTGAAAAGTACAAGGCAAGATTTGTTGCCTGAGCCTTCTCTCAAAATGAAGGCATAGATTATGATGATATATTTGCACTTGTGGCCCGCTATACCACCATCCGATCTATTATTTCCCTTGCTGCAACGCAATGATGGAGTCTACATCAGATGGATGTGAAGAACACTTTTCTGCATGGTTCTATGAAGGAAGAGGTGTATGTGGACCAACCTCTGGGGTTCGAAGTCCGGGATAGAGATGCCCATGTATGCAGGTTGAAGAAAGCCCTCTATGGTTCGAAGCAAGCCCCCAGGGCTTGGTACGAGAGGATAGATAGCTACTTGATGAAGTTTGGCTTCACTCAAAGTAATGCTGATCCGAACCTTTATTTTAAGGTTGATAGAGAAAGGCCTCTCATTTTGGTTCTCTATGTGGACGATCTCTTCCTGACAGGTGTTGACCCTCTCATTCATCAGTGTAAGAGGGAGCTAGCTTCCGAGTTTGAGATGAAAGACCTAGGACTGATGCACTACTTCCTAGGCTTGGAGGTCTGGCAAAGGCCAGGTGAGATTTTCCTTTCTCAAGGAAAATTTGTCGTGAAGCTGCTGGAGAGATTTGGTATGGTGGACTGTAAGTCTGTGTCGACACCGATGGAACTCAACTTCAAGAAGTTGTGTGGAAACACTGCTGGGCCCATGCTAGCAAATCCTACCAAGTATTGACAACTCGTGGGGGCCCTGATGTTCTTAGTGAACTCTCGTCCGGACGTATGTTTTGCAGTCAACACTTTGAGTCAACATATGGTTGATCCTCATCACATTCACGGGATTGGTGCCAAGGATTTGTTGAGATATCTTCAGGGCACAATCAACCATGGGTTGAGATACACTACCGGGAGTTTGAGACTCCATGGATATACTGATGCTGATTGGGCTGGCAGTGTGGTGGATTGCAAGAGCACATTTGGATGTTGCTTCACCTTGGGTTCTGCTTCGATATCTTGGATGAGCAGGAAGCAGAAGTCGGTGGCTTTGAGCACCACTGAGGCCGAATACATTGCAGCGATTATGGACTGTTGTGAAGTTGTTTGGTTGTGAAAGCTCTTCAGTGAGCTATTTGGGCATGTGCTAGATACCACCGTTATCCTTTGTGATAACTAGAGTGGGATTTGTCTTTTTGAGAATCCCGCGTTCCACGATTGATCCAAGCATATTGATATCAGGTACCACTTTGTCTAGGACATGGTATAGCGAGGCGCCCTAAGGCTTGATCATATAGGAACTGATGAGCAGGTCGCAAATATTCTCACGAAGCCCCTGGGGAAGGTCAAGTTCCTAACCTTCTGTGAGAAGCTTGGAATCGTGGAAAGACCCTATGCTGAGGGTCCTGATTGAGTTCGACTATGAGATCTGGGAGCTCCAGGGGGCTTGGGAATAGCTTCTTGGAGCTATAAGCACATATGGGGCTAGGCTTGCCGAACTTTGTTGTGCCTCTGCCCCATCGTTATGATATTGAGTTGGTTCGCCTCTCTTTGATCTGTGCCCCGCTCGCATCCTACCCATGGAGTTTCAGATTCATGGGAAGTACCTGTCATTTGGCTAATGAGGTGGGAAATGTGGATAGAGACCAATAGCAAGACCAATGAACGCAATGGAGATTGCCGCACTCTCTATGTCTAGGATGGCATGTGTCCAACACCTTGATCTTGGATCAAGTATGATGAGGTTTTTACCTCTAAACTGACTTCGGGTCAGTAAACTAACTTTGGGTTAGTATGAGACTCTTTTTGAGTCTGAGAGAGGTTTTACCTCTAAGTTGACTTCGGGTCAGCTGAGTGTGATGTATTTGTGGCTCACCTTTTTGTTCTATCTGAGAACGAGAGCCAGCAAAGCAAGTTACGGTAGGATGACGCACGATGTTTGGTAAAAGTACACGATGGTACTGATGGATGGCACTTGTGGACAGATGGAGTTCTCCTTAGTTGGGAGGGAGTGTTAATTTTGGGCAACTATGTCCAAACTCCATGTTGCACTGCTCATATGACAATGGTCATATTTTTGTTGGATTTCTCTTTCGGAGACGTGCAAGATTGATCTAAAGATCATCTTGTTTGGATGAGCAGAACATTTATTTTGAATTTATTTTCCACATGTGCAAGGTCGGCCAGATTTGTAATGTAGGCTCACATGCCTAATAGATGTGTCACACACCCTCATTGATGGATATAAATTGGAGAGACTTGGAGGTCATTTTCTCATCAACTCATCACACATTCTCTCATTGTGATTTGATTGGTTCAATAGCCTTTGGAGGCCTTTTTCCCCTCACACGTGTGGAGTTGAAGTTTGAAATTGCGGATCTGTTTAGGGCTCTTTTGCAGCAGCATTGACCAGCGTTGACTGTGGTCGACCCTTGGTCATTTGACCTCAATCTCCTGCCAAAATTCCAATTTTAGGAGATCATATTGCTGGGCACTAAAATTGAGGAAATTCGAGTTGTTTGACCGAAGCCCTAATCTGCTACGTTGACTTTGGGTTGACCAGCGTTGACTTGTGATGAGCTGTCTTTGAGGGCTGTGGATACGACACATGGAAGATTGGTTTACCAAGAAAGACTTTGCTCGCTGAAACATCCTGTTGACTGCCGTAACGCAACAATATCTCATATCTTTGCTAGACAAAAGGAATTGTAAATCTAATCTATATTTGGCTTGTCTTTTGTTGATCTATTATTGTGTTCTATCAACATTTTACTTTCATGTTTATGTGATTTCTATTGTGTATCGGGCCTAAGAAATATTGAAGTAAAATTGCATCAAACATAAAACACCATGGTTATCTAAATTTAACAAAGATTTCTAACTAAATCCTCATGCAACACTTCCTCACAAATGAGGATCCTAATTTTCACTCGTGTGTGGTTCCTCTAGAAGCTCTCTATCCCTTTTCACCTGTTTTAAACCAGTGTTATCAAAACTGGATTGAATTGGTCTGAACAAGCAGGTTCGATCGATTGGGGGGCAAAACTTGTTCGGATCGACCTCCTAAATCGGTTTTTAGATGGTTTGGTAAAGCTGTGTAAAACGTAGTAAGTGAGGCCTATTTTGCTCTTTTAAAAAACTTTTTAAATTTTTTGTCTCGGGTGGGTCTGGCCCACAATAGGTGCCTACTATTCAAGCCTATGGCTCTACTATGGCTATGCAATTCATGGTAATGTTAAATTCTTAAATTAATCCTTTTACTTAAATTTTAACATTACCATGAAATGACTAAGGATGCTTGAGAGTGGTTCTTGTTAGTTTTTGTAACATCAAATGTGTTCTAGCCACGAGATTTGGTGGAGAGGCTAGAATATATGTATTCTCCAAAACCCATAAATCGTTTTTGTAAATTCCACCTAGAGATGACTTAATTAGATTTATTAATCATTTTTTTAATATTTCCTAGTCTAAACTTAGGAAATATGATTAATTAATTAAAATTAATTAAGTCATGGTGTGAATGTTATAGAAACTCACACGGATCGACAACGAAATAATTTGGGCCATCGATTATGTTTTATTCTTGGCCGTTGGTGCTTCAACAAAAGATTGTAAGAAGAAGTCAATGGGTAGATGGAGAGCGCACCAGTGCAGTTACTCAATTGCCCAAGCATATTGATTTTCTCAGTGGTAGAAGTTCATTAAAGAAGATAGAGCCAGCGGGTGAGTTGCAAGTGAGAGAGTGATCCGGATTTATGCAGGAACGCAACAGAATAAACACATAACCATAAATACAGAGATGCAGCGGAAATAACACTTCATTTCATTAATATCAAAGAACTGAAATTTGCTTACAGACAATGGAAATAAAACTAGCTAGGGTACTGGTAGCTATCTCTCAGAAGAGATGTGGTGGCTACAGACCTCTGAACTGCTTTACAATGAGGCGCGAGGGCCTATTTATTATTGAGAAACAATGGAGAACCCTAAACATCCCAAAAGCCTAACCCTAGGAGATGAAGCGCCAAAACTATGGGCCCCGTTTGGGTAAATTGGTGTTTCAACTTCCCAGGGACGTAACTTTGGCATACTATCTCCGTTTGACGCACATGATACATCATTAGAAAGCTCTATCCGAGGACTACAGCTTTCGGGACGAATTTGATGATCAACTTCGCTGGCGCTTTGATACCCAAAAAACGTCGTTTAGGGCCTCAAAACGGCTCCGAAATTCGTGACC
Organism: Pinus albicaulis; assembly: GCA_034641835.2. Lineage (NCBI taxonomy): Eukaryota > Viridiplantae > Streptophyta > Pinopsida > Pinales > Pinaceae > Pinus > Pinus albicaulis. The sequence continues at coordinate 840,790,202 of CM076571.1, read as the reverse complement.
CGAAAACCGGCGAAAAAAATGTCAGTGCGAGGGCCTCAAACGTGCTCCGAAGTTTAGAACCAAAAACTCATAAAAAATAGTAAAAGAAAATAAACCGAAAACTCGAAAGAGACAATGGTGGGGGCCAAGTGGAATAGGTGGGTGGCCACCAATATCCACCCGGATCATTCCTCCCCCCTTAGGAAGCAATGGTCCCCATTGCGTTAAGTTCCTCCATGAGATGAGGAAATTTCTGCTGAACTTGGTCCCTGGTGAACCACTTTCCTTGGTGCAGGAGTTGGCCAGCTTTGACAACCCGATACAGTTGGATCTTCCGTTGGCGAGTGTTCTTGATTTTCATGTCCATGATACAATCTTTGGTGGCCTGTTCCATGCAGTCTGGGTTTAACTCTGTTGGTGTGAGTTGTTCTGCAATGTCTGAGGTGTCCAGTAGAGGTGGGAAGTAAGGACGAAGGCGATCCACATTGAAGATTGGGTGCAGACCAAGGAATGGTGGAATACTGAGCTCGAAGGCATTGTTCCCTACAGCCTTGGTGATGGTGTACGGCCCGTATCGGAGCGGGCGAAGCTTGCGGTGGGGTCCAGTGAGGCGCTCCTTCTGCAAATGTAACCATACTTTGTCGCCCACCTGGAAGTTGTGTGGCACCCGGTGTTGATCATGGCGTTGCTTGTACTTGGCATTGGCTCTGTCCAATATATCATGAACTTGTTGGCGGATGTGTTGAATGCGCTCGATGAAGCTACTTGCTTTGTCAACTTCAGACTGGACGTGCGCTGAATCGGCCTGAGCAGCTGCAAATGGCATGGCTACGTCAATGGGACATAGTGGCCGGAATCCCAAGCCCACCTGAAAGGGGCTATGGCCAATTGAACTGTGGAGAGCCCGGTTATAACTATGTTGTACATAAGGGAGGCTCTCGTCCCATGTGCGTGGATGATTTGAATTGTACATGCGCAGAATGTGTACAATCATTCTGTTGACGACCTCTGTCTGGCCATCTGTTTGGGGATGGAAAGCTGTGGACTTGGTGAGCTTTGTGTCCAACATTGACCAGAGGCTGGACCAAAATGTGCTGAGGAACCTGCTATCTCGATCTGATATGATAGACGGTGGGATCCCAAAGTGCACCCACACTCGTTCAAAGAAGAGTTTAGCAGTGGCTTCTGCTGTGATATTCTTCTTACAGGCCGCCATGATGGCCATCTTCGAGAATCTGTCAACGACCACGAAAACACAGTCATTTCCATTCTTAGTAGAAGGAAGGCCCGACATGTAATCCATGGAGATGGATTCCCACGGTCGACTAGGGGTAGGTAGTGGAGTATATAGGCCTTGCTTCTTGATGGTCGGTTTGGCAATGGCACAAGCAATGCAGGATCTGATGTGCTTCTCGACATCCTTTCGAAGGTTCGGCCAATAGAAATACTTCTGCAGGATTGCTACTGTTTTCTCGACCCCGAAATGCCCAGCGACTCGACTGTAGTGTGCTTCCCACATCATCTTGGCACGCTCGCTTGAAGGAACACAAAGGTGTCCCAGGTGACATAAAAGTGCATCTTGGAGGTGAAAATTTGGAACTTGCGTGCCCCCCAAGAGTGCCTTGTAAGTGTGGCCGAATTCTGGGTCACTCTCATAGAGAAGCGGCCAATCAGAAGTCTCGTGCCCACAAGAGTCGAGCACGGTGGTGAGCGCCACGATCGGTGGTCGGCTGAGGCAGTCTGCAACATTATTGGTGCTACCCTTCTTATACTTGATGTTCAAATGAAACTGTTGCAGATATGTGGACCACTTCTGATGGCGATCATTCTCGTTAACTTCCTTTGTGTCCGTATGAACCAGAAAATTTGGTCTCAGGTGGATGATTTGCTTTATTCTTAAATAAAATGTTTCCATTCTTCGACAGGCTTGCACAATGGAATACATTTCTTTGTCATAGGTGGGATACTTGCGAACTGTCTCAGACAATGTCTCACTGTGATATGCCACTGGATGTCCCTGTTGAGTAAGAACCGCCCCAATAGCATAGTCAGAGGCATCTGTCTCGATCTCAAATGGCTGCTGCAAGTCTGGTAAGTTGAGCACTGGGGCAGAACAGAGGCGATTTTTCAATTCTTTGAATGCCTTCTGTTGAGGTTCCGACCAAAAGAATTTTGCTCTCGCTCCTCCTTTGGAGACTTGACTCAAGGGCCAAGTGATATGAGAGAATCCCAACACGAATCTACGGTAGAAATTAGCAAGACCCAGAAAGCTGCGAAGCTCTGTTATAGTAGTCGGGGCTGGCCAATCCCGAATGACTTGGATCTTGGCTGGATTCACATGCACCCCCCTTTCATCAATAATGTATCCCAGATATTGAACCTGGGTCATGCCAAACGTGCACTTCTCCAAATTGGCACACAACTTGTGTTGCCGCAGTGTTTGAAGGACTTGTCGGATGTGATGAAGGTGCTCTTCCCAAGTCTTGCTGAAGATCAGAATGTCATCCAAGTACACCACTACGAATGAGTTGGTGAATGGCCGCAAGATGTTGTCCATCATTCTCATGAAGGTTGCGGGAGCATTCGTCAACCCGAAAGGCATGACCAACCATTCAAAAAGGCCTTCCTTAGCTTTGAAGGCAGTCTTCCACACATCAGAGGGTTCAATTGGTACCTGGTGATACCCAGACTTCAGGTCGATCTTACTGAAATATTTTGCATCTTGGAGTTGGTCCAGAAGGTCATCAATCCGTGGGATTGGGTACCTGTTCCGGAGAGTGATCTTGTTCAGCGCCCGATAGTGAATACAGAGTCTCCACGTCCCATCCTTCTTCTGTACCAACACGATCGGGCTCCCACGGGGTGATGAACTTGGTCTGATGTGACCTTTCTGCAACAGCTCCTGAATCTGCCTCTTGATTTCATCATTTTCCAGAACAGAGCGTCGATAGATCGGTCCATTGGGTAGCAGCGCACCTGGGGTCAGATCAATCGGGTGCTTGACCTGGCAGTGCAGAGGAACCCCTGTGGGTGAGGTGAAGATGTCCCCGTACTCCTCCACGACCTTATCCATTTGTTGTTGTCGTGCGGAGGGGCCCTGTCTGGAGGTCGTGGCCACAGTCTTCTTCTTGCCCTGGGGGCGGATCATCAGGAAAACGAATTTCCTGGTTTGGGAAATGAGCTTACTACATTGTTTTGCAGTAACCAAAGAGATAATCGTAGGAGGTGGTACCTCTGGTATCCTGTACAACTTATTTCCCAAAGTAATAATAACAGCACGAGGTCGAGACTCATACACAGCATGACGCTTCCACAAGTATGGTTGTCCTAATAATACATCAGAAACATCAATAGGAGCAACGTCACATAGTACCACATCCGTGAAGGGCTTGATGCTATAGGGAAGGCGACACTGCCGGCTGACGCGGAGATATCGTCCTTGGTGAAGCCACCCGATGGTGTATGGATGTGGGTGAGCTGTGGTCGGCAAGCCCAACCGCTTCACGGCATCTGCTGAAATGAGGTTCTTTTGGCTCCCATTGTCGATAATGAACTGTACAGGGGAGCCCTTTACCCACATCTGGGAGTGGAAGAGACGTTCCTCCTCCTCTGGATCTTCCGGTTCCTCCTTCTGGACCTTTGTAGTGGCAACAGTGGCGTTGGGCTCCGCATCAATAATCTGTTTCCTTTTTTCATTCCCCTTTTCAGGTTCTGATTCGGAGTCGGAGCATGCATCTGACTCAGAAGCCCTCATCTCGGCCACTAGCGACTGCTTGGCCCGACACTCACTTGTGTTGTGAGTGGAGCTCTTATGGAACTCACACCACTTTCCCGTGTCCTTCTTTGGCTTTACGTTGTTGTTCTTTTCTTGTGGCTTTGACGGGTTGTCTTTAGCCGCCATGCTCTGTCCTTTGTTCTGCGGTTTGGAAGCACCTTTTCCTTGCTTTTGATTCACAGATCCAAAGTCTCGCTTCTTCTGTTTGAATTTCTGCTCAATCTTGGCGGCATACCGGTATGCCGTACCAAGCGAGGAGATGTCGAGGAACTCCATTTCCTCCTGAATGTATCTGTGCAGACAGCTGCGATACTTTAGCACCAAATGTTTCTCCGAATCTTTGATACCCAACTTTGTGCGCAGGGTATGGAACAGATTCGTCAGCTCGTGCACATCTTGATCCCTTTGTTGTCGCAGCGTGGTCCATTGTATGTACTTGTCCTCATAGCTCCCACGGGATAGTACTGTTCCTTGACGGCGTCTCGGAAAGAATTCCAAGTTGGTACAGCCGAGAACAGAGAGGGTTCTGTCTGGTCCTTGTTCTCACAGTAGGTTTCCCACCAGTCCTTAACATGAGGGGTAGCTTTGAGGAGTGCAAAAATAATCTTCTCCCGGTCTGAAAAGTCATGAACAGAGAAATATCCTTCTAATAGATTCAACCATCTATCTACGGCATCTGCGTCTATTTGACCCGCAAATATGGGAATGTCAAAATTTACTTGTACCTTAAAGGGAGTCGCAACTCTAGAGTGGCTACTAGATGCAGATGCGCCGCCGGTGGGCAGTCGTTGAAGGATCTGAACAAAGTTATCCATCATCACGTTCCTTTGTTTTTCGAGGGCCTCCTCGAGCAATATTTTGATAGGATCTCCTGCTCCCTCATCTTTCTTTTCTTCCGCCATGGGAGGTCGTCGGGGTTTGCGAGGCTGATCTTGCAAGGGTTCAACCAGATCGAGCCCTAACTCCTTATACCCTGACCGCGTTGGGGACATGCAAGAAAGGATTGAGAAAAGCGGCCCGCTACGATACCAACGATCAGGATTTATGATATAGAGATGCAGCGGAAATAACACTTCATTTCATTAATATCAAAGAACTGAAATTTGCTTACAGACAGAATGGAAATAAAACTAGCTAGGGCACTCGTAGCTATCTCTGAGAAGAGATGTGGCGGCTACAGGCCTCTGAACTGCGTTACAATGAGGCTCGAGGGCCTATTTATTATTGAGAAACAATGGAGAACCCTAAACATCCCAAAATCCTAACCCTAGGAGATGAAGCGCCAAAACTATGGGCCCCGTTTGGGTAAATTGGTGTTTCAACTTCCCAGGGACGTAACTTTGGCATACTATCTCCGTTTGACGCGAATGATACATCATTAGAAAGTTCTATCCAAGGACTACAGCTTTCGAGACGAATTTGATGATCAAATTTGTTGGTGCTTTGATACCCAAAACGTCGTTTAATGAATGCTGGTTCTAAGTTCCGCAATCCGAAAACTGCTAAAAAAAAAACGTCGTTTAGGGCCTCAAAACGGCTCCGAAATTTCAGGACCCGAAAAACTGCTAAAAATAGTAAGTTATGCCGAAACTGAAAAACTGAAAGAGACAATGGTGGGGGGCCAAGTGGAATAGGTGGGTGGCCACCAATATCCACCTGGATCAGAGAGTGAGGGTATCAGTAGTAGTTCGGGAGTGTAGGACGAATTCATGAAGGATGAACGTGAGGAAGGACATAGTACACCAGAGCATTGCGCATTCATTATGCAGAGGGTGACAGAGTGAGACCAGCGTAAGGGCAGGGGGGCCATTTCAGGGTCGGAGAATCGCTATGGAGAGTGATAGATTTATTTCTCAGTATTTTTCCTCTATTTTGCTGTCAGAATTCATATACATGAATTACTGTTGAAGATTAATAAAGAAACCCTCATCTACTGTACTGATTTTCCCACATTGGGTTTTTCCGGGGACAATTGTCCAAAAATAACTATGTCAATATCTTTATGTGTGCTAGAATTTCTCTAATTTTCCAACATTTATTTTCTTCCACAATATTTATTTTGTGAAGGCTGCAGTGTATATGTTTCGATATTTGCTGTAGGAAACTGCAAATAATTTGTTTAATTAATTTAACAAATAGAAGAAACGTTATCAATTGTTGCAGTAGGATTCCAGATTTCACAATTTTCACATGGTATCATAGCGAAGATAGAAGCAAGAAGAGCTCAGTTGCAGACGGAAAGAGGGAGATTCAAAGCATTGCGTGAGCAGCTGCTCGAAACCCCAGGAGGCTGCACATTCCATTGGCCAGTAGGGCAATTTTTTTCAGGAAAAAATACTTCTTTGAGAGAGTCGACAGAGAATAAATTTTCCAGACCACAGAATTCTCAGAGGCAAAGGGAGTAGTTGAATTTTCCTTGCAGAGCAGATCTTCAGCTGGGACGCAGTACTTCACAGACTTCTGCGAGAGGGAAGGCGTCAAAAGAGAATGGACAACTCCATGTAATCCATAACAAAATGGAGTAGTGGAGCGAAAGAACATAACAATAGTTGGGGCTGCAAAGACTATGTTGTATGACCAGGATTTGCCTAGATTTTTATGGGCAGAGGCAGGCAGCACAACGGTGTACATTCAAAACATAACTCCTCATGGAGCGTTGGGGAAGAAAACGCTAGAGGGGGTCTTCACAAGGAAGAAGCCTGAAGTAAGTCATTTGAGGATATTCGGGAGTGTGGCTTATTGCCACATTCTAGATGAAAAGCACGATAAATTGGGTTAGGCTGCAGATAAGGGGTTCCTCGTAGGGTATAGCGAGACCTCAAAGGCATACAAGATCTACATTCCCAGCAGCAGGAAGATTGTAGTAAGGCGAGATGTAAAGTTCATGGAAGACGGAGCTTTCAGAAGATCTCGAGAGATGCCTATAGGTGATTAGTCAACAAATGTTTAGTTAGTCCAGTCGTAGGGACATCAGGTAGAACCAACAGGAGGACAGTCACAGAGATCGAGTACAGTGACCATCACCAGTATCTCCTCAGGGATAGGATATCCAGGAAGTTCTCAGTAGATGGAGCAATAGGAATAGGAGGAGGAACTGATTGAAACTCCCACCACCAGTGGTAGAGGTAATAGGGAAGTGCGTCAGACTTTGAGGGATGCAGAGGAGTTTGTCGAAGCTCCTAGGACCGACAAAAGGCAGCGCAGACAACCTGATAGATACCAAGCTTTGGTAGCTCAGGTTGCAGAACCCTTCAGATTTCAGGAAGCCACACAACATCAGGTGTGGGTGGATTCCATGGTAGAAGAATACAGTTCTATCATGACAAATGATGTTTGGGAGGTAGTGCCTAGACTAGAAGACATATCAGTTGTAGGTTCCAGATGGATCTACAAGATCAAGGACGCTGCAGATGGCAGTGTAGAGAAGTACAAGGCTATATTCGTGGCAAAGAGGTATGCGCAGAAGGAAGGGATAGACTATGAGGAAACATTCGCCCCAGTTGCCAAATATACCTCTCTCAGATCCGTTATATCCCTAGTAGCGTGTAGATGGGATGGGAGATTCACCAGATGGACGTCAAGATGACATTCTTGAACGGGGTGATAGAAGAAGAGGTGTATATAGAGTAGCCTGAAGGCTTCGAAACTCATGAGAAGCACACTCATGTATGCAGGTTGAAGAAAGCCCTATACGGTCTCAAGCAGGCACCTAGGGCATGGTATGGTTGGATTGATAGTTATTTTCCGCATTTAGGATTCATCAAGAGTGATGCAGATCCCAATCTCTACTATTTGATGGTGGAGAATGAGCCTCTCATTGTGGTTTTGTATGTGGATGACCTGTTTTTAATAGGATCATCAGGGCTCATAAAGGATTGCAAAAGGAACCTTGCAATAGAATTCGACTTGAAGGATATGGGGCTGATGCACTATTTTCTAGGATTGGAAGTATGGCAGAAGAATGGGGAGATCTTCCTTGGGAAAGGGATATATGCTACAGATATTTTGAAGGGATTCAGAATGCAGGATTGTCGATCCATGGCAACACCCATGATCACCAATTGGAAGAAGAAGGAAGTCGACCCCACCTTGTACAGACCTCTCATTGGGTCGCTCATGTATCTGGTCAACATTAGGCCAAACATTTGTTTTGCTGTCAATACCCTTAGTCAATTCATGGTGGAACCGAAAAGGGTACATTGGGCAGCAGCGAGGCATATTATTAGATATGTGCATGGAACATTCGGATATGGGTTGAAATATACTCGAGGAGATGACATCAGATTGTGCGGATTCACAGATGCAGATTGGGCACGAAGTTCAATGGACAGGAAAAGTACCTTCGGGTACTGCTTCAGTGTTGGGTCAGGGATGGTCTCTTGGTGTAGCAGGAAGCAAGACTCAATAGCATTGAGCTCAATAGAAGTTGAATATATGGCAGCCATCACAACTACGTGCGAAGCTATATGGCTTAGGAAGCTACTCGTGAGTTTGTTTAGGAAGAAGATGGGAGTGACCAATGTTTACCGTGACAATCAGAGTTGCATAAAACTCTCTGAGAATCCAATATCTAGTATTTCATGATAGGTCGAAGCACATTGATATTAGATGTCATTTCATCAAAGACTGTGTTCATCGTGAGGCAGTCTAGTTGTAGTATGTTCCCACAGGAAATCAGGTAGCATACATACTCATGAAAGCTCTAGGGAGAGCTAAGTCCATACAGTTCAGGGAACAAATGGTTATGATGGAGAACCCGTTTCAGTAGCAGAAAAAGATGGATTCTCAGTTGCAACAACAGTAGATGAGAGGGAGTTGCAGTAGTTGACAACAGTACAATAGGGTTAACAGCAGCATAGATGCAACGCATATCAGAGTTGCGCCATAGTTGATGGGAAGCAGTAGCTAGACATAAACAACATGATAGGGGATGGTGCAGAGACAGTGTGTTGTGGCAGCAGCTGCAGCACTAGAACACTTTCCTCGCTAAGAGGGAGTGTTAGCTTTTGTAGCATTGGATGTGTTCTAGCCACGAGATTTGGTGGAGAGGCTAGAATATATGTATTCTCCAAAACCCAGAAATCGTTTCTGGAAATTCCACCTAGAGATGACTTAATTAGATTTATTAATCAGTTTTTTAATATTTCCTAAGTCTAAGCTTAGGAAATATCATTAATTAATCAAAATTAATTAAGTCATGGTGTGAATGTTTTAGAAACTCACACAGATTGACAGGGAAATAATCTAGGCCATCGATTATGTTTTAATCTTAGCCATTGGTGCTCCAACAGAAGATTATAAGAAGAAGTCAATGGGTAGATGGAGAACGCACCAGTGCAGTTACTCAATTTCCCATGCAGATCGATTTTCTCAGTGGCTAAAGTTCAACAAAGAAGATAGAGCTAGTGGGTGAGTTGTAGGTGAGAGAGAGAGAGGGTATCAACAATAGTCTAGGAGTGCAGGACGAATTCATGAAGGATCAACGTGAGGAAGGACACAATACACCAAAGCACTACGCAGAGGGTGACGTAGTGAGACCAGCGTAAGGGAAGAGGGGCCGTTTCGAGGTCAGAGAATCGCTGTGGAGAGAGAAATTTATTTCTCAGTGTTTTTCCTCTATTTTGCTGTTAGAATTCTTGTACATGAATTACTGTTGAAGATTAATAATGAAACCCTCATCTGCTCCATCGGTTTTCCTGCATTGGGTTTTTCCGGGGACAATCGTCCAAAAATAACTGTGTCAATATCTTTATGTGTGTGCTAGAATTTCTCTAATTTTCCAACATTTATTTTCTTCCACAATATTTATTTTGTGAAGGCTACAACTTATATGTTTCGATATTTGCCGTAGGAAACTGCAAATAATTTGTTTAATTATTTTAACAAATAGAAGAAACATTATCAGTTGTTGCAGTAGGATTCTGGATTTTGGAATTTTCACAGTTCCGACCTCATTGAATTTCATATGTGGAAAGTAGAATTTCAGATCTCACTCAAAATCCATCAGACTTAACAGTTTTTTCAGGATTTTAGGATTATGGGGATTTCCATTGGATTTTGTCATGTATGAGGGTATGAAACTAGTATTTAATCAGGAGCACCAAGCCCTCTATGTAGCTTGATCATGTTGAAGATTGTAACTAGGTTCGGTCTTCATAAATTTTATTTGAGTCAATATTTAATGTACTTATTGAATTTAGGCTTTTGTGATCCATATCATGAAAAACAAGAAAACTTTCGGTAAAAATCACATTATCAGAGTTTTGTCGACGCGTTTCGAACAATCTAGTGTGGTTCATCTTGTCCTGATGGTGAACCACACTAGATGGTTCGAAACACATCGACAAAACTCTGATAATGAGATTTTTATCGAAAGTTTTCTTGCTTTTCATTTAATGTACTTGTCAAAAGAATAAAGAAAATAATTTTATATTATTATTAAATGACTTATTAAAGCATGGGTTTCATACTTTGGTCATATTATTTTAGGTCAAATTCCCCATTGTGGACTTCTAGGATTTATTCTGAGTCATTATAGATTTAAATTGACCCATATTGGACTTTTGAATCATGTAATTAGGTTTAGTATTGAGTCAAATATGATTTATGGAGCCTCCACACCAAGTCAGCCTTCAAGTGATCAAGTCAGCCTCAAACCCAGGAATTCGAGCTCATCACAAGCCCATATATACAGGGAGATCGAACTCATTTGGAGGATTCACTCACTCTCACAGAAATTCGATATCTACTGTTGCATTAGAAAAAGTGCGAAGTCAAGGAAAGGGTCAAAAGAAGTGTGAGTTTGGATAAGCTGAAGGATTGAAGGAAATCGAAATTTTGGTCTCTCTCTCTCTCTCTCACTTGTCCTAGATTGGAAGATCAAAGTCCCTCATTATTTTGTTGCTGCCAGTTGCTGCTGCCAAGAGAAGAATAGGTCGAAGTTGATTTTGCTTGGCGCTGGTGCCTTGAGAAGTTGTATTAGGTCAAAATCGAACTCCTAGAAGCAAGATCGAAGTTTTTTCTCCAAGATCGAACTCCTAGAAGTAAGGTCGAAGGAAGTGCTGCATAGTGCTGTTGTTGCTAGGTCAAAAGGAGGATCAAAAGGAAGGTTGACTTGGTGTGGAGCTGTGAGTCAAGGTCTAGAGTCTCAAGAATACTATTGAAGGACGAATTACTAACAGGGTTTTCCTCTAGAGTGGGGTTTTGCCCTGGCTCCTGGCCTATATCTGGTGTCCTTGATATTTGCTTGATGGACCAAGAAGAAAGAAGACAATAAGAATATAATAAGAAGTAAAGAACATCACAAGTAAATAATCAGGAACAAGAAAATATTTTTGCCTTTCTGATTTTCTAACTGATCATAGTGGCATTGATTATTGAACTCTTGTATCATGGTCTTACTAAAAATGTACCCATAACTCAAGCAAAATCTTGAATTGACATGCTAAGCATTTTTTATCTTATTTTAATGCTTAGAGGGTGATATTGATGATGAAGATCCCAATATAGGCAAAGATTTTAATGATATGTAGGTATTTGTTGTAGAATAATTTTTTTTTGAATGCTAGAGGCCATCTAGGGTCTGTTTTTTGATGTACATTCGGTTCAAATATGGATTGCATTGTGTTATTTTGGTTATGTGCACCCTTACATGCTCTATAAATAAATTTTTTTGCTTATTTGTGTATAAATGGTTTGGATTCATATGGATGCATGTGAATATATGTGTTTTTCTTTAAAATTTGAATATTTTATGTATTTTTGGTTGACAAGTTTTTTTACCGGTTCTGGTATGGCTCTGACCAGTTACTGATCCGGGGGGGCTACCGGTTCGATGACCGGTCCGGTTCTGATAACTATTTTAAACAATTGAAAACCACAAAATAATGTTTGGGGATTCAATCCCCAATAATCAATTTTCTTTGTTTTTCTTTTTCTGATGAAATGGCTTCCAACATCCAAATTTTCTGTAGATTCTTTGTTGCTATGTTGTGTTCTTTATCCTGAATTAGCACATTAACTGCATTTGATTATCTTCTTCACACTACACTTTGACCCAATCTTTTGTGTACCAGCTAATCTTCAGTGTGGATTTATGCTTTTTGACACTTTATTTCATAATGTATTTTACATCAAATACATGAGAAATGCTATGATTTTCTAGTATTCCTCGGAGAGAGTGAACTTTCCAACAGCTTTGTACTATGTCCCCAGGATAATTGATGAAGAAACCAGAGAAGCTGCAGTGGTTGATCCTGTGGAACCTCAGAACATTTTACAGGCGGCAGAGGTACATGGGGCAAACATTAAATTTGTTCTTACTACCCATCATCACTGGTAAGAACAACATAATTCCAACTGGTATTACTAGTGCTTTAAATCTGGCATCTAGTTTGATTCCTACTATAGCTTTTTTCCTCCATGAAATGCAGTTTGGCAACTCGTATTTTTGCTGTCTATTTTGCTTCTCTTCACTGAAAGATTCCAGGGTTGATTGAGGTGTCTCTTATATTTTAGGTGATTTACTGCCACAAATAGGGAAAAAAGTTAAAAAACTAAGGAAAACTGTGTAGAGCACATGCATGTCCCTTTTACCATTAAATGTGCATACTGTGACGATGTTGAAATCTCTCTGGCATATGGTTATCTAATTTTATATCCCAAACACTACTTTGCTAAAACAGCAGTATATTACACAACAATATTGCCAGAGTTCCATGTGAATATAAATGTTCACTGTTTTCCAGGTGGATGGTTTCACTGATTCTTTAGCAATCAAGGTCTATTCAGAATCACTGTGGTAAGTATTGTTATCAAAGAAGAATTTGATTGCACTGAAAGTATAGCTCTTGAAATTTGTGGTCGCCAGCTCAGAATTATTAATAGTGATATAATGACTCTGGATGAAGGGCTTATAAACATGTATATGTTGTGAGAAGACATAATGGCTGGAGTGTAGTTCATTAAATATTGTATGTTTGTGATTGTTATGTGACAAAAATCAAGTATATAATGAATGCAAATTGTGTAGTGCACATGCATGTCGCTTTTGCCAATGAATGTGTGAGGATGTTAAAATATCTCAGGCATATGGTTTGTCTATTTCTCTATGAGTCTATCCAGAATCCAGATTCCAGTATACTCCCTGCTAAAGCAACAGTGTGTTTCAGAACAATATTTCCAATTTTCCAGAGTTCGATGTGAATATATATGTTCACTGCTTTCTACGTTGAAGGTTTCATGGAAACTTTAGCAGTCGAGGTCAAGTCAGAATACCATGGCAAATTATGTTATCATCAAGAATTCAAAATCGGCTCACACCTGAAAGTATAGGTCTTGAAATTTTGTAGTACACAGCTCATAACTACTAATAGTGATATAATGACCCTGGATGAAGGGCTCATATATATTTGCTGAGTGAGTGGGGTGAGAAGGAACATGGACTGGATTTTGGGTTAAGTTCTATGTGTGCAGATGTGGCTTTTCTTATTTTACTTGAAATCATCTTCGTCATGTTTTCATTTGGCATTTGTATCTGTTGCGCTGCTACTGCAGTACCATAGTGATTTATGATATGCACAAGTGGAATGTATGTTGTTGAGTGTGTATGGGTAGTTTGAAGTGTGTCCACTGGCTGGATTTTTGGACAATCATGTCTTTTTATTTTTATTTCTCAGCTGCATTGAAGTTGTTATTTTCATCTTTGCTTTTTGTCTTTTTATGCAATGTTCCCGTTTCCAAGAATTAATTGCACAGCACTTGACAGCCTAGGTGGAAAGAGTAATGCATATATACCTATGTTAAGAAGTAGGTCAAGATGATCCATTGTCAATGAGTTAGATTGTTGTGTGTTTTCCATTGCTATTCTTATGATGGCAGATTGAATTGTCATTTTGTGTTCCTTTTCATTTGTATTTATTTCCCCCCCTTCACCTGGTTGTGAAAACTCCTCTTCAATTTCTTCTTTGTCTCAATTTCCTGATGTAGTTTAGAAGCTACAATTTATTTTGTTTAATATGGTATTGCAGATGGATATTGTTACTTTTCAACATAATTGATGTTTTATTTTTCATGAATCATTCATCTTTTTTAAAGCATTAGGCATTGCTGTCTGCTCAGGGTTGTTAAAGTTTTTTGTGATGCTTAATTTGAACATTATATTTTGCTTGTAGGGATCACGCAGGGGGAAATGAAGAACTTAAGAAACTAGTCCCAGGTATTGAAGTTTATGGTGGAGCAAAGGATCATGTCAAAGGTTGTACTGTTGCGTTAGAGCACAGTGATGAATTAACTTTGGGAAGGACAGTGACTATCAAGGCCTTGCACACACCATGGTTTGTAGATCAACTAGCTTGCTCTTTCTCTTGAGCATATATTCTCTTCAGTAGATCAACTTCTTGCTATTTCTAGGGTTATGTTTTTGTGTACTTCTCTATTTCAATAGTTTAGCTTCTTTTAGCTTATACTTTATTATTGAGCATTTAGCTTATAGAAGTTGCTCTGGCTCTCCTACAGTTTGTCACTACTGATCGTACTTTTGAGCCCCATTGATCTACCATTTTGGTCATTCATGGACATTAATAAGCTTATATTAGCTTATCTTCTACCTTTTTCCCTTGATTTCATTTTGGATGTATGGACATGTGATGTAGAAAACATGCGAGAAACAGAATGTTTTGTATTCATAGGAATTTTGTTAAGCTGCAGTGTTATATATTTCAGTCCATCATTCAGAATATTCATTTCCTGGTCTAAAATCAGTTTCATTATATTTGTTATCAAAGGTTGGTGAGATTAGAACAAAATGTAAAGGCTGAGATAACTTTAGTTCCATTAACATTTTCTTCTGGTCATTCATTAAGATTCGCTAATGTTAGTTGTAATTTAAGGCTTACATTTTAGGAGTTATTTGTACAAATGCGAAGAACAGATGTTTTTTGTTCTAATCTGCTTGAAATTTGAATGGATTTAAAGTTCTCTGTATTTCTAATGGATACTTCAAATTTTAGGCAGTTTACTTATTTCAAATGAATAGAAATATTGGGATAATTGAATATAAATGTCCATGTTGCTTACCTTCCATGCTTATGACTATTTTTTCCAGTTATTATATAGAGAACATGCTTTTTTTTCAAGGAAAACCTTATCGTGAAACCCGAGGGATGCTTCCCAACATTCACTAATGGCATCCCTAGTAAACCCATTGGTGCAGGCTAGTGCATCTCACCTAGGGAGATCTGAACTGGGAACTTACCGTCACAGAACTAGTCAAATGCACATCAACATCTGCAACAACTTGTTGAGCTAACACTATGGGATATATACAGCACATGCTTATGGTAACATTTTTATTGACATTGTTAGCAGCCACACCATGTCACATTGTGACCTGTAGCTTTGCGATTCCTAATTTTTGGAATCCAAAGACATTAGGATATGGCTTGATGGATTTGGTCACAATGATGGAAAGTTTTGAACATTAGTCAAATGCCTAGCATCAAAGTAACATATATGCTTGCCTAATGCACTTGTATATTTGCATTATTATATGCGATGCTATGACATCAACATTGCAACTCAATGAAAGCATGTGGTGTTTGAAGGAAGGATTTGGCAGAAGGCTTTGACACCAGCAAAATATGTATTATCGTAAGGAAAATTTTTCCCTAGGTTTCCTTCAGCAGCTAGGGTTTCAATAAAAGATTCAATACAATTAATGAATCTTCCAATGAACAGTACTAGTTTTCTCAATGATACAATAAACTCAGTGGAGCAAATTAGCATTCAACAGTTTCACCCTTCAGTCAATAATACAACAGATCCATACAATGTATAATCCAGTTCAATACAACGTCATAGATCCACACAATAACATGATCCATGTTTAATAGTGATAGTCCTAAATTAATTAGACAGAACAAAATACCCTAACTGGATTTTTGATAAATCCACAACTGAAAAAACCTACGCGAGTTCTATTTGGTTCAGCTGCCTTAGGTCTGCACTTGATCTTTGCCTGCTTCCACACTGATCATGAGTCTGCTGTAAATTTCGGCTCCCTTCCTGCTACAGGATCCGAACCTCAGGAACTTCGGCCCTGTGGACTGACTTCAGAAACCCTAAGAGCCGCAGTGGTAGCTCTCTCTTCAGAAAATACAGAGTCTGCTACAGGAATGAACTCAGAAGGCCTCGCTCAGCCCCAGAAAACTCAGATTCACTACTAAATCACTTCAGGAATGTTTGGTCTGTCACAAGCTCAGTTCTGGAATCTCAGCTTGTCATAGGATGACTACAAGATTCGAGGTCTGTCACAAAAGGGCTATAGAAATCTCGATCTATCTTTGCTGGCCATAGATTATGCTGTCTTCCTCAGGAATATTAGCCACAGAACAAATTTGTATGGCCAGAAACTTGGTCTGCATGCCGCAAAATGCCTTCGTTATCCAGGAAACTTTGCCAATCCACTCCAGAAGGATCGGGATTGTCTGCTACAGATGACTTCGAGGGTACCTCAGACTTGGATCTGTGCTATAGGAAGCCTCAGCTGCCTTAGAATGAACCACAATTCTGCCCCAGGGTAAATTCCGTCCAGTTTCAAATTAGCTAGATTTGCTTACCACAGATCCTTCCACAAATCTGTCTTGCTGTTCCTCATGTAGCGAAATTATGGTGCCAAACAAAGTAAAATAAAGAAAAAAATAGAACTAACTAGGGTGGAATCTTTCACCACCAAAATTAGCATAGGAGAAGGGGTCTTAAAACCCTCAAAGATAAGCTCAAGAAAATAGATGAATTGATCCACAATTGACGATGATGATTTGATCTCAACTCTTCTCTATTTATACATTTCTGTAATGACCCATTTTGGATTTATAAGCAAAAAGGTATTATTAAACATATGATATATGCATATGATAGCTACATATGCATACATCACATATCTTACGCTAGTATACTTATTAAATAATTATGAAAGATGTTTAAATGAAGGATAAAGGGTTGAAGTACCTAAATCATTAAGAAGAGAAATATTACCTAAAATTCGACACTCTCAAAATGTACATATTAAAAGATTTTCGTAATTATAAAGTTATTAAATAAAATTTACACTGCATTTTAATTTAAATATTATAATTAAAATGTTAAAAGTTAAAAATATTTTTTAATGTAACAAACACTTGATAATATACATAGGTATAACTATTCATCTAAGTTACCGGAAACGTCCCTTCCAAACCCTAGAAATGCTGTTCGGCGTTTCGGAAATGGAAACGGGTATGATACGACACAAAAACAAGATGGAAAGGACATGGAAACGTTTCAGTTTTTTGGAAATGCAGGTTCCTAATTCTGAAACGTTTCTGTTTTTTTGGAAATGCAGGATCCTATTTTTGAAACATTTTGGGCATTTTTATGGGTTTTGGATCCGTTTATAGAGTTTCCTGACTTGGATATGACGTTTAATGCCATGTCTCACATGATTTTGTTTGATGAGGAAGCACCAATAATTGCATCTTCAAGTGGACATGGCAACAATGCTCCCAATCATGGAGAGGATCCAAATGATGATGTGGATCTTAATTACCTGGATGAAAACGTATTTGATGATATGTAAATGTAATTTATGATGATGTTTTAAACTTTTGAACAATGGACATTGAATACCATAATATCTCGTATGATAGTAGACTGCCAGTCATAGTTCATTTTTGTAATTTGTACTATGTGGTATGCATTTAGCATTATTAATTTTGGTGATGATGTTGATGAATGAAATTGGAAACAAAAACTTGATGATATGTTGAATGTTATAATAATCTCTAATGATGATGGCAATGTTTATGTTGAATTGGCGATGGTGATTTGTTTATGTGGAATTCATGATGATGATTATATATTTTTAAAGATAGAATCTAGATTCTAAAAGATGAATGGTAATATGAAAGTTTTATTTTGATATATATATATATATATGGGGTTTCCTTACAGTATCGTATCTAGATTTTATGAAAATTTGCCATATCCGTTTCAAACCCTGTTTTTGTATCCGTTTCAGTGCAACTTAGCTATTCATTATATTTAAATAATATAATTAAAAATTTAAAAGTTAAAGTTATGTATGTAACATAACAACCACCTTCTAAATATATAATCACATATACGAATAATCACTTGGAGGTTACACGTAAATATATGACTAAGCAAATAAAAATCTAGGGAGGGCGGTGGATGAGACGACAACCGCCTAAGAAGGCTTATTTATCCATGTACACAGAGAGATCGAGGGGAGAACGAGAGGGGAATTTTGAACTAAAGATTGAAATGCTGAGTTGAGAGATTGAAGGAACTAGAGAGACTGGAGAACTAGAGATTTGAGGTATTGTTCTTGAAGCTTTTCGGCATGGGGGCCAGACTGCTTCAATTGTGAAGTATTTTGGGCTGGGTACCAAGGATTGTGCCTAGTTTGGCAGGGAGGATTTGGTCATTTGGTAACAAGAGCGAATTTTGAGTCTCGGGATCGACTTCAACCGTGGAAGCTAGGTATGTACTATGTGTTTAGTTGGTAAATTGTGCTTTTAAATTATCAGTGTCTGAGTATTTCACTTTGATTTTTCAGATTGGTAAAATTCATGAAAATGGTGCTCTACAATTTCTCCATGGGCTTCAAGATGTGAGGGGTTGTGGGTGCAACCCCTAGTTTTGTGTTCTTTCGCTTTAGTCGACCCCAATTTTGCCCCAAATTGGGAAAAAATGGGTTTTTTACCCCTTTATCAAGACTATAGCCTACGAGGTCGAATAGGCTATTTCATCCCTCATTATCCCTTAATTTGAAGAGGACATTATTGTCCTCCCTTTCTGAAATTGCTTTCCCTCAAGCAATTGCAGATTTGGGTGTTGTAAAATCCATTCTCCTTCCCTTGTGGTGTCCTCCGCTGGTAAATTCTTCCATCTATTAAGGTATTCTGGAATTACCAGTCTCCTTAACTTCTTCTCTCATACGGCCATGATTGTCTTTGGAATCAATTCTAATTGTCCTTTTTCATCCAAGCGTGGTAATTCGATAGAGGTGGTGACCTACTGTCCCACACCCTTCTTGATACATGATACATGGAAGATGTTATGGTATTTGTTGTCACTTGGTAATTCTAACTCATACACCACTTCACCGATTTTTCAGAGAACTTTGTAAAGCCCATAAAATCTTGGTTTTAACTTTTTAGCATTGCTTTTCTTGAGTGTAGATCGTCTATAGGGCTGTAATCTAAAAAAAAATGAGGTATCCTACCTCAAAACTGCGTTCTATTCGATGCTGGTCTGCATACATCTTTTGCTGATTTTGAGCAGCCTGCATGTTTTCATTGAGTACCTTGAGAGTGTTTTGACTCTCTTGTATCCACTCTTTCACAATTGGTTCCTTGATATCTCCAAAGGGTCGATAAACGATGGTGCATCATACCTTTATAGTGCTCGGAAAGGCGTCATCTCAATGGATAAATGGTAAGTGGTATTATAGCAATGCTCCCCAAGGTACAACCATTTGATCCATGCCTATTGCTGACCTGTCACATAATTACGTTAAGTACCCTTCAATCCACTTATTCACAATTTTTGTCTGACCATCTGTTTGTGGGTGGTAGCTAGTACTAGGGGTTAATTTTGTTCCCACTAGCTGAAGAGCTCTTTCCAGAATGCACCCATAAACCTACTGTCCCAATTGTGAAAATTTCTGAAACTACTTAACAGAAATTTCTACTGCAGAAATCTGATTTACTTCTCCTACTTGTGTTTTTAATTATACAAGTTATTTTCATAATTATTCAGAAAATAGCGAAGTAAACACACTGTAGATATACACATACATACAGATCAAGTACTGAAGCTTAAAGCATACATGACAAAGGACACACAATATTTTTTGGACAATGTCCCCAGAAAAACCCAATACGGGAAAATCGGTGCAACAACTCTTAGGGGGATTTATTATTATGCAGAATATCTGAATACAATCAAGGGCACCAATAGTGGTTTGCCCAACAGAGAAATCACGGCAAATGTACCTTTATCACTCGGAGATAGAAAATATGGCTGATTCAACCGAGGCTTCACATCTTCTGGAAATGCTGAATACGAGCCCTTGCTAGCCCACTGGAAACCCCAACACTGCCTTTCCCGGCACTGCGATAGCTCTGTGTCCCTGCTAGAGCCTTTGCGCAACACAGGCTGCTGCTGCGTCACCCTGAAGGGCTTGCGTCAGCCTCTGCGTGAGCCTGGCTGCGCTGCGTCCCTCCTACTGGATCTCTACGCTGCCTGATACAGATCTGTTGAGATTTTGGGGTAGCATTGGATGTGCTCTAGCTCCCAAATTTTATGGAGGAGCTGGAGTACATGAGATCTCCAAGACCCAGGAAGCGTTTAAAAGAATTCCATCAGGTTAAAGAGATATTCAAATAATTAATCTTTTTAATTAAGGACCCTAAGTCTAGCTTAGGAAAATTAAAAGATTAAAGTGAATTGAATTAAACATGTGATGAGAATGACTTAAGTGATGCGGATTAAACAACTTCTAATCTTAGCCGTCGATTAGAGATTAGATCACGGCTATTGGTTTCCCAACGAGAAAAGTATAAGAGAAGGGCTTGGGGTCAGTTGGGAGCACACACATTGGCGGAGCACTGAAGCTAAGCTGAAATTCTAGGGTGTGGTTTGCTAAGAATTTAAGGAGGAGTTTGCAAAGCAGCGAGGGGCAATATTGGCAAGGGGATGATCTGATCCCAAGCCATGAGTACAACAGCGGTAGAGAGGCAACATACTGAGCAGCGCTGAGGCAACCTAGAGCCACGCAGTCCAGCAGAGGCCACGCAGAGGCAACGCAGAGGTAGCAGGAGCCACGCAGGGTTGACGCAGGCCCAGTCATGGCAACATAGGGGCAGCGTAAGCCCTTCAAGGGTGACACAAGCCCTTCTAGAGTAGCGCAGAGGCTGACGCAGGCTAGGAAGGCTGATGTAGAGGGCTGAGGAGCAACGTTGGGGTTTTCGGTGGGCCAGAAAGGGCTCGAGTTCTGTGAATCTTGTTTGATGGTGTGAATCAGCTGTATTTTCAGACTCCGAGTGAAAGAGGTATTGTTGCCGTGTTTTTCTCTGTAGGGCCAACCATGTCTGGTGCCCATAAATTGTTGTATTCATAATCTGCTTAATAATAAAACCCTCCAAAGCTAGCTGCATCGGTTTTCTTGCATTGGGTTTTTTCGGGGACATTTGTCTGAAAAATCTGTGTCACTTTGTCATATGAGCATGCTATTCAGTAAATGATCTGTATGTGTAGGCTGTTATTTGTATTTACTTCGCTGTTATTATGAATATTCAGATTAATAACTTGTGTATTTAATCAAGTAGAAGAAGTAAATCGAGAATTAACAATAGGGTTTGTTAGATTAAGAAATTTTCACATGGTATCAGACTGATTGCAGATCAAGTTGGATCTCCAACAAATCGACTGAAGAAATTTTTGCTACAGAGAGCAGCTGAAGTAGCAAAGAATCCAGAAAGGGCAGCACAGCACCAGGAGGAAGTAGTCCTAGTAGAGGCCATGCAGGGGCTGACACAGTCCTAGCTGGGTGACGTAGAGGCAGCGCAGAGCCTTCCAGAGGGATGCAGGAGCAGCGTGCGCTGCACAGAGGCTGTGCTAAGCTAGTCTGCTCACGCAGAGGCCAGCCAGAGGGACGCAGTATATTGTTGAGTTGCTGTGTTCCGGAAGCAGAGCTTCAGATCTTCAGCAGTTGCTGGTGTGGTGGAGATTCTGTCGGTTCAGAATCATACCTAGCTAAGTTGACAAAGAGCGGGAGGAGAACAACTACTCAACAGATTTTTGCCAAAGAAATCTGAGGATTGATCATAGGGTGATCGAAGAGAGCTGATTCATGGGATTTGGCAGATTTCCAAGGGAGGAAATCAGTTGTCAGAGGGTGCAGAGGGTGCCTTTCTCGCCAAGGACCCTAGGTCCGAGTTTTTGTTGAGGGTAGCAATAGAAGCGGGAAGAGGAGGATCTGTTCCAACAGATTATTTCTAAGCAGATGGCGCCACACGGACTGCGTGATCAGGATAGGTTGGACAACCTGTCCAACTTTTCTATTTGGAAGGCCAAAGTCCTGACAGTGCTGGAGGCATACAGTATACGAGAGCATGTAGAGAGCATCTTGGCTACACCAACCGATGCTACTCTTCTCGCGAAGCATAATGAAGCAGTGACACATGCCAAGCGCTTCGTCATGGACGAGGTTAAGGATCATGTGGTACCACAAATAGTCGAGAAGAAGACGACTAATGAGATGTCGAAAGCATTAACCACACTGTATCAAGGGAAATTCGTCTAGAAGAAGACGCTTCTGGAGAACTAGATGAGGTTGTTTATGATGACTGAGGGATAGGAAATCGATCCTTTCCTCTTCAAGTTGTAGGTGATTCGAGATCAGCTGATTGCCATGGGGGTCAAGGTGGATGATAATGTCATGGTGAGGACACAGAGGATTGGGAAACGTCCGTCCAAAGCATCTTGGGCAAACAGGACCTTCCAAAATGGGATGACATGTGGGCTATCCTTCGACAAGAGGAAATCCGCTGAATGACCAAGAGACAAGCCAACACCGGATCAAGCAAAGTGAAGAAGGAGGAAGAGGAAGATGCAACCGTAGCATCTAAGAAGCAACAAGGAAAAATAAGCGTGATCTATCTAAGATCAAATGTTTCCAATGTGGCGAACTTGGACACTTCGCCAACAATTGTCCTCTAAGGAAGAAGGGCAAGGAAGCTTCTAGTTCTAAGGCTGCGGCAGCTAAAGAAGACAATGGCTCCGACAATGACATAGCCATGAGCGCTCATGTACCTCGAGAGAAGAGGTGGGGCGATATTGATCAGTAAAGCAACTATAGAGTGATTATCGGGATCCTTGAGTAGCCCAAATCTTGGATCACATCCGTGCTACGGGAGCCTTAAGATAGTAGCGGGAATGACTCGAGCAGTGGGTGCAAAGGATCACGGATGGAGCAGAGGCAGAGTTGGACGTTGTAGAGCAACGCAGTGCAGAGGCAGCAACAACATAGAGGGGCTGATGGGACTTCAAAAACGCAAAGGAGGCAGGATTGCACAATGCAGTGCTGTAGCAACGCAGTAGCTTCAGGAGGACAACGCAGACCAGCAACCTAAGGAGCTTCAGTGATGAGAGATGCAACCCGACTGACTTGTCTGTCATTGGGTAGGGGTCCTTCAGTTGCTTACTCTCAGCATTTGAGTTGTAGTGCAGCAGTTGGCAGCATGATGCAACAATTTGAGAGGGAGTTGCAGTACGGATGCAGTAGTGACTGTGGCAGAGTCATGGGCAACAGTACAAAGAGCAGCAACAACGCAGTGATGGAGGGCAGCAGGCCAAACATCAACGCAGAGATTGATGCCAGAGATCAGAGCAGTACTTCAGGGTGATTGTATTGCTAGAGCACATTCCTCGCTAAGAGGGAGTGTTGAGATTTTGCGGTAGCATCGGATGTGCTCTAGCTCCCAAATTTTGTGGAGGAGCTAGAGTACATGAGATCTCTAAGACCCAAAAAGCGTTTAGAAGAATTCCGTCAGGTTTAAGAGATATTCAAATAATTAATATTTTTAATTAAGGACCCTAAGTCTAACTTAAGAAAATTAAAAGATTAAGGTGAATTAAATTAAACATGTGATGAGAATGACTTAAGTGACGCGGATCAAGCAACTTCTAATCTTAGCCGTCGATTAGAGATTAGATCACGGTTTTTGGTTTCCCAACGAGAAAAGTATAAGAGAAGGACTTGGGGTCAGTTGGAGAGCACACACATTGGCGGAGCACTGAAGCTAAGCTGAAATTCTAGGGCTTGGTTTGCTAAGAATTTCAGGAGGAGTTTGCAGTGCAACGAGGGGCAATATTGGCAAGGGGATGACCTGATCCCAGGCCATGAGTACAACATCAACAGAGAGGCAGGATATCGAGCAGCGCAGAGGCAACCTAGAGCCACGCAATCTAGCAGAGGCCATGCAAAGGCAGCAAGAGCCACGCAGGGCTGACGCAGGCCCAGTCAGGGCAGCGCAGGGTCAGCATAAGCCCTTTAGGGGTGAGATAGGTCCTTCCAGAGCAACACAGAGGTTGACGCAGGCCAGGAAGGTTGACGCAGAGGGCTGAGGAGCAACGCTGGGGTTTCCAGTGGGCTAGAAAGGGCTCGATGTAAATTTTTGTAGATTTTCTATGCTTGATGCAACTTTAATTTTTATCCCAATATCAGTCAGCAATCACATAAACAAGAAAGTAAAATGTTGATAGAACATACCAGTAGATCGACAAAAGACAAGCCAAAAATATATAAGTGTGTTGGTGCGTTACAACAGTCAACAGGATGCTTCAACCAACAAAGTCTCATTACGGTCAGCCAACCAGAAGTGTCACACAACCCTCTAGGACAGCTAGATCAGTCAACCCCAAAAGTCAACAAAAGTCAACGCTGTCAAGTCAACGGTCAACGTAAACAACAACAGCAAGAAAGTCAACGCAGCCAAATCAAAGTCAACGTCCAGCCTCAGTTTTTGTGCCAAAAAATGCGGATTGATGAGATCGAAGTTTTGGGAGAGTTTCGGGTCAATTTGACCAAGCGTTGAACAAAGTCAACGCTAGTCAATTTCTACGCTGGAAACTCTAGACAGTCCGAAACCCTAGCTGCTGCTTTTTCCCATGTATGAGTGAAGAAGAGACTCCAATAGATGATCGAACCAATTAGATGAGGAGAGAGGATGTGATGTGATGGATGAGTGAAAATGACCTCCAACGTTGACCAATTTATATCCATCAATGAGGGTGTGTGACACAATTGCTGGGGCTTCAAGCCTACATTTCATTTCAGGCCGACTTGCACATATTTTGAATAAATTCAAAATAAATGTTCTGCTCATCGGATCAAGATGATCTTTAGATCGATCTTGCATCTCTCCGAAAGATGAATCCAATAAAAGTATTGGCATCTTCATCTGAGCATCACAACATGGAGTTTGGACCTAGTTGTCCAAAATTAACACTCCCTCTCAACTAGGGAGAACTCCATCCATTTGTGCAATCCAAACATCGTGCGTCATCTTGCTGTAACTTGCTTTGCTGGCTTTATTTCAGAACAAAAGTGGGTCATTCACAAAGACATCATTCCCAACTGACAAATTCAGCCCAGAGATCCGAAACCTCTATAGGACTCAAAGAGTCACATACCAACCCGAAGTTGGTTTATCTGACCCGAAGTCAGTAGGAGGTCCGAAACCTCGCTAGACTTGATCCCAGATCAAGTGGTTGGACACGTGCCATCCTAGATAGAGAGTATGACAATCTCTGATGCATCCATCAATCTTTGCTACTAGTCTCTAGCTTTTCCCACCTCACTGGCCAAATGAGAGGTACTTCCCATGAGTCCGGGACCCAATGGATAGGATGCATACGGGGCACAGATCATGAGAGGTGAACCAACTCAACATCATAACGGTGGGGCAGAAGCACCACAAGGTTCGACAAGCCTAGCCCTGTGTGTGCTTATAGCTCCGAGAAGCTATCCCCAAAGCCCCCCAGAGCTCCCAGAGCTCATCGTCCAACAGGACCCTCAGAATAGGGTCGTTCCATGATTCCAAGATTCTCACGGAAGGTTAGGAACTTGACCTTCCCTAGGGGCTTTGTGAGAATATTCGTGACCTGCTCATCAGTTCCTATATGATCGAGCCTTACGGCGCCTCACTGTACCATATCTCGGATAAAGTGGTACCTGATATCAATATGCTTAGATCGATCGTGGAACACGGGATCCTCGGATAGCCGAATCCCACTCTGGTTATCACAGAGTATCACGGTGGTATCTAGCACATGCCCGAACAACTCACTGAAGAGCTTCACAACAGGCCATACTCCATGCAATTTATTCGGCCTTCGCGGTGCTTAAATCCACCGACTTCTGCTTCTTGCTCATCCATGATATCAAAGCAGAACCAAGCGTGAAGCAACATCTCAATGTGCTCTTACGATCCACCACACTGCCAGCCCAATCGACATAAGTATATCCATGGAGTGTCACACTCCCGACAGTGTATCTCAGCCCATGGTTTATCGTGCCTCGAAGATATCTCAACATATTCTTGGCACCAACCCAGTGAAGGTGATGAGGCTCAACCATATGTTGCCTCAAAGTGTTCACTGCAAAACATACGTCTGGACGGGTGTTCACTAAGAGTAAGAACATCAGGGCCCCTACGAGTTGACGATACTCAGTAGGATTTGCTAGCACGAGCCCAACAACGCTGCCACTCAACTTCTTAAAGTTGAGTTCCATCGGTGTCGACACGGACTTATAATCCACCATGCCAAATCTTTCCAGAAGCTTCACAATATATTTTCCCTGAGAAAGGAAAATCTCGCCAGGTCTCTGCCAGACCTCCAGGCCTAGGAAGTAGTGCATCAGTCCTAGGTCCATCTCGAACTCAGCAGCGAGCTTCCTCTTGCATTGATGAATGAGAGGGTCAACACCTGTCAGGAAGAGGTCGTCCACATATAGCAACAGAATGAGAGGCTTTTCCCTGTCAACCTTGAAGTATTGGCGAAATGTCCCAATTTGCCACATCTGAAGCACCAAACCTTTGAGGGGTCCTTCTTCTTCTTCCCTTGCTGCTGCCTTTGTCCCTTAGATGCTAGAGCTGCATCTTCCTCCTCTTTCTTGATTTATTCTCCGCTACTGCTGCCCCTCTTGGTTATTCTCTTGATTTCTTCTTGACGAAGGATTGCCCACACATCCTCCCAGTTTGGAAGTTATGCTCTGCCCAAAATACTTTGGACAAAGGTCTCCCAATCATCGGTGATTGCATTCAGGACAATCCTCACCATGAGACCGTCATCAGGAGTTGCCCCCATTGGAACTAGCTGATCTCGGATAGTATTCAATCTAAAGAGGAAAGGATCGATCTCCTCTCCCTTGTGCATCCCAAACAGTTGCATCTGATTCTCCAGAAGCATCTTCCTCTTGATGGAGCTACCTTGATACAACGTTTCTAGTGCCTGCCACATTTTATTTGTCTTCTTCTTCTCGACAATATGTGGTACCACGTGATCCTTCACCCCATCCATGATCAAGTGCTTAGCCCGCGCCTGATTTTCTTCATACTTCTTTTGAGGATCAACATCGACCGGAATGACCACAACCCTCTTGGCATGGTCTCTGATACGATACTCGTTAAGGACTGACAAGATCCTGGCTTTCCAGATGACAAAGTTAGACACCTTCCAACCTGTCTTGATCTCTCAATCCGTGCGAGGTCATCTTTGCTCAAAAATGTCGAAGCAAAAAGCCCTTCTCCCTTCTACTGCTGCTGCTCTCAACAAGAGACTGGATCTGGGTTTCTTGGTGATAGAAACCCTCTAGAGACTATGCTCCCTCTAACTAGTGATTTCCCTCCCAGAAATCCTCCATCAACTATGCCGAATCAACCCTCTACGATCACTTCACCGATCGAATCTCAGATTTCTTGGCTAGAAAATCTAAGGATCAGTTTCCCCTTATTTAGTCAACCTGCTAGACACTGTTCTGCACTGGCAGAAGCAATGCCCGACCAACAACTTCGAAGATCAAACTTCACTTCCAGCCACAACAACCGGCACAACGTCACTCCCTCTCGGACTGCGTCACCCTCTTGGGCTTGTGTCAGCCTCTGCGTCACCTTGACAGGCTCTGCATCACCCTTCTGGGCCTGCGTCAGCTTTGCGTGAGCTTGACAAGCTTTGCGTCACCCCTTCTGGGCCTGCGTCAGCTCTGCGTCACCTCTTCTGGGTCTGCGTTGTCCCTCCGGTGCTGCGCTGCCTTTTTCTGGATTTGTGTAGCTTCAACCGTCTTCCTGCAGCAAAATACTTCGTCGCTTCGCTGATGGCTTCAACCTCCCCTGATCTGCAATTGCTCTGATACCATGTGAAATTTCTGAAACTACTTAACATAAATTTCTACTACAGAAATCTGGTTTACTCCTCCTACTTGTGTTTTCAATTATACAAGTTATTTTCAGAATTATTTAGAAAATAACGAAGTAAACACACTGCATATCTACACATACATACATATCAAGTACTAAAGCATAAATCATACATGATGTTATCACAAAATTGCACTTGATTGGCTGCTAATCAGACAACTCTATGTAACTGTTTCAAACCAGCTTTTGACTGAAGCTTAGCCTCTTTAGTCTGAGAGGGCTCTCTCAAAGGGGTTTATGATATTAGATAATGATATGATTAGATGGCTGACTCTATTTGAAAAGTAACTTGATTGTGATGTATGTAGGTTGAAAAGAGTATAGGTCTACAACCATTGGGCTTATGGAGTCAACAAATCAGTAGATTCAGTGGCAAGGTTTCTTGACATGGAAGCTGAGGCAGATTATTGAAGTTGTAAAGGATTGGAGATTTTTTGCACTACTGCTGCTTTATGTAATTTGTCTTATATCAGTAATACAAAGGACTTCTTCTTGACAGACTTGAGATTCTCATGGAGTTTTTAATGTTTTTCTGATCTATATCTTTGTGTGTACCATTTGCAGTAGATTTCATCTTTAATACTCAGAATTCATATGTTTATGCTCTGACTTCCTTTATTGGTGAAATGGCTGTGTTGCCTTATTGTTTTGTGTGATTACCTTTGTTAAAAACTCTTATCTACCTCAGCTTCCATGTCAAGAAACCTTGCCACTGAATCTACTAATTTGTTGACTCCATAAGCCCAATGGTTGCAGACCTATACTCTTTTCAACCTACATACATCATAATCAAGTTGCTTTTCAATAGAGTTAGCCATCTAATCCTATCATTATCTAATATCATAAACCCCTTTGAGAGAGCCCTCTCAGACTGAAGAGGCTAAGCTTCACTCAAAAGATGGTTTGAAACAATTACATAGAGTTGTCTGATTAGCAGCGAATCAAGTTCAATTTTGTGATAACACATGACAAATGACACATAATATTTTTTGGACAATGTCCTTGGAAAAACCCAATGCGGGAAAACCAGTACAACAACTCTTAGAGCGTTTTATTATTATGCAGAATATCTGAATACAATCAAGGGCACCAGTAGTGGTTTGCCCAACAGAGAAATCATAGCAGATGTACCTCTATCACTCAAAGACAGTAAATATTGCTGATTCAGCTGAGGCTTCACACCTTTTGGAAATGATAAATACGAGCCCTTTCTGGCCCATTGGAAACCCTAGCGCTGCGTTTCCCAACATTGTGTTAGCTCTGTGTCCCTGCTAGAGCCTCTGCGCAGCGTAGGCTACTCCTGTGTCACCCCTCTGGGCTCAGCGCTGCCTCTGTGTCACCATGAAGGGCCTGCGTCAGTCTTTGCGTTGCCTCTGTGTCACCATGAAGGGC
Source organism: Pinus albicaulis (assembly GCA_034641835.2). Lineage (NCBI taxonomy): Eukaryota > Viridiplantae > Streptophyta > Pinopsida > Pinales > Pinaceae > Pinus > Pinus albicaulis. The sequence continues at coordinate 840,761,009 of CM076571.1, read as the reverse complement.
TTGCGTCAGTCTCTGCGTTGCCTCTGCGTGAGATTGGCTAGGCTGCGTCCCTACTATTGGGTCTCTGCGATGCCTGGTACGGATTTGCCTCTCTGCCTATGTATTCTCGGCCTCGGATCTGAATAATCCCTCTCGCCGATCTGCCCCTCACCAGCACTGCAAGCTTACTCGAAAATTCTCAGTAAACCGTGCCCCATAATTTCAACTTAGCTCAAGTGCTACTGCTCTGTGTGTGTTTTCTCCAACTGAGATTAAGCCTTCCTTTAATACTTTTGTCGTTGAACATTCAACGACCGTGATCTAATCTCTAATTGATGACTAAGATGAGAAAAGACTTGATCCATGTCACTTAAAACATTCTCGGCCTCGGATCTGAATAGTCCCTCGTCGATCTGCCCCTCACCAACACTGCAAGCTTACTTGAAAATTCTCAGCAAACTATGCTCCATAATTTCGACTTAGCTCAAGTGCTACTGCTTTGTGTGTGTTTTCTCCAACTGACACTAAGCCTTCCTTTAATACTTTTCTCGTTGAATATTCAACGACCATGATCTAATCTCTAATTGACGGCTGCCTGCAACAGAGTAGTATATATTCAAAACAAAGTTCCCAATAGAGCTTTGGGGAAAGTGACTCTCGAGAGTGTGTTCACAGGCAGCAAGCCAAAAGTGAGCCACATTAGGATATTTGGCAGCATAGCATATTGCCACGTTCTAGACGAAAAGAGGAAGAAGCTGGATCAAATTGCAGAGAAGGGTTTCTTGATGGACTATAGCGAGATTGCAAAGGCATACCACATCCATATTCCAGAGAGCAGGAAAGTCGTGGTAAGAAGGGATGTAAAATTCCTGGAGGAGAGAGCCTTCAGGAAATCTCGAGAGATGGCCACAGATACGCAGTTTAAGATCCACTAGTATAGCCTCAACGACCTATAGAGGAGAGGTCCAATGCCTCTCCAAGGCACAATAATTCTGAGGGAAGCTCTTTCGACGAAGAACAAGAGGAAGAACAGGTAAGACCGCCCACCACTGATGGGAGACCGAGCAGAGAACTCCAAAAAATTCTTAGAGATGCAGAAGATTTGTTGGAGCCCCTAGAGAAGGAAAGAGGATAAGGAGACACCCAGACAGATATCAGGCGTTGGTAGCTCAGGTTGGAGAACCTTCTACCTTCCAGGAAGCAGCTCGACATCAGGTATGGGTGGATGCCATGGTGAAGGAGTATAGCTCCATCATGACAAATGATGTCTGGGAAGTAGACCCTAGACCACTGGATAAATCTATTGTAGGATCCAGATGGATCTACAAGATCAAATATGCTGTAGATGGCAACATAGAGAAATTCAAGGCAAGATTTGTAGCCAAGGGATATGCCCAGAAGCAAGGCATTGAATATGAGGAAACTTTTGCTCCAGTAGTGTGATACACTTCTATCAGATCCGTCATCTCTTTGGCTGCGCAGATTGGATGGGAGATTCACTAGATGGATGTCAAGACTGCGTTCTTGAACGGGGTGATAGAGGAGGAAGTGTACATAGAGCAACCAGAGGGCTTCGAGACACATGAACAAAAGACTCATATTTGTAGACTTAAGAAAGCCTTGTATGGCTTAAAACAAGCTCCCAGGGCATGGTATGGTCGGATTGATAGCTACTTGCAGAAGATGGGGTTTGTCAAGAGTGACGTAGATCCCAACTTATACTACTTGAGAGTAGGAGATGAGCCACTTATTCTTGTTCTTTATGTGGATGACCTATTTTTGATCAGATCATCCAAGCTCATCAAAGACTGCAAGGAGAATCTGGCAACAAAATTCAACATGAAGGACCTAGGGCAGATGCACTATTTTCTTGGATTAGAAGTCTGACAACAGAAAGGGGAAATCTTCCTAGGACAAAGAAGATACACGATAGAAATCCTGAAGAGATTTCAGATGGAAGACTGAAGACCCATGGCCACGCCAATGATTACTAACTGGAAGAAGATAGACACATCGGAGGATGATGAGGCTGATCCCACATTGTACAGACAACTCATCGGAGCCTTAATGTATCTGGTTAATATGAGACCAGACACTTGTTATGCAGTGAATACCCTCAGTCAGTGCATGGTGGAACCAAGGAGGGCTCACTAGGTAGCAGCCAAACATGTTCTTAGGTACCTAAGAGGGACAGTCGAATATGGGTTGAAGTACACCAAGGGTGATGAGGTCCAATTGAGTGGGTTCACAGATGTAGATTGGGCTGGAAGCGCAATAGATCGGAAAAGTGCCAGTGGGTATTGTTTCAGTCTCGGATTAGGAATGACCTCCTGGTGCAGCAGGAAACATAAGTCCGTAGCAGTAAGCTTAGCTGAGGCAGAATACACGGCAGCGAGTAGAGCTTCGTGCGAGGTTATATGGCTCCGCAAGTTACTCTTGAACCTGCTCAAGAAGCGGATGGAACTGATTGGGACAATGTGCGATAATCAGAGTTGCATTAAGCTCTCTGAAAATCCTGTGTTTCATGACTGGTCGAAACACATTTACATTCGATGTCACTTTATCAGGGACTAGGTCTAGAGAGAAGCAGTATAATTGTGATACACTCCTACAGGAGAACAAGTGGCAGATATCCTCACAAAGGCTCTAAGTAAGATCAAGTTCACTTACTTCAGAGAGAAGATGGGGATGGTCAAGAACCCCTTCCATTAGAGGAAAGGGTGGTCTTCAGCAGAAGAGGGATTTGCAGTATGGATGATGCTGTGGCAAGGCAGTAGTACAAGAAGCAGCAGCCAGGACATTATTAGCGCAGCTGATGATGTAGAGTCAGAGTAGTACAACGGTATCTTGCTTAAACACCTTCCTCGCTAAGAGGGAGTGTTGATTTCTATAGCATCGGAAAGTGTTCTAAGTCTTATTTTTGGTAAATAGGCTTGGACATTGGTTATCCAGAGAACCCAGAAATCATTTATGGAAATTCCACTCGATCATGACTTTATTAAAATAATTAATTATTTTAATGCAGACCCTAAGTTTAAACCTAGGGAAATTAAATAATTAAAGGGTATTAATAGAGCAGAGTGTGAATCTTCTAGAAAACGAAGATCAAGTATCTTTTAATCTAAGCCATTGATTAACGATATAATCTTGGCCGTTGATTTGTTAGTAGGAAGACTATAAGAAGAGACTTGAGGGCCATTTGGAAATCAAGCTAGGGACACTCTCAGTACCTGAAGGAAATCAATTTTGAAGCAAGAGAATTCGATTTCAGTGTGTGAGTTTGTAGAGGCTAGGTTGCAGAAGCAGGAGGAGGGACGAGTCAATTATCGGGAAGCAAAAGTCAAGAGGATGAAGGGAAGGGTGAGCTTATCAGCAGCAAGAACCCCTCCATGCAGAATCACGTAGTCCAAAGAGAGACTGCGCAAAGCTCTCATGCTGGATGACGTAGAGGGTGAAGGAGGTCACCCCATGGGTCCGAAATTTGTCTGAAAGGTGTAGAAAATTCAGCCGGGTGTTTGCTAATTTTTCTCTGCTTATCAGACTCCTGTAAATGTACTTTTCATTTCTGAAGATAAATATAAAACCCTCATCTGCTGCACCGGTTTTCCCACATTGGGTTTTTCTGGGGACAATTGTCCAAAAACAACTGTGTTCATGTGGTTGTTTCTATTGTGCTACTTGTGTAAATTATCTTTCTGTTCTTATACTCTTAACAATAGTGAAGATCTGCAAATGTGTTTATTTCAGAATTTACTGAAGCATCTATAAATAACTTATCTCATAAGTAGGAGAGATAAACCAAGTATTGCAGAAATATTTTCCTCTTGAAAATTTCACAAATCAATCCTAGGTGGTTGTCGTTCTGAAACTCTGTCACAGACTTGGATGCCATTATCAATGGAGCTCTCAACAATGGATGGTCCCTCATCAACGATGGACACCCCTCTGCCTCCTAACACCTCATAACCAGGTGTATGCTCAACTCTCTCCATTAATGTGTCAACTGGGGCTAGCAAAGGAGAATCAAACAAGGGTGACTCATGTGTCACACTAGGTGTATCCATATGCTCCTCTTGTGTGTCATTATACACATCAACTCGCTCATCACATTGCTATGTGCCCACAATCTCATGCTCAACCTCCTCCTCAGGCTCCTGATATCTAAAGCCAGGTCTCCACCAGTAGAAATGACCCTTGGTCTCCTCTAACTATGATCCTCTACATGATGATCCCGTCCTTGACCTATGCTTCTTTGGTTCATCCAGAAAATGGGGCATGGTATGACAACCAAACTGGCCATACATATGGGTGTTGTACTGTTGGGTTGTGCATGCACATGCTTGGCCTCTTTGTTGGTTTTGTATCATTTGTTACATCCCCTCTAGAATCTGTTGGTTCTGTCACACCAATTGTTGGCTTTTCCTCATCAACTCCTCCATTCTCCCCTGTGTACTCTTCCCCTTTTGCATCATTGGAGTACCTATAAGCTCACCAATCACTGTGCATGTGAGTCTAACACCTCCATGATCTTGCTAGCTTTTCCACAGTTGGCCAAGAACATGCTCTGATACCACTGTAATATTGCAAATGGAAAATTTACAATGATAACAAGACATGCAAATATATAAACACGTAAATTTTCAAAAACTTAGACACATGAAACATAAATTGCACCAAATCCACAAACTGGCCAAGGTTTTATTAAAAATGATGCTAAGGTACATGTAAGTTGGAGAAAACGCACCTGGGCTTGCACAAGGCAAGATACAAGCACCAGGTAATGAATACAAGAAAGCCCAACAACTATCCCAGCTCAATCCTCCAGAAAACTGCGTTGCTGCTACAAGACTATGCTGCTGCCTAACTTTGGCCCTTGATCTACACTAAAAACTGCCCAAAAAATTCTAGGAATTTGGGAATGTGATCCTTGCCCAAAACCTAGAAAAACCCAGAAATGATTTGGCTTGGTTTTGATATCTCAAAATCGACCCCCAAGGCCCTATGCTCTTCGACAACAATTCTGCACTAGCTGCTGCAAAGAAATGGCTAAAATCCGCACATCCGGTGCTTGGGAAATTCTCAAATTTTACTCGGTCTCCTCAAGCCAATCCGACCAAAATCCAGAAATGGTTTGGTCAAATCACAACCTTCCAAAATTGACCCCAATAAGCCCTATGCTCTCCCAGTAGCTGCTGAATACACTGTCTACATAATCATCAACGAAATACTCAACAAGCCTCCAAATATGTAGCAAACAATCCCTTCTACACTTCCTCTAGCTCCCTCAACAAACAAAAGCTCAAATGGCTGAGGCCATCTCCCACAACTATACTGAGCCCCCCTACTCTGCGGTGGCCTAGAGACTGCCTCGCTACTATAGAAATAGACTATCAATCTGAACCCTTGGAGGGTCTCCTATACATGAAAAGCTAATGAACCTAGGTTTGCCTATAGCTCTCGTAAGCTAATGAACCTTGCAATGAGCAACAATCACACAAGAACCCAATTGCGTCCTTCGGACTATCACTGCGTCCTTCAGAAATACGCACTGCTGGGGAAACAAAATGCAGAAGCTGAAGATGTCACAGTGAAGCTCTCTCGAATGAAATGGAAAAGCAAACTAGTGTGGCACTCGAAGTCCCCCGAAGAATCGGTGAGTTCTCCGCTTGGAAAACTTGTGTTAAATAGCAAGTGACCCGATTAAGCAACTCAAGCAACTGAGGTCAAAATAGATTAACCAAATATGCCAAATGAAGTAAGCTTCCTTCCTTTTATAATCTTTGTTGGGCTTTTTTCCTGCCATTTCCTTCCATCCTCCATTCACACACATGCTTTTCGAACCAGTTATTAAGGGTATGTGTATTTCATGTGTGGGTGGTCCCCATATATCACCATCAAAACAACATAACATAAAATTAGCTAACTTCTAACTCCTAAGTCTTCTAATGAAAATCAAATGCGCCCCGACTACATCAAAATTGGCCCCCAAAACATAGAAATAAATTTTGTACGAAAATAATTTAGGAAGGGACATTACGTGACTGTTCTAATAATTGCCCTTTGAGTGGTTCCTTGTGGATCAGGGATTTCATCTTTAAGTACAATTTGAATGGTAACAATACCATTAAGAATTTTTTTTAAAATGTTGATATTAATTTGTAGTTGTTGGGCTATGATCGACTAGTAAGTTGGAATGTTTGTCATGCAAAAGGCCTATGTTCTATCTTTGTTGGGCATATTCCTCCTAATGCAACTGAAGCCAGGTTCATGTCCTAGTTGAGTTTGATTAAAAAGGTAACCCTTATTTGCATTGATACCCCCTGTGTGATATGCAATATTGAAAGAAGGTTTTCTTATGGAAAAAAGTAACATTGATCTATTACCAATTGCTGCAATGGCGGATGAAGTCTTGAAGAAATGACCTCCTATTTATGATTCACTATGATTGAGCGAGTGTACTTTTTTATCCTTCATATTGATAATCCATAAAAGTAGATTTCTAATTAGTAAAACTGATTTTGAGACCAATGTTAAATTTTTTTTTCTTCACAATTAAGAAATTTCTTTGTGTTCTAACTTAAAGTACATATATCTCATCTCTTGTACGACTCTACATACACCGAAAATTGTGTTATTAACTTATTACAAGGTGATGCTTGTTTAACATTTATGTTATACAATGATTTGGTGCATTTATGGAACACGATGCTTACTATGTCTTCCACTGTTGGTTTTGCAATTTCATTACTTCAGCCATACAAAGGGTCATATAAGTTACTTTTTGACCAGCACAAGTGGAGATGACCCTGCTGTGTTTACCGGGGATACTTTGGTGAGAAACTAGAAACACAACCTAGCTTGAGTAAAATCTTGACTTTTCTTTCAAATTTTTTTAACTTCATAACAGTAATTTTCTGACCAAAGACAAAGCAAGTATTCCTGATTTGAATCTGTTTCCTTGTTCATGATGTCCTTGAATATTTTGTTGATATATAACTTATACATCTATTTTGTATCAGTTCATTGCTGGTTGTGGAAAGTTTTTTGAAGGCTCAGCAGAGCAGATGTATCAGTCTTTGTGCAAAATATTGGCCTCCTTGCCCAGTTCAACTCAGGTTTTCTGTGGGCATGAGGTATGTGGTGTGTTGCCAGTCATTTTTTCTTCGTCATCTGCTAAGCTTATTGCTCTTTCATTTAATTAATTTGAATAGATAAAGTTGAGAAAAGTGATTATACAACAAATGTTTTGAAGAAAAGGTTATGGACACTAGATTTAAATTCTCATTTAAAATTTTCTCTACTGGTGCCTCCAATGGACGTGTTGCCTAGAGATGCATTTCACCAGTTTGACCTGTTGGTTATAGATGTATTTCTGCAATTTATTTGTGATCGTCAGGTGAAATGCATACTTTCTTGCGTGCAGTTCACTTTAGATGGTTATTTGCTTATGATGTTTCTAAGATGAAGTCATAAATATAAATGTATGAGTTATAGAATACCATGTCAACTTTCTGCTGTTAGAACCTTCAATGCTCTTCTACATGATGGACCTGTCTCCATTAATGCACAAACAGATTTGTAATATCCTGAAATAGATATTTTAACTAAGAATGCGGAAAAATAACTAAACTCCACAATATGCCGTAAAATCAACATTTACTCAACAGAAGATATCCATGTAAAATAAAAAGATGCTTAAAACACTGCAATCCAATACCACACAGAATAGGAAGAATCTCGGCTTTTATTATAAATAATAATGAGGGTTACATATAGATCTGACCCAAAAAGAGCTGAGATGGAAAACTGGTCACCAAGATAATATGCTACACTGCGGTGACCTCCAAAACTGAACTGCTTTACTCTTCCTCCGGCAACAACTACTACTGAATCCACTGAAGCACCTGTTGAAGATCTGAATGATCCTCACTCCAATATCTCTGAAGCTCTGCGAAACTTCTGAATGAAGTCTCCTTAAGAGAGTTGGGTTTCCGTCCAACACTCACAAATCACTCGAGGGTTTCTGTCCTGGGGCTACGGATGAAGTAGAGAACCACGTCTCAAACCTCTCATACAAGAAAATGATATGATCCCAAAGATATCTCAATGGCCTCCTCCCTTTCTTTTATGGATCTCTTGGAGCCTTCTAGAGTATTATTTTATTATTATTTTATTCATGGAGCACTTTTCCCTCTTATTAAAATATTCATTTTTAATTTAAAAAAGGGTAAATCGGCTACCACGCCTCCTCCGGTCACTAAAACCCGTGTCTAAATGTCCCACCATGTAGGTATCCTCGTCCAGGTTCCAATGAGCTATTACACTAAGGTGTTCCATCATGTATTCCTCCCGGAATGCCACCTTGAGCGTAATCAGCTGAGTTAAGCCCAGAAATAACTCAAATTTCTGAAAATTATCGGAATGCATTGGAACGAAAGCCAAACTGCTCGGATGATGGAATATATCAAGCGAATGCCACTCGACCACACAGAAACTCCTCAAAACTCCTCCAAAAGCCCCTGGGCTCGCTGATGACACCAACCTATCCCTGTGACCGGTCTGCTTCTAACTCTGGAAGTCCATCCTAGCTCTGTCATACGTGACACCAAAAAAGGGAATATTACAAGATTGAACCTACATAAAATCAGAGAGATACAAGCACATAATCTTTGTACCAAGATTCAAGACTGGGATGAGCGAACTGCAATGTTGCATGGACATGTTTCAGCTTTAGTGCACATTGTGTCCTTCGTGAAATTTATTTCAGATTTTCATGTGGTACATGAAGAAGTCAATATGAAAATGCTTATGCTTGGAAGATCATGAAATGTGGTCTAAACATTCTGATCAAAACTTCATTTGCAAAGTGTTGCCACAAAATCTAGTAGGCCTTCGAGAGGGGCACCCTACAAAGCCAATACTAGACCAAGTAACAACAATGGGATGGGAGCCCACTGTCACCACAGCTACTATCCCCTGCACTTTACGGATTTTCACCAATGGGAGGAGTCTTGATATATGTGTAGGTCACCTAAGAGATATTCTACGGTTAAGGTATGAGATTACTTGATGAGCCCTGTTACCCACCACTTTGTGGTTGATATCCATAGGAGAAAATTTTTTCCTAGATGGTCCTCATCCGACAACCAACAACCCCTTGCAACCCCCAGATAGCTGGATGTGCCACTATATTCGCCACCTGGGCCAGCCATGTGGTCCCTCGCCCATTTGTTATGATCGTATGTTTGAAGGCGGGACTTCCAATCTCGAAGGTATGGCTTTTCATTGTGTATTTGAGTTTTTTTGTTTACTTATCATGGACACTCTTGGGCATGGTTTGGTGGGGGGATTTGTTGAGATTTTGGGGTAGCATCGGATGTGCTCTAGCTCCCAAATTTTGTGGAGGAGCTGGAGTACATGAGATCTCTAAGACCCAGAAAGTGTTTAGATGAATTCCATCAGGTTTAAGACATATTTAATTAATTAATTTTTTTAAGTAAGGACCCTAAGTCTAACTTAGGAAAATTAAAAGATTAAATTGAATTAAATTAAACATGTGATGAGAATGATTTAAGTGATGCGGATCAAGCAATTTCTAATCTGAGCCGTCGATTAGAGATTAAATCACGACTGTTGGTTTCCCAACAAGAAAAGTATAAGAGAAGGGCTTGGGGTCAGTTGGAGAACACACAGATTGGCAGAGCACTGCAGCTAAGCTGAAATTTTAGGGCGTGGTTTGCTAAGAATTTCAGAAGTAGTTTGCAGTGTGGCGAGGGGCAGTATTGGCAAGGAGATGGTTTGATTCCAGACAAATAGTACAACAGCGGTAGAGAGGCAACATACCAGAGCAGCGCAAAGGCAGCCAGGTGCTACGCAGTCCAGCAAAGGCCATGCAGACGCAGCATGGGTGACGCAGGCCCAGTCAAGGCAATGCAAGGGCAACGTAAGTTCTTCAGGGGTGACACAGGCCCTTCCAGAGTAACGCAAAGGCTGACGTAGGCTAGTCAAGCTGACGCAGAGCGTCGAGGGAGCAACGTTGGGGTTTCCGGTGGGCTAGAAAGGGCTCGAATTCATAATTCCCGCAGAGGGTTGAATCAGCCATATTTTGTCTCCGAGGGATATGGGTATTACTGCTGTATTTTTCTCTGCAGGGCCAACCAAGTTTGGTGCCCAAAATTGTTGTACTCACATTTTGCATAATAATAAGAGCCTCCAGAGCTAGCTGCATTGGTTTTCTCGCATTGGGTTTTTCCGGGGACATTTATTCGAAAAATTTGTATCACTCTGTTATATGAGCGTGCTATTCAGTAAATGATCTGTATGTGTAAGCTACTATTTGTATTTACTTCGCTGTTTTTCTGAATATTCAGATTAATAACTTGTATAATTAATCAAGTAGGAGAAGTAAATCGATGGTTAGCAGTAGGGTTTTTTAGATTAAGAATTTTTCACATGGTATCAGAGCATTGCAGATCAAGCTGAATCTCCAACAAATTGGCTGAAGAAGTTTTTGTTGCAGAGAGTAGCAGAGTAGCAGCTGAAGCAGTAGAGATCCAGAAAGGGTAGCACAGCATTAGGAGCATGCAGTCCTAGCAGAGGGCACGCAGGGGTTGATGCAGTCCCAGTTGGGGATGCAGAGACAGCACAAAGCCTTCCAGAGGGACGCAGGAGCAGGTTGCGTTGAGCCAGTATGCTCACGCAGAGGCCAGCCAGAGGGACGTAGTCCAATTTTGAGTTGCTATGCAGAGTTGCTGGAGTCCGGAAGCAGAGCTTCAGATCTTCTGCAGTTGCCGGTGTGTTGGAGATTTTGTCGGTTCAGAATCGTGCCTAGCTAAGTTGACAAAGAGCGGGAGGAGTTTAGCTGCTCAATAGATTTTGCCAAAGAAATTTGAGGATCAATTGTAGGGTGATCGAAGAGGGTTGATTCATAAAATTTGGTAGATTTCCAAGGGAGGAAATCAGTTGTCAGAGGGAGCAGAGGGTGCCTTTCTCGCCAAGGACCCTAGATCCGAGTTTCTGTTGAGGGTAGCAACAGAAGCAGGGAGAGGAGTATTTGTTTCGACAAATTATTTCTGAGCAGATGGCGCCATATGGACTGCGTGATCAGGATAGGTTGGATGGCTTGTCCAACTTTGCTATCTGGAAGGCCAGAATCGTGACAGTCCTGGAGGCTTACGAACTACGGTAGCATGTAGAAGGCTTCTTGGCTACACCGACCGATGCTGCTCTTCTCGCAAAGCATAATGAAGCTGGAGGGCATGCTAAGCATTTCATCATGGACGGGGTTAAGGATCATGTGGTCCCACACATAGCCAAGAAGAAGACAGCTAATGGTATGTGGAAAGCATTAGCCACACTATATCAAGGGAATTCTGTCCAGAAGAAGATGCTTCTGGAGAATTAGATGAGGTTGTTTATGATGACTAAGGGAGAGGAAATCAATCCTTTCCTCTTCAGGTTGCAGGCGATTCGGGATCAGATGATTGCCATGGGGGTCAAGGTGGAGGATGATTTCATGGTTAGGACTGCTCTAAATGCAGTCACAGATGATTGGGAAACGTTTGTCCAAAGCATCTTGGGCAGACATGACCTTCCAAACTAGGACAACATGTGGGCTATCCTCCGACAAGAGGAAATCCGTTGGATGGCCAAGAGACAAACCAACACCGGATCAAGCAAAGTGAAGAAGTAGGAAGAAGAAGATGCAGCCCTGGCATCTAAGAAGCAGCAAGGGAAAACAAAGCGTGATCTATCAAATATCAAATGTTTTCGTTGTGCTGAACTTGGACACTTCGCCACCAATTGTCCTCTTAAGGAAGAAGGACAAGGAAGCTTCTAGTTCCAAGGCTGTAGTAGCTCAAGAAGACGATGGCTCCGATGATCATGTGGCCATGAGTGCTCATATACCTCGAGAGAACAGGTGGGGCGATATTGATCTGTAGAGCAGCTACAAAGTGGAGGTAGGATCCTTGAGTAGCCCAACCCTTGGATCACATACGTGCTACGGGAGCCTTAAGACAATAGTGGGGATGAGTAGAGGAGTGGGTGCAGAGGATCACAATCAAGCAAAGGGCAGAGCTGGACGCTGTAGAGGGAGTAGTGCAGTGCAGAGGCAACAATAGCATGGAGGCAACACAACGCAAAGGGGATGATGGGACTTCAATAATGTAGAGGATGCAATGCTTACATAGTGCAGTGCCGCAACAACGCAATGGCTTTAGGGGGACAACACAGAGCAGCAGCCTAGGGAGCTTCAGTGATGAGATGTAGCCCGACTGACTTGTCTGTCAGTGTTTGGGTAGGAGTTCTTCAGTTGCTTACTCTCAGCAACTGAGTTGCAGTGCAACAGTTGCTAGCACGATGCAACAATTTGAGAGGGAGTTGCAGTACGGATGATGCAGCCTAAGCTGCATATACCCACACTTTATATTACAAAACGCATGTTTTAATTTTCAAACCCAGGATAGCACACTCTGCTTGTCAAAATCCTTCAAGCGGAATTCTATCTCCTTTATATTTGCTGTGGTTATAAACCCATATTTTTATCCGCTTAATTTAAAACATTTTACTATTCTTCTGTCTATGAATTTAAACAATATGTTGACATATATATATATACACCCTACTTAAATGAAATTTTTACCCAAATGCCAACATATTGTTTACATCTGGGTCCACACTATTTACCATACATCTTTTATTCGTTGATCTGTCTGTGTCAGTCATCCAACGGTAATCGCACGCCTAAACACACTCCAATTAACCACTCGATAACTTGCGATATGAGTGGTTTTGACTTTCAAGTCAATGCTACGTGTCACCCTCTAGCCGCTATCGCATCCTCTCAAGGATTACCACTTACTCCTTTCAAGGCTGTGCGATAAACCCTTAGTGGTTTTTAACACCATTTCACCAATCCAATTTTATGCGAAAATCATTGGTTATATTGTAAAATCGTTTCACGGTTCCTCTGCGCCACCATATCATGGTTCACTTACTATTATCAAGTCACAGTTTCTTTCTTCGTCCATTACGTAACCTGATTCATAAGATGAGACAAGTTTTCAATTAAGAAAACTAGTGCCAGAGGTAACAGTGAAGAATTTATAGTATCACATTTGACTTCTTCTCAGGTGTATACACAGTCTTCAAGTTTATCCAATAAATACCCTCATATATACAACAATAGAAACAAACTTCTTGCCTTCTCGCTTTTAATGTTATATTCCGTCTGATTTTATCTCTTCTACGTAATGCGTATCAATTGAAGGCCAAGTTCTGTGTAATGGCATCGATCCCAGAGGAATTGAGCCATGGATCTGCATCCACTATGAATTGATGACTAATCTTTGAATTGACGACTAATCTTTGACATATGGTATTCATGTAGAATTATAACATGAATGTTGACCTCACAATCTCCTGAATTCATCATCTGTCGTTTTGTCCATAATTTTACTATTCAATTGGATTTTTAAACCCAATATCCATACCTTTCTGCACGCTGTTCCATTGTCACCATCGATCAATTCTGTGATCGATGATTGCTTGTCTATCCTCTAATTTGATTCTACCAGATTCCATCTGCATACATATATTGTGCAGAAACACTAATTCACATATAAATCAATCATTCATTACACACCATTCAAATTCAAATACTCTGTTCATTCGATCTCTGTCATTATGCAAACCCTCTAATTTATTCACAAATCAAAACTCAATCAATCAATGCACACTTAATAATTCAGAAATCGAGTCCCTATATATATAAACAAATATTTACACAGGATTCTTCTCTCTGGCCTGATTTTCTAATTTATGGTCTTTTCACTCACTCTCTGGCTCATAGGCTTCCAATCCAAACTTTTCTGTCTAAAACTGAATCTCTCTATCTTTTTTATACAAAAGATTCTGAACCAATTTAGGTTCAGATCCTCCATCTTCTGAACAAAATCCTGAATATTCTCTAAGTCCTTATTTGACTCAACTAATCCCTAAGGATCCTCTCTCATCCACAAAATCATGAAACTAATTCTAATTTAGGATTTACAATTTAATTCTCAAATCTCTCAATCCCTATGAACTCTCAACTAGCCTAAATCTCTCATATTTTCTTTCGAGAACATTTACAAAATTCCTCTCAATAATTAATTAATTCCTATTCTCAATGTTTCACTTAATTCACTCAAAATATTCCATCAATTTAATACATAGGAAACCAATCTTCTTTGAAAACACAAGACCCCTAAGTCTATTAAAATACAAAGAAATTTCTGAGCCTAATGCTCCTGCATCAACGGATGTAGCAGTGACGGTGGCAGAGTCATGGGCAGCAGTAGAGAGAGCAGCAACAATGCAGTGATGAAGGGCAGCATGCCAAGCATTAACGCGGAGACTGATGTTAGAGATCAGAGCAGTACTCCGGAGTGAAGTGTATTGCTAGAGCACATTCCTTGCTAAGAGGGAGTGTTGAGATTTTGGGGTAGTATCGGATGTGCTCTAGCTCCCAAATTTTGTGGTAGAGCTGGAGTACATGAGATCCCCAAGACCCAGAAAGCGTTTAGAAGAATTCCATCAGGTTTAAGAGATATTTAATTAATTAATCTTTTTAATTAAGGACCGTAAGTCTAACTTAGGAAAATTAAAAAATTAAAGTGAAATAAATTAAACATGTGATGAGAATGACTTAAGTGACGCGGATCAAGAAACTTCTAATCTTAGCCATCGATTAGAGATTAGATCACGACCGTCGGTTTCCCAACGAGAAAAGTATAAGAGAAGGGCTTGGGGTTAGTTGGACAATACACACATTGGCGTAGCACGGAAGCTAAGCTGAAATTCTAGGGCATGGTTTGCTAAGAATTTCAAAAGCAGTTTGCAGTGTTTCGAGGGGTAGTATTGGCAAGGGTATGGTTTGATCCTAGGCCAAGAGTACAACAGCAGCAGAAAGGCGACATACCAGAGCAATGCAGAGACAGCTAGGCGCTACGCAGTCCAGTAGAGGCCACGCAGAGGCAGTGCAGAGGCAGCAGGGGCCACGCAGGCCCAATCAGGGCAGTGTAAGTACTTTAGGGGTGACGTAGGCCCTTTCAGAGCAACGCAGAGGCTGACGCAGGCTAGTCAAGTTGATGGAGAGGGCTGAGGAACAATGTTGGGGTTTTCGGTGGGCCAGAAAGGGCTCGAATTCATAATTCCCCACAGAGGGTTGAATCAGCGATATTTTTTTGTCTTCGAGGGATAGAGGTATTATTGCCGTATTTTTCTCGGTAGGGCCTGTTAATCGCTTGTCGCCTACACCTACCTACAATTAGCGGGAAAAGCCTTTAACCCCACAAGGTGTGGTTGGTGGTAAGGAACTCAGAGGTGGGGTTGTCACAGTAATCCCAACTCTCTCCGTTTAAGCTATCTCCTAGGCTAGCTAAGCGGGGTGGTCCTTAATGGAAAACAAAGTTAAAGATTTGAGTTTCTAGGAGAATGTTAGAGTCAAACAGATTACTTCTTAAGATTTATAAGCAAAAAGTGATGTGAGCAATAACTATCAATACATAAAATAAGCGTAAAACATATGAAACCAGTGCATTCAAAGTATTGCTCTTTAAAATGAAATTTTATATGCTTAAATGAAGTAAAATGCTTTCAAATGGAAAGCAAAAGTAATCTTGAAAAATTGAAACAAGAAAATGTTAGCATAAGATATTATAAATGCCTTCAAGGTAAACAAATTTATGAATCCAAGCATGAGAAGCTATCTTGCTCAAAAGGATACAATTAGTGTTCTACTTGCAAAATGTAAAATTAAAAAATATTTGCCACAACAAAGTATTCAATTTCAACAATGACAAGAGGAATAAACAATTTGCAAGTAAAACCATGAGGTGTATTAGCATGAGATGCAATTAAACTAGATTTGGATGCAATTAATCTTGGTTACTTTTAATCTAAAATGCCTAATCTAGGTGAGAAGTCCTCCTCTTGTGCTCTTACCAATGGGTAAAAATTGGGGTGACTGTAAGAAAGAGGAGGCGAGGACACGTGGGTGTCATTAACGATACCCATCCCCTGAGTCTTACGAACCAGCGTGTGCCTTCGTTCCTACAAGGGGACAAGCCACCTTCATAACTGCAGGGTCACACACTTTTACCTTACTTCGTATGGAAGAGCTTTCCAAGAAAGCCTTTTTCCCTATAATTTCTATCAACCAAGCTTATGCTTGGAGGTAAATTTTAAATATGCAACTAAGTTAAAATGCCTACTATCAGATGCAAGTAAGTTTGCAAGTGCTATGTAAAAAATGGAAATGCTCTTAGTAAGATTGTTCCACAAGATCACTTTCTATATTTGCTCAAGTAAACATAAGATGCATAAGCTACAAGAACAATTAAAATTGTGAGTTGCTAAAGATAAATGATGAACCAATTAAAAGCTTGATGCTTATGAGCAATTAATTTGCATGTGAAGTAAATTGCAATGCTTTAGAAATAAAATTGAGATTTGTGCTCACAATAGATTTGCAAAAGGAACTTTAAACTTGAGGAAACTAGATTGACATGAAAATAAGTGATTGCTTTGAAAGACAAACTTTATCAAATACACAATGCTTCAATATTCTTAAAATGGAAAGGTGGCTTGAAATTTGTGAAACAAACTTTAGGAAGAAGAAATGCGATTTGTGTTACTTCCCAATTAGAGAAGGCATGTGTGATGTGAAAGAAAATGGAAATGTCAAAACCAATAAGTCAATCCATCTACAAATTCTCTCCTTGAAATGGAGAGATAGGGATGCCAATGGGTAAAACCCACGCTCCCACAAAAAAAAACAGAAATTTTTATTATTATGGTGTTACAATGAGGTTAGAGCCTCTTAGAGGGCTTCCCAAGGAATCGATGAGAGAATACAATGTGAATTATTGAAACAAGAAGGAATTCCCTTCAAGTATGGGAGCCTCAAAAGAGATGAAGGAGTTTTACAATTGGAGAATACAAGCTCCAAAGTGGTGTATGACCTAGCCTTCTTCCACAAGCTCTCCTAATGCCCACGACCTCCTTGAAATGCAACTTGAAGCTAGAGAGAACCTACAAACAAGAATGTTAGGGCTGCAAAAATAAATCTGAAGTTACTGTGAAAAGAGAGCATGTAAATATGTGAATATGCTACAAAATAATATACAAAGGCTAAATCAAGTGATGGGAAAAGATCCCCATCGCTTGTCTAGCTTATGAGAAGCTCTTGAATAGCTATATAATAAAATGAAAGCACAATTAAAAGATGTAAATTGTTTTTTTTAATATTTTGATTCATGCATAGACTGTGTGAAGGAGAACCCTACAAGAACAAGTACTTTCAAAAAAATTAGTTCTATGAAATACAAATAATGATGAGAGCTCCTTGAAAACAATGCCAAGAGTGAGTTGGTCTCTTGAAGACTTCCCCTCACGCTTGCTAGTTGATTCAACAATGATCCTCTACAAAAATTCCAACAAACATTAGCTCATATTGATTAAATCAATAAACAATGGCAAGAGATCTCTAGAATTTGTATGAGAATAGACAAAGTTTTCTAGCCTAAAGCATACCAAATAACCAATTGTAAATGTAAGATAGCTATACATCTACAATTCAACAAAAGCATATGAGCAAAATGAAATATAAATCAAAGACACAAGTAGAGATATACCATCAATGATCCAAGCAATGTTCCAATGGAATAACAATCATGAATGAACCCCAAAGTATTTTTATTCATATGAAGAACACAGGTACATAGAAGCAGAGCTTCCCCAAGCACAATAGCTCGTTGCAAAGGATACAATATGAGAGCCCATGGCTGCTCTATGACTGCATTGAGTGCAGTCCTTACCATCACATCATCCTCCACCTTTGCTCCCATGGTAGACAACTGATCTCTGATCGCCTGTAATCTGAAAAGGAAGGGCTCTATTTCTTCTCCCTTGGTCATCATGAATGACTGCAATTGATTCTCCAGAAGTATTCTCCTCTGGACAGACTTTCCCTCATATAGGGCAATTAAGGCTTTCCACATCTCATGTGCCGTTTTATTTTCGGCTGTGTGGAACTATATGATCCTTAACCCCATCCATTATGAAGCGTTTGGCATGAGCCACAGCCTCATCGTGCTTCACCAGGAGAACAACATCGGTTGTCATGGCCAGGACTTTTTCTGCATGTTCCCTTACACTGTATGCCTCCATGACTACCAGGATTCTGGCCTTTTAGACTACAAAGTTGGACAAACCGTCCAACCTATCCTGATCACATAGTCCGTGAGGTGCCATCTTCTTAGTAAATCTCTTTAGGGATTGATTCAAAACTCCTAAGTCTCTTCAAGTTGGTGATCATCAGAGTGGTCATAGGTTTGCAATCCATCATGTCAAACCTCTTCAGCATCTTGATCACGTACATACCTTGACCTAAGTACATTTCATCAGGTCCTTGTGAGACTCTAGTCCCAAATAGTAATGCATCATCCCAAGATCCTTCATGTCAAATTCTGCTGCTAGTTGCTTCTTGCATTCTTCAATTCTACCTTCTACACCTGTCAAGAGAAGATCATCTACATACAGAAGAATGATTACAGGTTCACCACTTACAACCTTAATGTAAAGGTTTGAGTTAGTAGAACTCTTCGTGAAGCCTATCCTTTGGAGATATGCATCCATCCTCGCATACCATGCCCTTGGTGCTTGCTTAAGGCCATATAATGCCTTCTTTAATCTACATACATATGCCTTTTTGTCCTTGAATTCAAATCCCAAGGGTTGTTCTATGTAGTCTTCTTCATCTATTGTGCCATTTAGAAACACAGTCTTGACATCCATTTGATGGATGTTCCATCCCATAGATGCAACCAGAGAGACTAGTGATCGAATCATTGTGTATCTTGCTGTTGGAGCAAATGTTTCTTCATAGTCGATGCCTTCAAGTCGAGAGAAGCCTCTAGCCACAAACCTTGCTTTATATTTGTCTATACTTCCTTCAGCTGCATGTTTGATCTTGTACGTCCACTTGGAAGTAACCACAGATTTGTCTTCGGGCCTAGGTACGATCTCCCAAACTCCATTCTTCATGATAGATTGGTATTCTTCATTCATGGCATCTTTCCATTATGGATTCTTTACAGACTCTTCGAAGGTGGATGGTTCTGCTTCTATTAGCTTTGACATGTATGCAACATACCCATAATATCTTTTGGGTTTCTTACTTTATCTAAATGTCCCTTTCGTTGCCCCATGACCTTTTGCATCAAGTAGTGTAGACTTCAACCAATTAGGTCTTTTTCTTGTTTCTGGAATGACCATAGGTTGAATAGGTTCACTGGAACCTTCTTCATGGTGGGATTCCTCTACTTCTTGGTTCACTTCTTCCTCAAATACAGGAAGATATTCATCATCAGATTCCATGGAAAGTTCTTTTGATTTCTTGAATGCTATGCTCTCATCAAATATGACATCACGACTAACTTCTATGTGATGTCCATCCTTCATGTAGATCTTATAAGCTTTTGATGAGTTACTATACCCAACGAATATTCCCTTCGTTCTGGAAGGATCCAACTTCTTTCTTTTGTCCTTTGGTATATACAAGACACCCAAGTATTTTGAGATGATCTACGAATGGCTTCGTTCCAGTGAATACTTCTTTCAGAGTTTTGTTATCTAGAGTCCTATGAGGACATATATATTGAATGTAGACCACTGTCTTTGTTGCTTCGCCCCATAGGAATTTGGGTAGATCTTGATCATGAAATATTTCTTTTACACTTTCTTCAATGGATCTATTCTTTCTTTCTGCAACACCATTTTGTTCGAGATAATATGGGACTATCAATTCCCTCTTAATCCTTGACTCCTTACAGAATGCTATGATCTCCTTGGATGTATATTCTCCTCGATTATCAGATCTCAAAATCTTGATTTTCCTTTCTGTAAGGTTTTCTACTTCAACTTTGAATTATTTGAATTTTGTGAATACTTCATCCTTGGTTTTCATTAGATAAACCTAGGTCTTTCTTGAATGATCATATATGAAGGTAACATAATATAGATGACCTCTAAGGGATTTAGGAGTCATAGGACCACAAACATCAGAGTGGATAAGATCTAAGATTTCTTTTGACCGTGAAGCACTGCTTCCAAATGGTCTCTTGACATTCTTGCCCAATGCACATCCCTTGCAGATTAGGGATTCCATCTACTATGGAACTTAGAGATGGGAGAATTTTGAAATGGAGATGACCAAATCTTAGATGCCATAGTTCACAGGGGCTAATTTCAATGTGAACTAGGGCTGGAGCTATAAGAGATAGTAATCTGTAAAGCCTTCCTTCCCGAATGCCAATAACTTTGGCTTGATCTATACTAGAGTCTTTTCCCCAAACAACAACCTTTCCATCAATGAAGCCTACTCTATCTCCTTTTTCTTCTAAGCTTGAAATAGAAAGTAAGTTCTTATGCAAAACTAGAACAAATAGAATGTTGTTGAGGTAAATGTTGCTTCCATATTTGAGCTTTATTGATGTTGATCCCATGCCTTTCATGAGATAGCTATTGTTGTCTCCAAGTTCCACAGAGTAAGTGGATTTGCCTTTTGATAAAGTCTTCAATTGATTTGAGTGACCAATCACATGTCTCGAAGCACCACTATTAGTCACCTAAATGTCTTTTTCTTGGAAAGTACCAGAGAGCACTGAGAAGAGACATTCATTCCTTTCTTTGAATGATACCTTCTTTGAAGAGAATAAGAAGAAGTTCCATATTTTCTTGATACATTTCTTTAGATGACTTGCAATCTTCTTGATGAACTCCATGATGCCCTTAGACAACCTTAGCTCCGATACCATGTTGAGAATTCAGTAGGGCAATGATTAATTCAATTCTCTTTCTTGATAACTATTTGTGTTATTCTTTTACTTCTTATCTTTGTTCCTTATTATTACAGTGTGCAATATATCAAACAACTACCAAAACAATAAGAAAAGTGACACAATATATAGGCTGCAAGCCAGGGCGAAAATCCCTCCTCTTGAGGGGAAAACCCGTAAATCTCCTCTTATATATTTTTCAGTTGAAAAATACCATGACCTAGAGACTTAGATAAATACCCTCCAAGATCAAGATCTGCGTGACCTCCAACTGCAATTACTTCGACCTCTCCAGAAAGTCGCACTGCTGCAACTACTGCACCTACCCAATGAGACTTCAGTCTCCTTGTAGAGCTTCCTCCTTCCCTTCGCTTGCCTTTCCATGAGATGTAGGACCATAGACGAGCCCTAGAAACCCTTCACTTGTCTTCTTTTCTTCCTCTCCACCTAGATCGAACTTCAAGTATGCCCTAGCGCAGAAAACCTAGTCTAGTCTTATGCGTAGGAGAGAGAGACCCAAACAAACACTTCGGCTTTCTTGTCTTCCTTCTTTGTCCTTCTTTTCGACTTTCTTCTTGTCCTCTTCTTCGCATATATGAGAGAGTGAATTGCCTTATGGAGGACGAGTTCCTCTCCTTATATAGGCTTCCTTCAAGGGTGATGTGGCTCTTCATGTAGGCCGACTTGACATCTCTCTAGGCTGACTTAATCTTGAAGATATTTTGACACTTTAAAGACAAAATACATTTCTTTTTACATATTACAATGTGCCCATAGGGTCTTCAACATATGACATTGACTCTTCAAACCTATAAGCACTTTAATTAGTGCTTGACCTATAAAATAAAGAACTGGAGCATGAAACCCATGCTTCAATAATTTTTCTTTTCATTTTATAATTTACAATTTACAAGAATACATTTCATACTTATGAAGACTGAACCTAGTTACAAATCTTTCAACAGGTTTGGAGACTTTTCCATTGATATGATTAATGACTTCACTTTCTTTGAGGACTATTTCTATCCTTTTTTTCCATGCAAGGAAGTTCGATGACCCAACCCACTTATAGATCTCCTTGAAAAACGAAGTCATTTTTACTAGATTAGATTATAGAATAAAAGATACTTACTTGACAAGTGAAGATGAAATCTTCAACTTGATCCCATTGATGGTAGTTGATGAAGATGCAATAGTGCCCTTATGGATGATCTTCTTCCAAATGAAATCCCTTCTTCAATAAAACGAGATTGCCCCTTTTATGATGACAACGCCTTTTGATCTTGCTCCCTTTGTTGATGGTGATTGATGAGGATGTCTTGATGCTTCCTCGAATGATCTTCTTTAGGGATAAAGGAGTGGTCCTTGCTTCAATGAGAGGGAACTTGTCTTATAACCTTTTGAAGATGATGACAGTGCCTTTAGCCTTCTTTGGATAACTAGCCTTCAAGATACTTTGACTTCCTCGGTGGTGAATGAGTGCAGATAAAAAATGCTACACTTGGATGTCTATACTTTGGGCTACCTTGCATTGTAGATCTCTTCAACTTGATGAGGGTCTTTGAGGTCTTTTGATGATGACTTAGAGGATCCAAAACTTTTGCTAGTGAAGACTTCTTCAATCTAGGGTTTTGATACTTCAATGTAGATCTCAACTTCACTTTGATATCCTTTGAATTGCTTTGATGCATTTCTTGAAACTTGATCCTTTGAGTGTCTCTTTGATTATATGCCCTTTTCTTGACCTTGTAACCTTAACTCTTCTTCTTACTTAGGTTGGTATCATTTTTCATCATCAAACAACTACCAATGCATAAACAAGATAGACAAGAGACACAAAATGTTGGCTATGAGCCAGGGCCAAAACCTCTAACTCTTTGAGAGGAAAACCGACACAAATTCTTCTTATAGAGATTTTGATTGACGAATACCAAGACCAAGACCTTTTACCTATTAGCCACTCCAAGAGCAAGACACTAGTTCTCTTTACTGTCCTCTGCTCTTTTCTTCTTCTTGACTCTATCGTTCACTTTGACTTTCTTAGGATTGAGACCTTGTCACTGACACTGCACTGAGGTTTCCTCATTGTCACATCGCCGAGACCTTGAGATCATATCTCTGTTGTGACACCAAATCCTTTGGTTGTAGTATCACCTAGAGTGTATAACATAGCATTGAGACTGTAGTAGCTTTATGACTAGGATAACATCATAGTGTGAAAATTTCTGAATCTTTAATATAGAAACCCTACTGCTAACTATTGATTTACTTCTTCTACTTGATTTATTATACAAGTTATTTAACTGAATATTCAGAAAAATAGTGAAGTAAACACAAATAACAACCTACACAACTATAGATCATTTACTGAACATCACGCACATGTAACAAAATGACAGACAGATTTTTCGGACAAATGTCCCTGGAAAAACCCAATGCAGGAAAGCTGGTGCAACAACTCTAGAGTGTTTTATTATTATGCAAAATTTGAATACAACAATCTTGGCACCAGAAACGGTTTTCCCTACAGAGAAATTACATGATAGCTATACCTTATCACTCGGAGGCAAAAAATATGGCTGATCCAACCCTCTGCAGGGAATTACGAATTCGAGCCCTTTCTGGCCCACTGGAACCCTCAACGCAACTTTTCCTGCAACTACGTTAGCCCCTCTAGCCTAGCGTAGCACAGGCTGTGCCTGCATCACTCTGAAGGCCTCTGCGTCACGCTCTGCGTGGCCTCTGCGTCAGCTTGGTTGGGCTGTGTCCCTCCTATTGGCTTCTGCGCTGCATTGGTACGATGCTGCCTCTCTGCTGTTGTATTCTCGGCCTCAGACCAGATCATCCCTTGCTTATCTCTGCTCCTCACTTCACTGCAAAATCACTTCGAATTCCTCAACAAACTTCGCCCTAGAAATTTGACTTAGCTTCAGTGCTTTTGCTATGTGTGTGTTCTCCAACTGACCCCAAGCCCTTCTCTTATACTTTTCTCATTGGCAAACCAACGTCCGCGATCTAATCTCTAATCAACGGCTGAGATTAAAAGAAAGCTTAATCCAAGTCACTTAGAACATTTCATCACATGTGTAAATTAATTCACACTAATTTTTTAATTTTCCTAAGTTAGACTGAGGGTCCCCATTAAAAAAATTAATTATTTGAATAACTTTTACACCAGATGAAATTTCTCGAAACACTTTATGGGTCTTGGAGATCTCGTGTGTTCCAGGCCCTCCACAAAGTTTCGGAGCTAGAGCATACTCGATGCCACCCCAAAATCTCAACACGTAGCACTGAGATTGTATAGAATTGAAATCTTCTTTTTGTTTAGCAGCACTGAGACCTCCTCATTATCGAATCCATATTGCTGTGATAACATCAAACTGAAGTTATTATGGTGGCACCGAGTCTGAAATAGTATTGAACTGTGGCTTCGTCATTGAGATTGCATCAAGTTTGAGGTCTGTAGTAGCATTGAATTAGGAGTCACCGAAATGTATTTACTTAAGTAACATCGAAACTGTAATAGTACCTTAATCCGAGCCTCTGAAAATATCCGAACTGTATCTCTGAACTGTGATCCGAATTTCTATGAGATCTGGACTTGCTTGACTATAATTTCTGCGAAGTTCACACTAGTATATATAGTGGGTTGTCCTCCATAAATAAGGCAACATGACTATGTGAACTGTTGTGTCTTCATTTGAGCTGACATGAGTTCATTTTTCTTCATCTTGAGGCCGACTTTGAAGAGGAGAACTAGTGCTTCTATTTGGAGGGCTTCATGACAGTCCTATAGACTTAAATACATTCTTTATATGCCCAAGAAAGGTTATACATGACATTGAATCTAAGAAACAAAATCCCTTGCTCATGAAACCTATGAAGCAAGTATTACAATAATAATTTTATTTTCTTCTTTGCATCATTTACAAAAATTACAATTACATGTCATTATGAAGACCGAACCTAGTTACACTTTTTCAACATTGGTCTCATAATAGAAAAATCCAATCTAATTAATAATCTTGTTCAAATTCAACCAAGTGGCTAGGCCACTCATCTGTATCTCCCAAACAAGTTGGTTCCTAGCTTGTTTTCCTTCACCACATTCCATAGGGACTACCCCCCATAGCCTACTATTGGGAGACAACTAGAACGAAGTGGGTGGGAATTAGAGTGACAAGCCCTGTTGGGAGACAACTAGAATGGAGTGGGCGGGGATCAGAGTGACAGCCCCCATCTTGAGCATTGTTGCGGTGCGTGTACAATCCAGGCAACAACACTGCTAACTCTGCACTGTGTCACCTACACTGCTACCAACTCTGCACTGTGCCACCTGAACTGCTACCAACTCTGCACTATGCCACCTGAACTGCTACCAACTCTGCACTGTGCTCCCCAACATCTGACTGCAACTGTCACTCTGGTACTGACTGCATCAACTGCCACTGATCCATCTTGCTATTGAATACTATGGGCCCCCGTAGCCAGGTAATGATGCATGAGGTGGACTCCTCATCCACCTCATTGGACCCTGCCCAAATCTGTAGCTCTCTGGGGCTACAATTCCACGTCACCCATCTCACTCCTGGAGGTATGGTTGCCATCATCGCGAAATCTTCCTCCAACCTGGAGGACAACCTATCTATCTCAGCATGAGCTACTTCCTGGTCCTGCTTCTCCTGCTTGTCCTTCTTTCTGAGAGGACACTGGGTACTATAGTGGTCAAACTCGCCACACCTGAAGCACTTGACCTTAGATAGATCCTTTTTCTTCTGCTCCCCCTATACTTGACCAGTGTTGAGAATTCTAGGGCATCAAGTATTAGTTGATTTCTCTACTTATGATAACTGCTTGTGAATTCTTTTTACTTCTTAGATTAGGATCTTCTCTTGCTTATGTTATTATAATGTTTTCTTCATCAAACAACTACCAATGCATAAACCATAAGAGACAAGAGACACGAAATATAGGCTATCAACCAGGGCCAAAACCTCTTCCACTTGAGAGGAAAACCTAAACAAATTCTTCTTCTTATAGAGAATTCAATTGACGAATACCAAGACAAAGACACAAGATCCCTTGATGAGTTCCTTCTTCCTTGTGTCAATGATAGGCACACTTCACGATTCTTCCTCCTTCTCAGCGATCTTTAAGAGTTTCAGTTCCTCGAGGAAAACCTGCAACTTTTGGCCCTAGATCAGAAACCTAGCTCATGAGGATGGACCAACTTATTTCAGCCCTTAAAACAAACCCAAAACAAAGCTAAGAACTTCGCTCTTCCTTCCCTTCCTTTTGCTGACTGTAAGACTCCATTTTGATGACCTTCACAACACTTGCTGACTTCAGATCTTGACCGAAATTGTTGCTCTGAAATAAGGCCAAGCAACAACTTGTCCCCATTAACTTCGACTATGCTGCAGTTTCAGTAGCAGGCAACAACAACAACACAAAAAGACTTCGATCTCCCAAACTAGGGCATGATATGGAGAGAGACCAACACCAAAATTTCAATTTTCTCTTTCTCTATCACTTTGACCCAACTCACATTCCTTTTGAACTCCTTGACCAACTTCACACTTTTTCCTATGTAGCAGTAGATATTGAACTGGCTTGAGAAGTGATGCTCCAAATGCATTTGATCTCCATCTATTTATAGGCTTGGGGTGAGATCGAACTGGTTCCTTTAGGCCGACTTGATGTGGAGGTACCATAAATCATATTTGACTCAATAATAAACATTTTTACATGATTCAAAAGCCCAAGAAGGGTCTCTTTAAATATGCAATGAATTTATAAGCTTAGAATAAATCCCAGAAGTCCACAATGGGGACTTTTACCCAAAACATAATGACCCAAGCATGAAATCCATGCTTTAATAAGTCATTGCAATAATAAGAAAAATTATTTTCTTTATTCTTTTGATAAGTAAATTACATAATGACTCAAGTACATTTTATGAAGATCGAACCTAGTTACATTCTTCAACACTCCCTCTTAACTAGGGAGGTATTCATAATATACAAATACAATGGAAGATCTCAAACTATATGAACTATGAAGAGTTTAGGCACCGCAATGCCATGGACTAGATTCCTGACCAGAGCAATCTATCCATTGGTCTCTCAATAGTTTAGGCACCACAATGCCATGGACTAGATTCCTGACCAAGGCATTATATCGAAGTGGGACTAAGGTGGATGAAAGCTTTCAACCTCTCTAGGTACCATCAAGCTTACTTACTAACCACCGACCCAGGGATCTAGGTGCGCATCCACTTGACGCCACCCTCCCTACCAGACATCAATACAAAGTATTGGCTTGATGTCCTCCCAGGTAATGCTTCACTTGTAAAGCCTCAACATATCTCTTCCAACTTCTTATCATCAATATAATCAACAATATTTACCAGACCAAGCTTGTCTCTTAGATATTCAAACTTCCTATTAGGAAGAGACTCTGCCAGTATGTCTGCTACTTGTTCATCTGTCGAGACATACTCCAACTTCACGATCCCATCCTGCACCAAGTTCTTAATAAATTGGAACTTATTGTTGATATGCTTCGTCCTAGCATGAAACACGAGATCTCCAGACATCTTGATACAACTTTGATTATCACAATTAATCACAATAGGACTCAGAGAATTCTCGAACAAATCTTTCAAAAGCTTCGTTAACCAAACAACCTCCTTTCCTACTTCACATCTAGCTACATATTCTGCCTCAACACTACTCAAAGCAACTGGATCTTGCTTCCTACTCATCCATGAAATCATAACAGACCCCAGGCTAAAGCATCCACCTCAATATGTGTTTGGTTGCTATCTAGCGATCATGACGAGGCTCCAACTGAAACTAACTAAGAGTGTTCACTGCAAAACATATATTGTTGAGATTTTGCGTAGCATCAGATATGCTCTAAGCTCTAAAACTTTGTGGAGGGGCTAGAACACATGAGATTTCCAAAACCCAAAAATCGTTTGGAGAAATTCCAACCGGAATCTAAGTTATTCAAAATATTAATTATTTAATGGAGATCCTATGTCTAACTTAGAGAAATTAAACAATTAAAGTGAATTAATTTAGACATGTGGGTGAGAATGTTCTAAGTGACGTGGATCAAGTCTTTTATAATCTTAGCTATCGATTAGAGATTAGATCACGACTGTTGAATGTTCAATGAGAAAGGTATTAAAGAAATGTTTGGGGTTAGTTGGAGAACACACATGGAGTGGCAGCACTCAAGCTAAGTCGAAATTCTTGGGTGCGGTTTGCTGAGAATTTTCGAGTGAGCTTGTAGTGCAGTGAGGGGCAGATCGATAGTGGGATTTCAGATCCAAGACTGAGGATGTTGAGATTTGTGGATTGTTGGGGTAGCTTCAAATGTGCTCTAGCTCCCAAAATATGTGGAGGGACTAGGGTGCATGAGATCTCTAAGGCCCAAAAAGGGATTTGAGAAATTCCATCCAGTTTGGGAGAAAATTAATTAATTAATATTTTTAATTAAGGACCCTAAGTCTAACTTAGGAAAATTAAAATATTAAAAGTAATTAATTTAAACATGTGATGGAAAAGACGTAAGTCACACGGATCAAGATTTCTTTTAATCTTAGCCATCGATTCAAGATTAGATCATGGCTGTTGGTTTCCTAATGAGAAAAGTATAAAGGAAAGGCTTGTGGTCAGTTGGAGAACACACACGAAGGCAGAGCACTGAGACTAAGCTGGAATTCTAGGGCGTGGTTTGCTAAGAATTTCCAGAAGTGTTTCAGCTGCAAGGACTACACTCAATGCGGTCACAGAGGACTGGAAACTTTTGTCCAAAGTATCTTGGGCAAAGCGGACCTTCCCAACTGGGACAGTATGTGGGCGATCCTCTGTCAAGAAGAACTCCGTCGGTTGACCAAGAGGCAGCATAACACCAGATCTAGTAAGGTGAAGAAGGAAGAGGAAGAAGATGCAGCCTTGGCATTAAAGAGGCAGCAAGGGAGGAAGAAGCGTGATCTATCCAAGATCAAGTGTTTCCAGTGCGGCGAACTAGGACATTTCGCCAGCAATTGTCCTCAGAAGAAGGACAAGGAAGCTTCTACCTCCAAGGCTACTTTGGTGGATGATGGCTCCGAAGATGATGTAGCCATGAGCGCTCATGAACCAAGAAAGTGGGGCGACATGGATCTATAGAGTAACTACAGAGTGGTGGCGGGATCCTTCAGTAGCTCAGCTCTTGGATCACATCCATGCTACGGGAGCCTTAAAACAGTGGCGGGACAAGTGGAGCAGTTGGTGTAGAGAATCACGAATGGAGCAGAGGCAAAGCTAGATGCTGAGAGGGAGCAGCGCAGTGCAGATGCAACAACAACATGGCAATGCAACGCAGAGGGAGCTGATGTGACTTTAACAACGCAATGTAGGTTGGCTTACACGAAGCAGAGCTGCAGCAATGCATTGGCTTCAAGAGGACAACGCAGAGCAGAAGCCTATGGAGCTTCAGTGATGAGGATGCAGCTCAATTGACTTGTCTGTCAAAGATTGGGTAGGAGTTTTCAGTTGTTTTTCTCAGCAACTGAGTTGCAGTACAACAGTTGGCAACACAGTGCAGCAGATTGAGATGGAGCTGCAGTACAAATGTGGCAGTGATGGTAGCAGTGTCATAGGCAGCAGTACAGAATGGCAGCAACATCGCAGTGATGAAGGGCAACAAGCCAAGCATTAGTGCAGAGACCCACACCAGAGATTAATGTAGAGATTCGGTATGAAGCAGTATTGTGCTAGAGCACTTTCCTCGATAAGAGGGAGTGTTGAGATTTGTGGATTGGTGGGGTAGCTTCGAATGTGCTCTAGCTCCCAAAATTTGTGGAGGGACTAGAGTACATGAGTGTAATATCCCCAAAGGGAAATAACCAGTAATACACAGAAATATGCCAGACAGATATAGAAAATACAATGCCGGGACCAGATCATGGAACAAGTACACATAGAATGCCAGAAAGCTGAGCCATTTTATTAATCTGAAAGTACATAAAGAGGAGTACAAGAAAATCAGAGTGAGTGCACCTATCCTTGCCCTAGGCAAGTGGAGACCCTCTCAGACAAACAATGGCTACAAATAAGGACAGCGTCCTAGCTGGCTGAAGAGCGCCCAGAAGCCCGAAAGTTTGGAATCCTGGGGGAACTATGGGGGCGAAGACTAAAGACGAGTGATATCAATCCTCCAAACCCTCACAATGAAAACGCGTCTCTGCTAGTGACAGCGCAGAAACAGATGGAGTGCTAGTCACAAGAATCTCCAGATGAATGGATCAGCTCCTGAATGCTGGAAAACGCTGTCAAGCCCCTCTCACACACTCCTGCTCACCAGATCAGCGTCCTCCCTGATGGATCTGCGTCCTGCATGCTCAAATCTACCGGATCTGAAGCCTCCAATTCAGATCTGCGTCCTCCTAGATCAGATCTGCCAATACCCCTTCAGATCTATGCTAGATCTGACAATATCTCTTCAGATCTGCAGCCTGCAAGGCTGGATCTGATGTTATCTCTTCAGATCTAGGCTGGATCTGCCAATATCTCCTCAGATCTGCAATCTCCTAAGCTGGATCTAATGTTATATCTCCAGATCTGCACCCTACAGAACTAGATCTGCAAATACCCTTTCAGATCTGTAATCTCCAAGTCTTGATCTATCAATGTGCCCTCAGATCTGCGTTCTTTGATCTCCTAGAACAGCGTCCCTCCTTCTCAGCCTGATCTGCGTACTTTCTCCCCCAGGAACAGCGTCCCTCCTTCTCAGATCTGAACTGCGTCCTTCCTGGAACAGCGTCCTCACTCCCAGGCTGAACTGCGTCCTCTTTTCCCCTGGAACAGCGTCCCTCCTCTTCAGATCTGCGCAGCCACAAGAAAGGCTTCTTCCTCCCAAGCACACGAGAAGCGCGCTGCCATGGCGAAAGGTGTTACTCGGAGAATAACCTTACTAGGGCGGTACTCGAAGTCCCAGAAGCTAAGGGTGAAACCGAGAAATAACCTTACCGGGCGGGCACTCGAAGTCCCCCGAAGCTAAGGGTGAGATCTCCGACCGGAGACACTCGGTTGCACTAAACAGTGCTGCAGACCGACTAAACAACCGGCGTGCTGAAGCAGACAGAAGTCTAGCTCTCAATATCAATATTAAATCATGCATGTCCAAATGAGGTGAGAACCCCACCTTTTATAGTGCTAAACTCCCTCCAAAACCTTAACTGCGTCCTTCACTCTCCTTGGCCTGCGCAGTTAACCTTGGGTCAGCCTGATGCCTCCCCATCATACTCATGTGGACCCCCAAGGCCCTCTCTCTAAGTTATAACGTCAATCAACTAGGAAAAGAACACTTTATTTATAAAGTGAGGTGACTAAAGTGAGGTGACCCCTCTTATTTCTCACTTTATTTATTATTTCTAGCTAAAGCGGCAAAATAAAGCAAAAATGGAATATTCCAATTAGCAAAGCTAATTGGGAATATTACAGTCTCCCCTGGCAAAACGTTGCTTGTCCTCAAGCAACTGAAGGGATGGGTGCTGTAAGATCCTCTCATCCTCCCAAGTGGCATCCTCATCCGGCAAATTCTTCCATCTCACCAAGAACTCTCTGATCTTCCTGCTCCGCAGCTGTCTCTCCCTGGTGTCAATAATGGCCTCCGGCTGTAACACCAAGTGCCCCTCATCGTCTGTAGGCGGTAGCTCCCCGGTGACTGTCATATGCTGACCCAGTGCCTTCTTCAGGCATGATACATGGAAGATGTTATGAATCCGGCTGCCTTGGGGCAGTTCCAACTCATATGCAACCTGCCCGATCCTACGTATCACCCTGTATGGTCCATAAAAGCGAGGCTTTAGCTTCTCTGCCCCCTTCTGTTTGAGCGAAGATTGTCGGTATGGCTGTAATCGTAGGTAGACTAGGTCCCCTACCTCAAAGTGTCTCTCCACCCGACCCTTATCAGCATACAATTTCTGCTGATTCTGTGCTGTGGCTATGTTGTCCTTGAGAGCCCGGAGGATGTCTTGGCTCTCTTGGATCCATAATTTGGCTCACGGAGCCCTGCTAACACCGAACATCATGTCCACAAAAGATAGGGAATGGTGTCCATACAACGCATAGAAAGGTGTCATGCCTATGGACATATGGTGGGTTGTGTTGTAGCAGTACTCGCCCAGATGTAGCCATTTCAGCCATGCTCTCTGCTGCCCATTGACGTAGTTACGCAAGTAGCCCTCTAGCCACTTGTTAACTATCTCCGTCTGCCCGTCCGTCTGGGGATGATAACTAGTGCTCGGTGTCAACTCGGTCCCCACTAGTCGGAAGAGCTCCTGCCAAAATCCACCCATAAAACGGCTGTCCCTGTCACTAACAATGGTCTTGGGTAGACCATGCAATCTGAAAACCTCCCGGAAAAACAACTCTGCCACCTGTGCTGCTGTGTAGTGTGCCGATATGGCAAAGAAGTGAGCATACTTCGTTAGCCGGTCAACTACTACGAAGATGCAGTCCTTGCCCTGCACTGTGGGCAAACCCGTGATGAAGTCCATCGAGACACTCTCCCACCTCCCCTCAGGAATGGGAAGCGGCTGTAACAACCCTGCGGGATGGTTCATCTCCCCTTTGTTCCGCTGGCAAACCTCGCACTCCCTGACATGCTGGAGTACGTTCTCCTTGAGGCCCTTCCATGCAAATCTCTCCCGGATGGCCCTGTACATCTTGGTGAACCCCTGATGGCCCGCCAATGGTGAATCATGAGAGGCATGGAGTATCTTCTCCTTGAGCTGAGATCCCTCAGTCAAGAAGATCCGATCCCTGTAATAGATGACCTCATCTGCCACCCTGTATCTGCTATCTGCTACCTGTCCATCCAGCACCTCGCATGCAAATCTATCCTTGGAATACTCAACCAGTAGTCGAGCCTTCCAATCAGCGTCCAAGCTCATGAGGGATAACGTGGCTGGTCTACGGGAAAGGGCATCTGCTACCACGTTGTTCTTCCCTTTGACATGCTCTATGTCAAAGTCGTAAGCCTGGATCTTGCTGATCCACTTCTGCTGCCTCTCCTGTAACTGCTTCTGCTCCAGAAAGTACTTCAGGCTGTTATGATCTGTCCTCACCCTGAATCTGCCACCTACCAGGTACTGCCGGAATTTGGCCAATGCATGCATGATGGCCAACATCTCCTTGTCATAGATGGGATAAAGCCTCTCGTGTGGAAGGAGCTTCCGGCTCTCGAACGCAATCGGATGACCCTCCTGCATCAAAACTGCTCCAATCCCCTCTCCTGATGCATCTCACTCTAGGACAAAGGGCTGCGTAAAATCTGGTAATGCTAACACGGGACAACTACTCATCACCTCCTTGAGCTTATCAAAAGCTCGCTGTGCTGTATCCGACCAACTGAATGCCCCCTTCCTTGTGAGCTCCGTGAGGGGTGCAGCAAGCTGTGAGAAGCCCTTGACGAACTTCCGGTAGTAGGTGCAGATACCAATAAACCCTCGAAGTTCTGTTACGTTCCGTGGCTCTGGCCAGTCCCTGATAGCCCTGATCTTCTCCTCATGGACTCTCACCCCGTCCACTCCTATGATGTGTCCTAGATACAGCATCTCCGTCAATCCAAACTCACACTTGGAGAGCTTGGCAAAGAACTGCTGCTCCTCCAGAATGCGCAAGACCGTCTCAATGTGCTGGAGATGCTCCTCCCAAGTCCTGCTGTAGATAAGGATATCATCAAAGAAAACCAGCACAAACTTCCTCAG
This sequence comes from Pinus albicaulis, assembly GCA_034641835.2. Lineage (NCBI taxonomy): Eukaryota > Viridiplantae > Streptophyta > Pinopsida > Pinales > Pinaceae > Pinus > Pinus albicaulis. The sequence goes on along the minus strand of CM076571.1, from coordinate 840,727,376 downwards.
ATGATCCCTGAAAATGTGGTTCATACAAGACTGGAAAGTAGCCGGTGCATTGGTCAACCCAAATGGCATGACCAGAAACTCAAAGTGCCCATAATGACACCTGAAAGCAGTCTTGGGAATGTCCTGTTCCCTCATGCGTATCTGATGATATCCGGATCTCAAATCAATCTTTGAGAAGAATCGTGCTCCTCTCAACTCATCCATCAGCTCGTCGATCCTGGGAATGGGGTACCTGTTCTTCAGGGTCTTCTTGTTCAGAGCCCTGTAATCAATGCACATGCGTAATGTGCCGTCCTTCTTCTTCACCAGCACTACTGAAAAAGCAAAAGGACTGGTGCTGGGTCGAATGTGCCCAAGGGCCAGCAACTCCTGAATGGCTCGTTCTATCTCATCCCTATAGGCCTTGGGATGCCTATATGGTGTAGTGATCACCGCCTGTATCCCCTGCTCCAGCTCGATCGTGTGTTCAAACCCTCGATCCGGTGGCTGTCCTGGCGGAATGTCTCCAAAAACTACTGCATATCTGTCGAGAATAGTCTGTAGATCAGGGTGCACCGTCCGTCCTGTATCTACTGCCTCCGAAGCCCGCAACTCCACTGCCCACTCTATATCTCCCTTGCGGAAAGTCGCCTCCATGCTGTGTGCCGATACTGTCTGGGGTGGATATGTGTTCTGCCCTCGTATCTTCTCATGCTTCCCCGTCTTGGGATCATCCCACTCCATCTCTAAGGCCTTCCAATCCGTCGTGACCTTCCCCAGAGTAATAAGCCACTGAACTCCCAATATCACATTGGTGTCCGGAATGTCCACCACAAAGAAGTGATCGGTCAATGTGTAGGTGCCCATCGTCACTGATAATTCTGGTACATATCGAGCACATGCCATGGTCTGATCTCCTGGTACCAAAACTGAAAACCCATCAAAGCCCTCCGTCGGTATGCCTCTCCGCTCAACCATCTGGGCATCAATGAAGTTGTGGGTGGCCCCACTATCGACTAAGACCGAAACCCGCTGTCCGCGCACTGTCCCCCGTACGCGCAATGTCAGATACTTGGGGAGTCCTCGCAATGCTGCTAGAGCTCCCCCAGTAGGTGCGAATGATGCCCCACCTGCATTGGGTGGTGGAGGTGGTAAGGTACTCTGCTCTGCATAACATCCTCTGCCTCCCTCATCATCCTCCTCATCCTCTTCATTGCTCTCGGAAGACCTACGCAAATGTGCCTTCCTGTGGTACATTTGTGTCCGGTGCCACGGCTCACGGCAAGTGAAGCATAATAAACACCTCGACTCTCTCTGACCTCATCATCAAGCGTGTCCTCGTCGGGATTCGCCTTCAGGACGGAACCCTCGTCATAACTTTAGGTTGGAAAACGTACGTTTCGAAAGGCTAATGAACTGAGCAAAAACATCACGCCGTCTCGAGCCCTATTGATAGCATCCTGTAATGTAGCCGGTCTGTTTGAACGTACTAGGCCACGCAGTGGCTCTGACAGCCCCTCCACAAACATATAGACCATCTGAGCTGTCGATAAGTCAGGTACCATTACTGAAATCCACAAGAAATCCGAGATGTATGCTTCTGCACTCCCAGTCTGTTTGAGCTTGGTTAGCTCAACAAAATGCTGCTCCGGATCCCTCCTGTCAAAACGCTCTACCACTCTCCTGGTAAACTTGGCATATGTCGTCACTGTGGAATGTCCTAGTGTCGCCAATCCATGAAACCACCAATCCTGAGCCTCACCCTCTAAATGTAATGTAGCCATCTTAATGGCCTCTGTCTCTGGCATCTGATTAAGCTGGAAATAGATGTCTAGCTTCTCCACCCAGGACTTTGCCGTAGTCTTCGATGAACCATCAAACATAGGCAAATGGAATCTACTCGCCGCACGGTGGTCATCACGGTGGTACCCTCGCCCCTTATGCTGGTGCTGCTCATGCTCAGGGGGTTTGATGCCACATCGGTACTGGAGATAGCGCTCATAGGGGAGAGTATCCATGAATGCCTGTCCTAAGCCCTGCCACTCTGCAAAAACGGCTGCATATTGAGTTGGACTCACCTCTCTTGGTGCTGTCGACCCCTCGTCCTCTACCAGGAAGGTAGGCATGGTGAGTCGCGTGGGGGCTGGATTGTCCCTCGGCGCACTTTCCCGTACTCCTATCCCCGTGTCCTGTGGCGTGAATGTGGGCATAGTGGATCGCGCGTGTGCCTGAGTCGTCACAATGGGGATAGCATCACGCACTGGTATGTGATGAGACATACCCGATCCTTCTCCGACCTGGAAAACCCTAGGGGGTTCTCTCTGTGCTACCTCTACTGCTGCAAGCCTCTGTGACATATCCTGCATGTGATGGATGATTGCATCCAGCTTTTCAGCTGTGTCTGCCATCGGATCCCGCTGCTCTGTGTCCCTCACAGGCTGCTCTGTCTCTGAATCTGTTTCAGGTGGCTCCTGATCAGAATCACTTCCCCCGAAAGGAAACCTCCACCCACTCTCAGCTTCTCTGCGTTCCTTCCGATAGATGTAGGGGTTATCCCCGGGCGTCATAGACTGCTAGCACCACAGGCTGAGCCAGATCTATGCTCCGATACCACTGTAATATCCCCAAAGGGAAATAACCAGTAATACACAGAAATATGCCAGACAGATATACATAAAACAAATGCTGGAACCAGATAATAGATCAAGTACACATAGAATGCCAGAATACTAAGCCATTTTATTAATCTCAGAGCACATAGATAGGAGTACAAGATAATCAGAATGAGTGCACCTATCTTGCTCTAGGCAAGTGGAGACCCTCTCGGATGACAATGAGTACCAAATAAGGGCCAGTCTGAGCGGCTCAGGCGCTCTGGCGGAAGGCGGAATGCGCTGGAACTATGAGCTGAAGACTAAAAGATAGCTGATATCAATCCTCCAAACCCTCACCAATGAAAACGCTGTCTCTGCTAGTGACAGCGCAGAAGCAGATGGAGTGCTAGTCACAAGAACCTCCAGATGAATGGATCAGCTCCTGAATGCTGGAAAAACGCTGTCAAGCTCCTCTCACACAATCCTGCTCACCAGATCAGCGTCCTCCCTGATGGATCTGCGTCCTGTATGCTCAGATCTACTGGATCTGAAGCCTCCAATCCAGATCTGTGTCCTGTATTTCCAGATCTGCGTCCTCCTATATCAGATCTACTGCTCTCTCCTCAGATCTATGCTAGATCTGGCAATATCTCTTCAGATCTGCAACCTCCAAGGAGGCTGGATCGATGTTATCTCTTGAGATCTAGAGCTGGATACGCAATATCTCACCAGTTACAACGATCTCCCCCAGTAGATCTAATGCTATCTCCGGAATCTTCCCTCTGAGACTAGATCTGCCAAATACACTTCCCCGGTCTGTAATCTCAGAAACAAATGCAACTCAATGTGCCTTCAGATCTGCGTTCTTCTGTCTCCTAGAACAACGTCCTCTCTCTAAGCCTGATCTGCTTGCTTTCTCCTCCTGGAACAACGTCCCTCCTTCTCAGATCTGAACTGCGTCCTTCCTGGAACAACGTCCTCACTCTAAGGCTGATCTGTGTCCTCTTTCCCCTTGGAACATCGTCCCTCCTTTCCAGATCTGCGCAGCCACAAGAAGGGCTTCTTCCTCTCCAAACCTGCACCAGAAACTGCTGCTGCTTGCCACTGAAACTGAAAGGTGTTACTCAGAAAATAACCTTACTAGGGCAGGCACTCGAAGTCCCCCGAAGCTAAGGGTGAAACCAGAAATAACCTTACCAGGGCAGGCACTCGAAGTCCCCCGAGGCTAAGGGTGAGATCTCCGGCCGGAGACACTCGGTTGCACTAAACAGTGCTGCAGACCGACTAAACAACCGGCGTGCTGAAGCAGATAGAAGTCTAGCTCTCAATATCAATATCAAATCATGCATGTCCAAATGAGGTGAGAACCCCACCTTTTATAATGCTAAACTCCCTCCAAAACCTTAAGCGCATCCTCACTCTCCTTGGCACTATGCTTGATTAACCTTGAGTCGGCGATGCCTCCCCATCATACTCATGTGGACCCCAAGGCCCCCCTCTAGTTATAAATCCCGATCAACTAGGAAAAGAACACTTTATTTATAAAGTGAGGTGACTAAAGTGAGGTGACCCCTCTTATTTCTCACTTTATTTATTACTTCTAGCTAAAGCGGCAAAATTAAACAAAAATGAAATATTCCAATTAGCAAAGCTAATTGGGAATATTACAGACCATCAGGATTCTGGCCTTCCAGATAGCAAAGTTGTACAAGCCGTCCAGCCTATCCTGATCACGCAGTCTGTATGGCGCGATCTGCTCAGAAATAAACTGTCGAAATAGATACTCCTCTCCCTGCTTCTGTTGCTACCCTCAACAGAAACTCGGATCTAGGGTCCTTAGCGAGAAAGGCACCCTCTGCTCCCTCTAACAACTGATTTCCTCCCTTGGAAATCTACCAAATCTTCTGAATCAGCCCTCTTCGATCACTCTCCGATCGATCCTCAGATTTATTTAGCAAAAATCTGTTGAGTGACTATTCTCCTCCCACTCTTTGTCAACTTAGTTAGGCACGATTCTAAACTGACAGAATCTCCACCACACCAGCAACTGCTGAAGATCTGAAGCTTTTCTTCTAGTACATGGCAACTCTTCACAGCAACTCGAAACTAGACTGTGTCCCTCTGGCTAGCCTCTGTGTGAGAAAACTGGCTCAGCGCAGCGTAAGCTACTCCTGTGTCACTCTGGAAGGCTCTGTGCTGCCTCTGCGTCACCCAACTAGGACTACGTCATCCCCTGCGTGGCCTCTACTAGGACTGCGTCCTCTTGGTGTTGCGTTGCCCTCTCCGGATTCTCTGCTGCTTCAGCTGCTACTCTGCAGCAAAGATTTCTTCAGCCGATTTGCTGGAGATTCAGCGTGATCTGCATTGCTCTGATACCATGTGAAAATTTCTTAATCCAAGAAACCCTACTGCACATCCGATGCTACCCAAAATCTTAACAATATCTAGTCTCAAATATTTTGCAAGGTCATCTATTGAAGAACTTGCGGAAGATATTGAAGATCTGAAGTGTTTTCACATTATTGTGAGGGTTTGTGATCTTTTCAGGGCCTTCAAGCTCAGCATAGCCCTCCTTCCCCTTAGGGTGGCTTTTAACCTTGGTCGTGGACCTTTTTCCTTTGTCGTGGGCCTTTTTCATTTGTCGTGGCCTTTTTCCCTTCATTCCTTCCCTACCGCAGACCTAAAGGAATTTTTTCCTGCCTCCTCATCCCTTGGCCCCCCTCTCTCTTGCCTCCTTTGCCCTCCGCTTTCCCTTATCCCCTCACGACAACCCTTGCTCCTGTCCTCCTATTTGTCGTAGCCTCCTCCCATCCTTTCGTGACCTCTTCCCTTCTCTGTCTCAGCCTCCAGCCTCCCACCCTTATTTTACTTGGCCGCAAACACGGCCTTCCCTTCGTGAGCCTCCTCCCTGTTGATCATTGGCCCTTAGGGCCTTCCTTCTTCCTTGGTAGCCCTTGTTCCCTTCCTCCAAGCCTGTTGCAGCCTCTATCCCTTCCGTTCAGACCTTTTCTCCTTACCTCTCCCCCCTCGTCATCCTTTCCTTTCCTCTGCTGCCTCATGGCTGTTGAAAAGTGTAACTAGGTTCGGTCTTCATAATGACATGTAATTGTGATTTTATGTAAGTAGATGCAAAGAAGAAAAATAAAATAAAATTTATTGTATTACTTGCATCATGGGTTTCATGAGCAAGGAATTTTATTTTTGAGTCAAGACTCTCATTAAGATTCTTTACAAGTTTTGTGATCTTGTCATAAAATAATAGAGTCATTTTCATGTAAATGAAGTCATGTTAAACTTTGTAAAAGGTCACACTTGTCTATGAAAAGTAGTCCTCCAAGACCTTGTCACTAGGCCTCTCCAAGTCGGCCTAAATCTAATGAAGATCCTCAACATTGAAGTTAGCTCTCCTCCAATGATCATGTCGGCCTAAACGACAAGAAGACGGCCTATATAAGTAACCCTACTCGGCCTCATTTGGCAGCATCCATCTCGGTCAAGATTACAGTCATATATGCTAAGGAGAAGGACTACAAGGAAGTGCGAAGAGAAGGCATAATAACAAAGAAGAAGATCTAACTTGGTTCGGTCTTGGGTCACACTATACATCTCATGCAAATCAGAAAAAGGACAGAGGTCTAATCTAGGACTTGTTGTAGCATCAAGAGACTTCGATCTTGGACATAAGATGACTCATAAAGGGTCGAGAAAGGAAGTCGAGAAGAGGTGTGAAGGGAGCCAAGGAAAAGATCGAGGAAACCAAGAAGACGCACTTGTCTAGGGTAGTTGAAGTATAGAGACCGAGTTTCTCTAGTGTCGCCGAAGGTGCAGTGCATTGTAGTGCAGAAAGAGGAAGGAACAAAGAGAAGCCGAGAAGAGCAGTAAAGGCTAGTGACAAGGTTCTTGGGAGGATACTTGTGTCAAGGGTCATTATCATGGTCTTGGTATTCGTCAATTGAAGATCTATAAGAAGAATTTCTAATCGGGTTTTCCTCTCAAAGAGAGAGGTTTTGGCCCTCGCTTACAAGCCTATATACTGTATCTCTTGTGTATTTGATAATCGACTTGATGAAGAGAACATAATAATAACCTATCGAAGAAAAGATCTAATCAAGAAGCATAAAGTACATCACCAGTAATTATCAAGAAGAGAAATCTCCTAACTAATGATGCCCTAGATTTCTCGACATAGTATCATAGCTTAGGTGCTAAAGTAAGAAAGGGCATTCAAGCAAGAAGACACTCAAGTCTAAATCTTCAAAGGAAAATCAAAGCAAGTCAAGAAAACCTGTCAAGAGATCAATACAACCCTAGACCGAAGAAATCTACGGTAGCTAGAGTCTTGAAACTATCATCAATAGGAATCAGGAAGAAGAACCAAAATCCTAGAAGCATTTCCAAGAAAGACAAAGGATCGTGAAGCAAGCTCTCTCTCTCATGTCTCAAAAAGCAATCTTCTATTCATATCAAGGAAGCAAGCAACATCTACTCAAGTAAGTTTATGACTTCATTTGATACTATCAAAATGTATTTTTGCAAGGAAAGCAACAAATTGGTTGGGGCTTCAAATTTCCTTGCATGGAAAAAAAGAACAGACATAAATCTCATTGAAAGTGAGGTCATGGATCATATTAAAGGGTCAACAACCCAACCTCCAAAAGAAGATACTCAAGCACATGCTAAATACATGAAGGGAGAAGTGAGAGCCCAGAGGATTCTTATAGAATCCATAAAGACTCTCATCCCATATGTATCAAAATTAGACACTACAAAAGATATATATGACAAATTGGTAGAGTTGTTTTTTGTGAGTACTGTCGCAGAAGTAATCTCACTAAGACAAGAACTTTACAAGCTAAAGTTGATAAGAGAAGATGGAATAACTTCATATTTCATGAAGATCTCTGAAATTCAAGATCAACTACAAGAACTAGGAGAAGTTATGTCTGACAAAGAAATGACCACAGTGGTACTGAATGCTCTACCGGAAGAATGGGGAAACTTCACTTCAAGTATATATGGGAAGAAAGAAGCCACACCATTCCAAGATCTATGGTCTCTATGTAAGATAGAAGAAACCAGGTTCAAGGCAAAGTTTGATATAGGATCAAATGAACAAAATCAAGTCTATGTTGCCATGTCAAGAAGAAATGGAAGGTTTGGAAAATTTGTTTCTCAAAAGAAAAAGAAGAACATGGCTAAGGTAAGATGCTATGGATGTCAAGAATATGGGCATTATAAAAAAGATTGTCCTAAATCTAAGAAGGACAGGAGAAATATGGAAGAAGCCCATATCGTTGGAGAAACTCAGAAATGGAAGAGCCTGAGACAAAGAAGCCTAAGAAAGAAGAAATGAAGATCTCTACTATGATTGAAATCATCTTCTTCACTGTAAAGTATTTGTCTGTTGTAAAAGTATTGATAGGAAGCATTGTAAATTAGATAGGATGCATCATTTTAGAAAGGCGTCATGATAGAAGCATTAAAAGTAAAGATTTGGTGTCCTAGAAGGATGTTTCGAACATAAACGTATGACAATTAAACTACGAAGAATATAGCTCTTGGAAACCTCACTGGAAGCTCAAATGACACTTATGAAAAGAGAAAGAAGTCATCTAGGACAAGGCTCATCATACATTGGTCAATAAGGAAACATCTACTGATAAGGATATGAAAGATTCTCTAGTTTTCTCTGATGGAATCCTCATCGAAGGAATCACTAATCAAGAAAGAAAGCAAATGTTTCATTAGGAATTTTAACTTGTGGAATTCAAGGGATGATGGTATGATGACATATTAATGAAGCAGGTCAAGGGAATGAAATTCTTTCATTCAAAGGAAGTTGCTATAGGAAGTCTACATGACACAAAGAAGGGATGAGTCATATTTATTAACACAGGATAATATGGAAGTCATGTCATATGGTTGCAGATAACATGGATCACTACTTCTGTCTTGAGAAGCATGATCAAAGAAAAGGAAATCTCCTCCTATGAAATGTTTCCGATAGGCATGGTTCACACTAGATGAAAACAACATAATATGTCCTCATATGGAGTATGAGGTAATTGACTACAATTGAGGAACTCTGATCGGAAGCTCCTGGGAATAAAATGTGTGAAGAAAAGAAAGGAAGAGATTGTGAGATATGCAACCATGGTAAAGGCAATCATCATCCAAAAGGACCAAGAAGATTTGACTAGGAAGTCTCCTGGAAAGATATGAAGACTCTGATGGAAGTCTAGAAAAGATGGAGACCCTTGACAACAAGTATCTTTGGGAGATGTGTCAACATGTATGCAGGAAATTGATAACTACAGAAAGATGTCATGATGAAAGACCGTCACAAAAGGTTATTTTGACTTAAGTATTCAGTTGGAACAAAATATATGGACAAGCTTATGCAGGACTGCTGAAAGGAAGAACTGTGGTTAACTTCCAAGAGGACCATATAGAAGGATGTAAGATCCTTCAAAAAAATTAGGTATGTAGAAAAGCAACATGGCATGAAGCAAGGTCAGATGAAAATTGATGGATCACTTTCTAATAAATGGAATGATGACACGACTGACTCATGGATAAAAGTGATGGATGGTATGTGCCCTATGAAGAAGTCCCAAAAGATGAAGACTCCATAACAAAGAAGAAATTCATGACATCAAAGAATGGAGTTCTTCTAAGCGGCTGGTTGTCCCACTATCTCCTCCTAAGGAGCTGCTATAGGTCCCTAATTAAGAGGGAGCTTGTAATCAAACCTCTTACTTGGAAGAAACTTGGAAATTCCTGAGCCAAGAGGGAGCTTAGGTACATTCCTAGTATAGGAATGAGCACATTCCTTTGTTGGAATATATTCTCCGTAATTGAGAGGGAGAGATAGACACAACATTCTTATCTTCACTTGGGAAGACAAAATGGAGGATTGGGTAATAATCTGGCATCTGATACTCTTTGAGGATGCAATAGGGCATCCAAGATAAGAGTAGTCGTAGAGGACCGATAATCTTTGAGGACTGGGAATCCAAGATAAGAATAGTCCTGGTGGAACACACCCTGAGAACCCGGGTAGGGTATGTTCTAGGAGAGAATGATTAAGGTGTCTATAAATCATTGGTCTCGCCAGCATTGAGCTCAAGATCTCGTGGAGAGATGGAGTTTTTAGTCAAGGCCTTGCTATGTGACAATGTTGTGATATGATGCTATACATGGGTTACCAATCTGATTCTTCTTATGAGAAATTCTTCAGAATGAGAATGACCAAATACCATTATGAAAAGGGTAACTAGGTTTAGTCTTCATAATGACATGTAATTATGATTTTATTTAAGTAGATGAAAAGAAGAAAAATAGAATAAATTTATCGTATTACTTGCATCATGGGTTTCCCAAGCAAGGGATTTTATTTTTGAGTCAAGACTCTCATTAAGAGTCTTTAGAAGTTTTGTCATCTTGTCATAAAATAATAGAGTCATTGTCATGTAAATGAAGAAACGTTACACTTTGTAAAAGGTCACACTTGTCTATGAAAAGTAGTCCTCCAAGACCTTGTCACTAGGCCTCTCCAAGTTGGCCTAAATCTAATGAAGATCCTCAACAATGAAGTTAGCTCTCCTCCAATGATCATGTCAGCCTAAAGGACAAGAAGACAGCCTATATAAGTAACCCTACTTGGACTCATTTGGTAGCATCCATCTCAGTCGAGATTACAATCATATATGTGAAGGAGAAGGACTACAAGGAAGTGCGAAGAGAAGGCATAATAGCAAAGAAGAAGGTCTAACTTGGTTCGGTCTTGGGTCACGCTATACATCTCATGCAAATCAGAAAAAGGGTCGAGGTCTAATCTAGAGCTTCTTGCAGAATCAAGAGACTTCGATCTTGGACATAAGGTGACTCATAAAGGGTCGAGAAAGAAAGTCGAGAAGAGGTCTCAAGGGAGCCGAGGAAAAGATCAAAGGAAGCCAAGAAGAAGCACTTGTCTAGGGTTGTTGAAGTATAGAGACCAAGTTTCTCTAGTGTAGTCGAAGGTGCAGTGCAGAAAGAGGAAGGAACAAAGAGAAGCCAAGAAGAGCAATAAAGGCTAGTGATAAGGTTCTTGGGAGGATACTTGTGTCAAGGGTCTTTATCATGGTCTTGGTATTCGTCAATTGAAGATCTATAAGAAGAATTTTTGATCGGGTTTTCCTCTCAAAGAGTGAGAGGTTTCGGCCCTGGCTTACAAACCTACATATTGTGTCTCTTGTGTATTTGATAATCAACTTGATGAAGAGAACATAATAATAACCTATCGAAGAAAAGATCTAATCAAGAAGCATAAAGTACATCACGAGTAATTATCCAGAAGAGAAATCTCCTAACTAAGGATGTCGTAGATTTCTAAACAATGGTAGCCCTCCTTTCCTCTTCCATCAAGCCTTTAAGGCTTCAAAGTTCAATCCCTTTGTCGCGGGTCCTAAAGGGTCTCCTCCTGCCAGCGTTATCCCTTCTCGTATTGTTGTTGCCCCTCCTTTGCCTAAGCGTTGGCTTCCCAGCCTCCCTTCTGGCCTTGTGCCTCCTCCTTGGTCTTTCTCCTTGCATCCCTTAACCATCTTCTCCTCACTATTTGAGTCATTTTTTGATTCCTGGGTTGATTTTTGGTATCTTGCAGAGATATTGGTCATTGTTCTAGTGTTTACAGGTGGGTTACATATTAAAGAAACTTGGTGCAAGAAAAATAGACCTCTTCCAGGACTAAGGCCTATCGGTTTTCTCCTTAAACTTTCGTATTCCTCACTACCTTCTTACAACTCTCTGATCTCTTGATAATAGTGGTATCTAATTTGCTTAAGTAGCATAAAATCAATTCATTAATGACCTAATATATTGGTAAATCAATTACATTAAATAAGTAGTCATTCGTTTAACATATTTCATGAACTTTTGGGTGATTGTTGACTGTCTAAAAGAAGCATCTAAGGTATGATATGAATCAATGACATAAGTATTTTTCCCCTTATTTGCTTTCCGCCTTGAATAATCTCATCTAAAGTGAAAGAAAAAAGGAAATTTCTAGGCTTGTTTGGCATTAATTACCTCACTGTTGTCATAAGTTAGCTTACTGATGTCTAAAAGGGTCTAATAATTGCTCATGTTAGATATGATTGGAATACAAGGTTCCTTGCTCATGCTCTATAGATCATAATTGCTACTTGTTTCATGGTTGTATGTGCCATTGTGGAGGATATAATTAGCATTGTTGCCATTTCTAATTGTTTAAAGTACATCAATGTATTTGTTAAGTTCTACATAAAAACACATCTAATGGCTTCACTCACTAAAGTACTCCAATCTCATAAGGAATCATTGGATAATAGCTCTTGTCCTCTTTTTGCATCATTGGTTCATGGTTATTATCAATCCTTGGCATGTTTTGAGACACTCTTAACTTGAAATCCAATTACATAAAGGAGGTTGATTGTTTAAAAGTTCAATTTTCCAAAGAGCCAGCAGTGCTAGAAGACTTTGAGCTTCAGTAGGATATCAAAGACAGGGAGGGGTAGAGATAGTGAGGCCAGAGGTTCTCCAGATCCGGTGAAGTGCATTGTAGAGAAAGGCCGAAATTTCTCTCAGGAAGATGCGAAGAGGCAACACAGGGGCTTCAGTGGGTAGTTTGATTTGCTGAGGAAGGAAGACGTCTTCAGTTACAGAGGTCGGGCAGAGGTTCCAAAGTGTCGGAGAAGCGTTTTCTCAGTTAGCAGCAGACAAGACAGCTTGATTAGCAAACGATTCGGGCAGCACGTGTGGCAGGTAGCTTCAGGTTGACACAAATCCTACGCAGACTCAGTTGGATGGCTTGCTTTGTAGTTGCAGTCAGGTGTCGGAATTGCTCAGAGTGAGGGTAATTTCCCTCTAGATATTTTTTCCAATATTTTCTCTACAGGATAGCCAGCATTTGGCATTCAGATTGTACTCAGAATTTCAAACTACTGCATAATAATAAAACTCAATTGTTGCACTGGTTTTCCCAAGTTGGGTTTTTCCAGGGACAATTGTCCAAAAATAATTGTGTTAATTTTTATGTGTTTGTGCTAGCATTTCTCAGTTTCTAACGTTATTTTCTTCCGCAGTTTTATTTGTGAAGGTTGCAGTGTGATTTATTTGATATTTTTCGTAGCAGATAAATTGTTAAATTAATTAACAATTAGAAAAATAAATTCATGTTGCTACAATAGGATTTCAGTGGTGAAATTTTCACAAGAAGAACTGTTGGCTACTGTTAGAAGAAAACTAAAGGAACTTCTCTGAAGAGTGCCCGCAATGGGTTGAAACTCTGATGGTGGCCTCCTCACTAGATACTTGGCAAGACCCAGAAATATCTCACAAACCCAAATAGTGGAAGTGGTCCCAGGGTGAACTGCACCCTCCGACAATTTATGTTGCTGGCTACTGGAAGGAAATAGGAATTATGCCCTCAAAAGTGCTGAGAAAATTCTGCAAAATTAATCTTAGCCTCCTCTCACCATACCCACAAAATCTCAGAAAGGGTTTGGGCTAGATCCACAAGTCACCAGTGACCCCAAATCTGTGTGTTGCCCCCACAAGTCTACCAGTGAAGCTACAGAAATCAAACTGTTGCAAAATGGACCAAAACTCCCTCAATAAATTCTCCCCAAGGCCTATGAAATTTCTCCCCCAATCTCCAAGTAATTCCCAGCTCCCCGAAGCCTTCAAAACACCTGCTCTCAACAAGTACGCAGAAGCTACCACTAAACCCGCAGGCCCAGGATAGACAAATTTGGCCCTCCAATTTACAACACTTTCAGCCTGCCAATCCCCAAGGGAAACTCATCCTCCTAGTGGGAAATATTCCCTGCAAAATATTCTGCCCAAGCTCCTTTGTTTGCTGGCTCTTCTCACCCACACGAATTTCTTCTGCGCCCTAGGACTCAGGAGAAGCACACACCAGCTGAAGAATAACCTACAAGTTTGGCACCTTAATTGCCCGGAACAACTCCCAATGACTCTCCTAGGGTGACACATGAAGTTCACCGAAGGTAGAGGTGGAATTTCGGCTTGGGAATTCCTTGTGCTAAACAGCTCTAGTTTGCTTGGCTAAACATCGCAAGGAAACTTGAGTTCAAAGGTTAGATTGTCAAAAGATGCAAATGAAGGCCTCCTCTCCTTATAATTGTTGGTCTCCTTCTCTCCCTTGGTGGTCCCCACTCTTTCTCTCTCTTAATTCCACCCCCTCCTCTTTTCTCTCTTCTCCAAGACTGTGACTTCCCTTCTTGGGCTGAAATTCCCTCTCTTGTGGGCCCCACATTCCACTAGAGCTGCAATTTCCCTTTTTTCCTCCTAAGTCCTAATGTCAGAATTGCCTCCTCTTCCAAAAATCATCTCTAATGCGGAGAATCTTAACTGGGGATATGACATGGGCTGACATAGGTGATCCCAAAGTTAATTATAAGGATTGCACATTATGCATGGTTATTTTTGTGCTTGGGAATGGTATGTGTTCGGTATTGGAAGCTCCAACTACAGGTGGAAGGAAGAACCATTGTGCCTAGTTTGTCAAGAACCCCAAATTGGGCCTTGCGGCTTTCACTTGTTTTATTGTCCTTACCCATATGTAATGAAGGAATTGGAGGCACTAAGTTAAATACATCATATGCCTGTAAAGTGATGACATGGTGTGGAACCCTAAGTAAGCAGTATCAAATATGGAATGGCAACAAACTTAAGTGTGTTGACCATAAGAGGGGGTCACTTCTAGGGGTTTGAAATATTCATAACTCTTAACATATTGGGGTGGTTTTGCAGGCATGCCACCTGATGGGTCATATCTCTAAGCTCTCGTTATTGATTTATTGTGCATATTAATATTGTCTATAATGGGTGCTTTTATGTGTTATGGTATCAAGTTGACAAGTTCAGTCATGTCACATGTCTAGAGAAGATTTCTTGGATGTTTCCATACAGAAAATGCCTGGGAAACATTTCCCATGTGTTTCTGTATAACTTTTGTGTCATTTTCCAGGAGCTTTTCCTATAACAAAACAACAACATGAATAATTTAATAATTTGGTTACCTCATCCATTGGACAAGTATAAAATTTGCGCAACCAAATCCTCAAAAATTTAATTTGTACACAAAGCATATAAAATTAATATCACACCCAGTTGGAAAGAGAATATTTATGTTTATATATGCTCTACAAAGTTATATAAGCCCAAATATTTCAATTAATAGTTTCCACTGCAGATGATCAAAAATGATTGTGTGCATTTTCCCAAAACATTGTTTGCATTTTCTATTGCATAACCACCTGTAAGCCCTCACTTTTGAAAAGAAATATTTATCCAAGAAAAATGAAAGGAAAAACTATAGATAGAAAACTTTAACAACCTCTAAAAATGA